>CM033638.1:9768664-9903002 GCA_019453435.1 Rhinogobius similis
GCAATACACAAAAATGTCATTTGTCAACAATAAAAAGTGTTCAAATTCATGCAGAAGCACATACCAAACTCAGCAGACAAGTATAACAAGGTCAAAAGATATAACAAAACAAGGTTGACAAAATGAAGACTTTTTTTTCCTGATAATGACATTCATCCAACCATTGTGTTAAAACGTCTTTAGCGTATTAGTTGACGTTTAATTATCAAAAAATATCTGTCAAATTTTTCAAAATGCATATCACATTATCCTCTAATTTGAAAAGTAAAAAAAACGTTTTTTCATTTTTATTTAGCTATTTTTGTTGCATTTGCACAACAATATACTCTGTATTCAAATTGTGCACATCTTCAAAACACCTTTTATAATAGTATCTACATTTTATTATATGACCCACTTCTAGGTGAGATGTCACAATCCAGTGCTCTATTCAACACTTCTTCAGCATTTAAGTTGTTTTTTTTTTGATCGTGTGGATCCATTAAGTTCCATCAACACTTTTCTGAAGAACCTCAAAAAGTACCTCGGTTTGGTGGAAAGATCCATGTGGTGGAGAAAGTCCATATTCAATGCAGAGATCAAACAGAAGAGCAATGTCCACTTTTATAATAACACTGGTCCCTCCATGCAGTGCAGACCTCGTCCAGAGTTCCTCTAACCCTCTCACTTTGTCGTCACGGTGAAATCCTCCCACTGTTCAATCTTCCACATGTCTCAAAAGAGGACTTCATCGTTTCCCTAGAAAAAGGCAAAAGATCATTAATTATTACGTTTGTATGTCCATGCCCTCCCTGAAAAAAGGACTTTAAAACATGAATTTCTTTAGAAAGAAAACACATTCCTCAAAAACCTTTTTACCTCATAGTTTTAAAATGCTTGCTCTACATCATCAAAACTCAATGTAGGACTTAAAAGGTATATGAGCAAAAATATCAACTTTATTTGGAGACAATGCACTGTAGTACTTTATTACATTACAAAAAAAAATATCATCAAGTATTATGTGGTGATTTTGAATTTAAAGAAATGAATGAATTGTGTATTACAAACTGATGTCTGAGCCTTTTGTATACCATTAGCTGAAAGCAGTGCAGTTGGCTAATCTGCCCAGGTGAATCGCACCTGTCGGCTCCTGTCTGCCCCTGCCTGCCTCTCTGCTCTGCTCTGTGTTTAGTCAGATGTTGGGTGTTTGAGGTCCTAGTGCTTGAAATGTTTATTTAATTCATTCATTTTCTACCGCTTATTCCCGTTAGGGGTCGTGGGTGACTGGAGCCTGTCCCAGTGACTTTGGGCCTTAGGCGGGGTACACCCTGGACAGTGGCCAACTCGTCACAGCAAACACAGAGAGACAGAGACAGACAATCATTCACTCTCACATTCATACACTACGGGCAATTTAGAGTTGTCAATTAACCTACACAGTCATGTCTTTGGACGGTGGGAGGAGCCAGAGAACCCAGAGAGAACCCACGGTAACACGAGGAGGACATGCAGACTCCACCTAGAGAAATCATGTGATGTTGGGGTGGCCCAGGATTCGAACCCACAATTATTTAATTGATTTCTATAAATTTATATTGGCACAATGAAATTCACATGAAAGCTTCAATTCATTGCCTGTAACGTCACAGAACTGGGGAATTCAAAGTGTTGTTGAGAGCTTGGGGAGAACTTTTATCTAACATTTATCATAACATCATCAAGTATACTCACCACATGCTTTGAGGCTCCTCATGAAGGTAAAGGCATAACCCTTTCAAAGGGAACTCCCATCCAATGTCTACTTCTTCATTCTGGTGACGTGGTAAAGACTTAATTAGAAACATTTCTTGACAACAAATATAAAGCTGTATAAGAAAGATGATCATTTCTCTCAGGGTTGAAGTCACTATCAGGAAAGCATTATGAAACTACTCAAATTTAAAAACGTCATTGTTTTTTTATCTCACGTGCTCAGTTCAAAATGTGGAACAAAAGACACATTTGTCACCACAGGGACCTCCTTTAAAAAATAACCATAAATACCATATTCACAAATGTTCTTTGCTCAATAAATAACAAAATTAGCTTTGAAAGGACAAAAAATATATATCACTAATCTATGTAGATTTCAGGCTCAGTTAAAAGTGGGGACCACTCAAGACTCTCGACAGCAAGTTTGAAGGTATCCAAAAATTCTTTCTCTCATCTTACCTCTGTCATCAGATCTGTGAGGTTTTCAGTTTTTGTCCCATGAGTCCTCTCCTCTTGATGGAGCTGGTCAGACAAAAAGTCTTAACTGTGGAGCAGACCGGGACTGGAGTGGGAGGGTTGTAATTTTTAAACTCCGCATTTATCTGAAAAGACAAAATGGTAAATGTTAAAATGTTCAAAATTGCAATAAAGGTGAATAGAATAGTAATTACTGTATAAACCAAGTTAGAAAAATCTAACAATGATACAGTCATTTGGTCAATAATAGAGAAGCAGTCTGCGTTATCTACGTGTTCTCTGTGGTCCAATCATTGATGAGGCACCAGCACATGTGGCGATATCTAAACTCTTTTAAACTCATTTTATTTCTTGTGGTTATGAGTTGTAATTTCTTGGCGAACATGAGAAGCGATGGCAAAAATCCATACCAGAGTCATAATGGAGGCTTGGTTAGCACACAGAGAAGCAACTTTCTGAACTGGGTGAACAGTGTTAACTTTACCTCTGGACTGTGCAGGCGCGGTGTCGTCTCCTCTCGTCGTGGATGGAGCTCAGCGTCAGCAGCTTCGTGTACACCACACTGTAATGACAGTATCATGACATAAGCGGAGTTCTGCTGTGCGCACCCTTAATCCAGTCCATGTCCAGTTAGCACAATACATTCTAAAATTAAATTAATTAATGAATTAAACATAACAGCTAAGTTACTAAATTTAGTAACACTCAAAAGGTTGATTTGTACACTTCAAAGTAGCAGGTGGAGCTGTTGCACCTAACATTACACCTGTTTAGTTAACATTAACCTTGACTTGGTTTGTTCCAATAGTTCTCAACTTACAAATGCTAACAGCTTAATTTTCTAACGTAGTAGCGTTGCATTCCTAGGACCAAATAAAACAAGTTTACCTTTAGAAATCACGAGGACTCAGGAACGAACTTAACCCAGTCGGAAAGTCCCAAAATACAGCAAAGAGAAGGAAAAAATGGCTGCTGCAGCTTCTTCTGTTAAACGTTTTTCCCGGTCACAGGAAGGGGAGGAGTTATTTTTTGAAAAGTGGGGTGTGGCTTCACTGGCAGCACATGCAGCATAACTTTTTCATGCAGCGCTGTCGTGATTAAAACATGCAGGTTTAGCATCGATGGGGATTTATTCAGCTGTTTTATGACAAAGTCATGCTCAAAGAAGATCTTAAATAAAATATGAAATGGTAGCATGATTTTCATTTACAAAGCGAGCAACCCCTATTTTCCGTTTTTCAGTGCATGCTTGGAAAAACACCAAAATATATTGAAAAGGAAGACATCAAATCCTTTATAATGTGTCCTCGTGATGAATGGACTGACCCAAAGTGCACTGTGTCTTCATCTGTTTGAACTCAGCAACAGTGACTTTAAGCCTGCCCAGTGGTGAAATATGGAAGTCTTGCTAAGTCTGTTTAGCATAAACCCATCGCACAGAATCTCCCGCCAGTATAAAATCAAGGGCTTTTTTATTATTAGATTTACATGGCAGCACAAAAATGTTCATCATGTGAGCGCAGGAGATACAAATATACACAAAATATGATATTATTTCAGCACAATACTGCCTTGATTTTCTACCAGTGTGCTGAGGAATACTGTTGTGCCTTGAAAGAAATGTCCACTTTAGAGTCACACAGATTGCATTAAAAATGTATTTTTTTTGGAGTGTCCTAAACATACTTCTATGCCAAAAAAAGAAAACAAAACAATGAGTAGAGATGGGCTGATATTTTTGAGCCAATAATGATATTCAACATTTGGCTTGTTTTGTTGCCAATAACTTTGCCTCTATTGATATTTTGCTTTTAAAATCCGTAGCAAGGCTTATAAATCTATTTTCAGTTGAAGTAAAGTTCACAAATTAACGTTTGTCATATAAATTAATTATAACAACTAACAAAAAATAATAGCAGAGGTCATTTATCTGGTAAATAAAACCATTTGTTGCATGATTGTGTAAATATACGGCTATCTTTTAGCCTAATTGCTCTATTTTCAGTTTTACTCATTAGTCTTGCAAAAAAAAGAATAATAATGCTAATATAAATTGAAAAAAAAAATAGGGGATCCGATATATTGCCCATCCTTAACAATGAACATTGCCAACTTTAAAGAACCAGGCGGTGGCACGGACCGCTACATCGTACACAACATTTTATACTAAATGTCAGATTTGGTGATGTTTCAGTTGGTCGCGTGCCGTGGTATTTTTACAACCAAAAATATGTGCTGCAACTCAAATAAGTTGAAAAACATTTACCATCTGCTTAACTGTACATTATTATTTAAAGAAGCATTGCATAATTTTCTCCATGTGATCTCATTTTTTTTCCAGCAATCCTCCATATTATGATATTAAACTTCAATCAATTACCCAAACATGAAAAACATTCATTCTTACAGTGAGCAGGCTTGCCTCTCCACAGATCTGGAACATTTTAGGTTAACCCTTCTCAAAAATTGTTAATCTCCATGGAGACAATCAGGCTGCAGACTCTGCAACCTAAAAGTTACACTGTCCGACTTTAAAATAGACCTTTTAGAGGGAGGAAACAATACTTGCCCTCTGTTTACGTTTGTGGAATTCTAATAGCTCTATTAGTGGACCTCAGCCTCTGTGGTATTTAGTGTATTGTGTTTGTACAGTGTCAAGCACTAGGCCTTCCTGCAACTTAATCATTATCATAGTACATAATGCGGCCAACCAGTCCTTTGTCCCTGGACAATAGTGGTAAGAACAAGGGCTTACTCTGAACAAGAGTGTGGGCGGTCAATACAGTACAACAACTTTCATCCAGTGAGAATAGGAGGATGAACATGTGTTTAATCTAGTAACACTACAAAAGGAAAAATACATCTGCGTTATAATTATCCATTTGTGTATTTATAATATATTATTATCATTTTGAGCTTCCAAAGCCAGAATCTACACACATCTTTGCTTCTTAGCATCATTGTCCTGCCCTCTCCATATGTGCAGAATATAACTAGACAGACAGCTAAACTCCTTCTTGACATCAAGACTCTGAAGACCAGTATCATGCAGTCCACAGATGATTGATTGATGTGGCAAGAAAATGGTGAAACTGTAACAAACAGACAATAACAGTCACAAACATGCCCATTTAGGAAAAGTACACAACAAAAAACAATGCAAGACAAATGTAACAGCACAAATCACAATCAGACTGTATAAATGGCACCGCTGCAGGTTTTAACTAAGTATCATATTTATATTTTTAACATGAAATGAAATGCAGTGTATTTGTCATATGAAATCAAATATGTAATAATTTGTATGTCTCCAATTACTTCTATATGAATGAACACAACAACAGAGCAGTTTACATGTGAATAACAGAAATGCCTCATCATCAACTTAACTTCTTTTTATACTTTCACATTTTACAAATTTCTCCAAAATATCCCTGTGCATTGAAACATATTGAACCAACTTATCAATACATACCCACGATGCTATCATAGCCATAAAATGTATGCAGATGTTTCTTGATGAAGTTTGATAAAAACAACACCATGCAGCCTCATGAAACAATGGAACTTCCTGATTTTTAATGACACATGACCTGTAGCATTTTCTTAAACAGATAGCGCACTGGACACACCAAAGACTTAAACTAAGTTATAGCAGCGCCCTCCAATGGACTGGACAGAACAATCACCATAAACAAATACATGAAAATGAGTTAGAAGAAGCATAACACAAAGACAACATAAGAAGTTACAAAAGTTGACAAAAAACTATTTTTTGAATTTGTAAAGATAATTTCTTCATTTTATAACAGTAAATACTTTCTATACGTATAAGTCTAGTACTATTAAACCAGAAAAAGAAGCGTAAAAGACAGTTCACTCCTGTTAATTAGTTGTAGCGTCATAAATTCACTTAGCATTACCTGCTTCATTTTCTCCGTTCTGTGCATATTAGAATACGAAATGTAGCACACTTCAGCCATCGCTTAAAAGTCATACCAATTAAATCAGTGGGTTAGTTCCTGGAAGAGCAGAGTGCAGAATTCCATAATGAAGTATCGGTTGTAGTAGTTTTAATAGCTCATTTGTCCCATATTTACTATTTACTAATGATGTTCAACTCTTTGCATAACGGCAGCAGTAGAAGGGAGAAAACGCCCTACAGAAGGCTTGACTGTGCGACATGGTGATAGATCTAAGAGATGAGCGCGTGTATTTATAGTCTCATTTGCATGCAAGATGTATGATGAAGCAGCATACAGTAATTGCCTGAGTAGGTTGAGCCTCTTGTGTCGTACAGGAGAAATAATGTTTTAGCTGCTGAAATGTACTCAAGGGAAGAGCTAATGCATGTATGGATACTAAAAAGTCAAATTCGACACTTAAGTGGGGTGGAAATATCCTCTTTTGGATCATGGGTTTTATTAAGAGCTTTGGGTTTTGACTGACTGCAAAGCATAGGCTGATTCAAGGTTAAGTAATGTATACTCTGCGTGTGACCCTGCAGTGCCGCCGGGGCGACCTGTCAGGCGCAGTGAGCCGTTTGCCTGTCCAGCCAAGACCGTACGCTATGACAGTATTTTACAAAGAATCATTTCTTGTCTCACCAATTTCAAAAGGCTGTGATTTTCGGGCGGATTCACCAATCAGAGAAATGCATGGTCCGTTTGTGCCAAAACAAACATGGCGGCTTACGAGTAAAAAAGGGGGGATTGAGAAAGGGCAGAATCTAAAGGCAAAGCAGTCAAGTCAGTAAATTTGGGGCAAAATAAGTCTCAAGTTAGAGGAGTTTTTTGGCCCTGTTTATATTCAAATTCCAGACCAGGGGGGGCGGTTTGGTCTGGTCCTTAGCTGGAGGATTTTAGCTTTTGTGCACGTTGTGGGTTATTGCCTGGAGGAAACGCACTCAGACACCATGCCACCACTTATCCATTTGTCCAGGCTTTTAAAATCCATAATTCTACCTAACTTTTGTACTTGTATACTGTTCACTTTACTGATTAGTAGTCATAATAATTTGTGGATGGAAACAGAGATGGGAAATATGTCAAAAAATGTATAACATCGCAATTGTTGCTTTGGAGATTAGCAAGTACATTAACGATGATAAAAACTATTCTAAAGGTCGCCATAAGAGCTGAATAATAAAAGCAATCTTGAAATAGTGTCACTGTCATTGTTAATTTAATTCCCTTTTTGTGTGACAGTTGTACCAAAAACTTTACAGGCAGTTTATAGCATAATTTTGATGGATAACTAAAATACCATCACAACATTGTCTTGAAAACGTAATAGTACGAGGTCTCCATTTTTGTCATTATTGCTCGTGCATTTAATTTGTGTTTTACTGATGCGTCTTGAGAAAGGTAAGTTTTGGCCATTAAAAGTATACATGTATTGGTGGATGCTTTATAGACCATTCTCCACTGTCATCCCTGATTAGATGACTTGCACAGAAGTGACAGTGGCGGGCGGTATAGAGTGCACAACTAGAGATGACTGAGACTGATCAGGCACAATTGAAAATCAGGAGCTAAAAGTTTTCCCTCAGCTCTAAATCCTGCTGTGGCAAATACACTGCTGTTTACAGTCAGTAAAAAAGAAAGTGTCTATGTGTATGTGTATAAAAGCCGAAACTTATTTTTGTTGTGCCTTAAGCTCGTTTGTTTAATACCGAGTATCCAAAAGCATTTATCATTTTACCAGTGGGCTTTGAGAACTAATTACATTTCACATACAACTCATCTCTTTCATACATTTAATGAATTATGTATCAGCGGTGCGCTTAATATCAAAGCAAAAACAGTTCAAATAAGCAGCACCTACCAAAAATGGAATAAATTGTTCAAACAAATGTAACTGTGTAATTACAGCACTTTCACTAGCAGCAAGGGCCTCAATTCTAAAGCCGGGAAACAAAATGACGCCATCCGCCCACAAAAAACATGCATGTAAGATAATGACCACAATAAGCGGGTATGGATTTGAGCATATAGCACCAGCTGCTCTAAGGAATGGTTGCCAATAGAAACACAACACTCTCTGGCCACCCCAGAGATTCAATAATTCATGCGTCTGTGTGAAAGGCTGGTGAAGTGGCCATACAACTGCCATACAAGCACAGCGGCAACCCAAACATTCTGGGCTGGTAACTCCTGCAGAACCAAACACGCTGTCAACATTGAAAACTTAATACTACTTTGAAATCATAGTGTTTTCTGGTAAGCGTGTCTCAAATGAAGTGCCAAAACTTTAAAGTATTTATTTAGTTTCTTTGTCAGTGCTGTAAAACCCACTTGGAAACCAGTGAGAGAGAATGCACCTGAGCTGTGTAGACTGTATATGTAATTATAGAGAAACAGTTAAAGTTGTTCTGGCACTGAGCTATAATGGCTCGCTATTGTAAAAGCTAGCAATTATGTTGTCTTTGTTGAGCACTGCGTATGACACAAACATTTCCCTGTTTAATTTTGCCAGCAATCAACAGTTTGAAACTTCTGGCTACACGGCATGACAAAGTCTGAGATTTTAGTTCAGTATCAAACTGAAATCCCTCCCAATTCACAATGGAATTTTGGGACTTAATATAGCATTGTTTATTTGTTACAGAAGTCAGAAAGGCTATAGCAAACTAAAAGTCTAGATGACTTTCTTAGAGAAGATTTTTTCCATAATAGATTTTCAATTTCAAATGTTAGCAAATTTGTAACTCTGAATTGCTAACTCTGAAAAAATGTTTGAACAGTTTGGTTGCTGAATTTTGCAGCTTAAAACTTCTAAATGAAAAAATTAACCTATTAAATATTCTCTGAATGGATTTTCAAGCCTTCATATTCAACAGTCTAACAATTTGCAATGAAAAATGTTGACTCTATGCCACGCTTCACTCACCTGGATCAATTTCTACATACACTGCACATTTTACACTGACTTTAAACTGTTGAATTTCAGGGCTTAAAACTATATGTACTGACTATAGGATGATTTTTTTATTTTTTTTTTCGCATTTTGAAATTTTAAATTGAGAAACACAATTGAAATGTACACTTCCAAATTCTGCGACTGACATTAAAGGTGCCATACAGGATTTTTACTGTTTTGAAACATGAAAAACAGAACTAATTGGTTTAAAAGTTTTTACATCAGTCCCATGTATCGCTCACTTACTTAAGTCCTAAGTCCCATCCTTAGGACTTAAGTGGGAGCCGACCATCAGCTCCATCATCAAGAAGGCCCAGCAGAGGATGTACTTCCTGCGGCAGCTGAGGAAACCCAAGCTGCCGGCGCAGATGATGGTGCAGTTCTACACGGCCATCATCGAGTCCATCCTCACCTCCTCCATCACCGTGTGGTACAGGAGCCACAGCCAGGGACAAACAGAGACTACAGCGCATTGTGCCTCTGCTGAGAAGGTGATCGGCTGCAGCCGTCCATCTGTCCAGGACATGTACGTCTCCAGGACTCGGGGACGAGCAGGTCAGATCACAGCTGACCCTTCTCACCTGGACATGGACTATTTGAGCCACTCCCCTCGGGCAGGAGGCTACGGTCCATCCGGACCAGAACCTCCCGCCACAAGAAGAGATTCTTTCCCTCTGCCGTTGGACTCATGAACACTCTTTAACACCTGCCACTTTAACAACATATTATTTAAGAACAATCTATTTGCACTACCCACTTGCACATTGCCATCAGCCAACTGTACATTCTGTATATAGTCTCAGTCTATTTTATTCTTAATTTTATGCATGCCTTTTTATATATATGTTTTATTTTATTCATTGCTTTATGTTGCACCTACGCCATAGCAAGTTCCTACGTTTGTGAATTTCACTGACAATGGCAATAAACGGTTTTCTGATTCTGATTTCTGATTTCTCTAAATATTCACTGCGATGAGCTCATTCATGAAGTTTCAATAACTTAGTGTACAAACAGCACACTTCCTGCATCTTGTAACTACAACTAATCGGGTACGTGAGCTAGTTCTGTTTTTCTCATGTCAAAACAGCAAAAATCATGTCTTTGATCAGGTCAGAATTTGGCACAGATAGAATTAAATCCCTTTTCAAGCACCAGGTAAACTCACAGGTTAATTCCAGCACGTTTATACTTAACTCGGGCCCAACATAGCACCGTTTTTTTTTCATTCAGAACAGTAATGAACTTAACTCTCAATAAAATAATGTTTCTCTCCCAATATGCAGTATGAGAATCACAAGAATCGGGCTTGGTGAAGTTTGCATAGAATTTTGGGCAAGAAGTCAGAAGTAATTTCCTTTATTTTAGGACATTGCATCACATAACTCTGTAAAAACACAAGGGCATTCATGGCTCATTGACTTGATCGGCGTCGATGACCAATAGTGACAAACAAACATCGGCGTCGTGAGGAAAATCGCTGCCTCCGCTGAGCACGAATGGCAGCATAGAATGTTAGAAAACCAGCATGAAGCACATTTCAAATACTCCCAAACAACAAATTGAAGACTATTAGCGCTCGTTAGTGTCAAAATGCGTTGGGTACAGATTGGCAAGTTAAAATTTCCAGCATTTTCAAGCACTCTTTCCTAAATTCAAGCACTTTCCCAACGTCGAAAACAATGTTCAAGCATTTTCGAGGATTTCAAGCATCCGTACGAACCCCGTTGGCCATATAGGTTTTCAGTTTCAAGAAAATCCAACATGTTTTTCAGGATTGAATTGATGAAACAAATTGTCTCACGTGTTGTCTGCATTGTACATTCTGATCGTAAACAAAAATGGAGAGACGGTGTCGCTTCATGGCTTGAACAACGTCTTCAAAGGAAGTACTTACAGGCGTGACTCTTGCCTGCATGAATTATAAATATCGCCGCAGTTTAGTTTTACGTGAATAGGCTCATAAATGTTCATAAAAGCAAAAACATCATGCCCTTTATCTTCCTCACTCTCACATACAGACCTTTAGAGTTCTAATAAGAATAACTGACACGACAAATTTGACTTATCATCTGCTTTGTTGCTTTCTGCTTTTTGACGTATAAAAATAGCCGACTCCAATTCACACTTTGTCAAGAAATAATTATGAAACCTAATTCTTTTAATACGACATATCGTTCCCCCCAACCAAACAACCTCTATTTGCCGGATGTTGTAAAGCTGCAGCTGATGGAAATAGAAGAACAAAAAAGCAACACTAAAGACCCAAGAGAGGCGGTTTGAGGCGTGCAGAAAACAGGCCTGGGTTATATTTAGCCTCTGCAGTGTGGAGTCGTCTGTGTGAACGAGGAGAGAGCTGGAAAAGTTGCTCCACATTTGCATGACGCGGGACTACTTTGTTGTCTGCCCGTACAATATATGTCATCAGTTAATTAGCCGTCGAAAAACACGGCTGCCAATCACCGCACGCTTTGATCAATTAAACATGGCGAGCTTTGTCAGCGCGGGCTAAGTCTGACACATTCGGAGCGTTCAAAGGGCTGAGGAGGCAAAAATAGTGCAAGGGAGGCGTGCTGCATGGGGCGTTTCTCTAAATATAAACAAAGAGGTGTGATACTTAGGTTTTAAATGAACGCTGCAGCACAGACTCAAGAAAGGATGTCCCCAAAATGCTTCAGAGGGAACAGGAAAATGATATTGCAATGTCCATTATCCATGACAAGCAGCGTATTGTGAATTCGTAGATTCGTAAGTTATGACAAGGAGCACTTCAAATTCTGTAATAGTCTGAATAGAAATGCGCAATAAGCCGTCGGGACTATTTCTGTTGGCTTTTTGCTGAATTGGCCCAACACTGTAAAAAATCTATTTTACTTGAGTAATGACCATTTCTGACAAGATTACAAGATAATTTGAAGAAGAAGAGGAAGAGAAAGAAAGAAAGAAAGAAAGAAAGAAAGAAAGAAAGAAAAAAGAAACTTGAAAAAAGAACAATTTGCCTATGAAATAAATAGAAAAATCTTACCCCATTGGCAAATAAATTGTCTCGAAATAGGAAAAACGAGTCCAATTTTTCCATAGTCTGTAAAATGTATCCATTTCTAAGTCTGAATGTGATTATTTTTGTGTGTGTGTATGTTAAGTATAATGTCAGACCTATTTAGTTTTCATTGTTGCTCGATTTTTGTTGTTTTCTTGCTATCTGTAATGTTCTGTAATATGTGTTTATGTGTTTATTTAAAAAAAAGAGATATGGAGAAACATTCTAAGAAAATGTTTTCTTTCTTTCTTTTCTTTTTTTTTTTTTTGCAGTACAATTTGTTTAAACTCATTCCTTTAAAATCCTCTACAGTTTTTGTGACCATATAGCTAAACTTGAAACATATGCAGCTTAGTCCTCCATTTGTTGCAGAATCCAAGACTGAACCTTCTTCGGATGTTCTGTTATTTACATCTCAGTCTCAGTCAATGCATTTTAGTACTAAACTAGGAAACTAAACCAAGAACATAACACACGACATTGTCTCTTTCTTGGAATTGCACTGGCTTGTTAACTCAGTATTTATAAGGCAGTCTTTATAAATGTGTGCAATAGATGAATGTTCAATGGCTTTCAGTTAATTCAATCCAAGCAATATATTCTCCAGGTCAGTCACTGCCGTCTTCACACCTGCTTTAGAAAAGGCCTTTAAAGACATAATCAATAGTCTAAATACAATTCTATTAACTAGCGATGTCAGTAACGGGAAAAGGGCGCCTGCACTTTCAAAGAGCCGGGGAGACAATGGCATTCTGTTGTACAAAAGACTGGAAGGTTTTGTCCTTCTCTGTGACTTTTTTATTGTAACAGAGCCCTTTGGAGAGACTGGGCTGAACAGGGATACAGAAACACAGATACAATGGCACTTTAAAATATATAAAAAAGATTAAAAGATTAAAGGTTTTAAAGTAAATTCTTGTTTGTCTCACTTTGCTACCACACACGTCTTAGTCACCAACCTTATTCAAGAAACAATAAATGTCAGAAAAGTGCTTATAATTATGTATTGTTAATCCTTTATGACCTTAGTCTCTGACCAAAAGTTTGAGACATTTCCTTCCCCCAAATGGCACATTCTTCCAATCAATAGAATTAATAAAATTCTTCAGTGGCACCGTCGGAGGAGAGTGCATTGGACTTTTGGAAAGGTCGGAAGCCCAAACGACAGATTATAAAAGTATTGAAAGTTGAAGGTTGCTGAACACGCCTGGCTTTCTTTCCTTCGCAGGTCTTTAGAGAAATACCACTCTACCATTCTAACTTAGATCAATACTTTTTAATCAAGACATTTTGGGGAGGCAGCGGAACTTTTTTTGATGTTTTTAGACCCACAGATCCCCTTCACAGTCTTGACTGATGATGCTTTCATGCCGGAGAAATTTATAATTTGAAAAAGACAGGCAGAGCTTTTATATTTGGTTAATTAGATTCATCTTGAAAAAATGAAGGTCTGTTTTCTATTAAAGATTTCTAAACTAAAAGGACAGACTGTTCCAGAGTTGTTTCCTCTCATTAAAACATTTTCTAAAACATGATCATCTGAACAACTAAAACATTTTCTTTTAGAACCTTGTACTTAGTAAATGTATTTGATATTCACTCGTGCCTTTGTGGAACGGGTCTCGCACAGTTTCAAAAGTTTGTGAAATATTACTAAAATGGAAGAAAGTCTTGGTTGACTAAAGACATGTCCTGTCAATGAATTAGTCATCTAAAAGAGGGCATGGCATAAGCTCTCAAAACTATCTCTGATCTGTATGTATGTATGTAAAACAACTAATGAAACAGAAAAGTTATGAAAAAAGAAGATTAAAACTCATGATTCACTCAAATCTTCAGCTGATTCAATCCGTACCTTCTCCTTTCTGTTGTTGTCCCATATAAATCCTTAGCATTTTAATTAGTCGTTTAATACATTTTATATTATCAAGATTTTATCAATAATAATACTGCCATGTGGATTTTATCAAGAAGGTGTGATGGAATAATATTTTGATAACCGTAAAATACATTTGTCTATTGGAAACATTGCTGTACAAAGAGTAAAGCGCAAGTGTTGGATTCCTTTTTAAAATGGCACTCATCTGTTGTTGCAAATGTACTCAGAACTACCCAAACAAAACAAAAGAGTATATCTTAATAACGCTAACTGATATTTCAGTATGGAAACTATCGCACTATCACATTAGCGAATGTGTGTCCCCACAATCAAAATCACCCATTACATAGCTTCCTCCAAATGAATCTAAACAACAACAGCCCATATTTATGCACAAAGCAGGCTTACCACTGAGCTGAATCTAATTACGAAGTTCCTGTCAGTTTTAGTGCTTCTCTGTTGGGAGACTGGGTTGTTGTCTCCAGTTTGAAACGCATCAGCAATAAACATTTTGGCAAGCGCCGGCTCAGATGGCAAAACTGATGAGATGACAGAATGAATATTTGATGACAATGGCTGTTTGCGAGGCTGCGTGCTCTTATAGTGGTCTAATTATTTACATTTATTCGCATCTCTGTGATATATATTTAACAAAAACAGACGCATCTCAGGCGTAAATATCTAAAAACTGTACAGAAATCATGATATTCTAATAAGTCCTTAAAGTCTTCGATCGGCGTTCTGCTGATCAATTCTTCTTCAGACCAGGGCGATTAATTATACAGAGTCTATATACAGTTAATTGGTGCTAACTGCATGGGCAAGCACGAGGTACATTTCATCCAATCATGCATAAATAAATGACTAATTTTACCCTCTAAATTATTCATAGACAGTTAAATACATTTATACACCTGACCGTTTGGCATGGTCAAGTTTAATAAAAGTGTACTTCAAATAGCGGCTGTCATTTTTCCAAAAGAACATTTTGTACTAATGAACAATCAAAGCTGCCTCATAGAATTATTGATGAACATTAAGCCTGCAGAATGAGAGCACAGGAAGTTGTAATGTTTACTGTGATATAGAAGTGTACAGAGCACGATAAAGCAGAAGGGAAGGTATCAGTAATGCTGCTCTATATGGGCATAAATATTCACATTAATCACATCCAATAATATGCAGAGAGCACCTGAGCACCCATGGCAGGGACATACAAGATTCATGAACTCGAAACCTGTTGACACCACAATGATACTAGAACCTCAGTACAAAATAAACTTCCTGTTGCCAGATGATCTTAAATCTGATCGATCAAAACCCTTCTAAAACTATTCTGGAAATACCACATTTTATTCTATTGATGTTATTTTTTATGCTTTTTTTAAAGGGACTTTTAAACTTGTTCCAATGTGGTTTCTTCATCGTTGGGTTAGTCCGTTATATTTTGATTGATTCGTGCATGTATTGTATTGTTTATTGTATTTTTTGATAGCCATAATATAACATTTTACCAACTAGGTATCATTAAACATTGCAGTTTCTTTTACTAACACGTAATGGAGGGCTGTACTCGACTAAAGACATTCTCGGTCGACTAAAGACCTCAGTTGAGATGGCGTGGTATTAACTAAAGCTCACAGAACTATTCCATATGATCAGACCATAGATAGTCACATTTTACATTCCGGTTTTTTTCCTCCGAGGCACTCTAAGCACTTAACATCAAGGAACCGCTCACCCGTTCACTCAGATGTTCACCAGAGTACGCAGACTCTGGGGCGAGGCGGGTTAAGTGTCTTGCCCAAGGACAAAACGGCAGTATTCACATGTGGGGCCAGTGGATCTGACCGCTCACCCGAGGATGTTTTACGTCGAGGGCGGGATTCGACCTTCGGATCAGACTCTGCCAAGTGAGCCACTGCCGCACCAACAATATATTTACACAAAGTGCCCTGACAAGCCAAGTGAAGTACTCTATTAGTAGTGCATTTGTTTGTTTGATTTGGTTTGTAAAATGGCTTCTTCCTTTCTCCTCCAGTCTACTGTATATCCTTCTTAATCCCAATAAGATAATGTCTCGACTAATACAGTTTTTGGTTAGCAAAGACACCATAAAAATTCATTGACTAAGTGACTAAAGCCCCACAGCCCTGACAAAGTGTTTCATATTTCTGCAGGTTTTCTCCAACTTCTATTTAGCATGATGTACTGTACATTTAACATCTAGAGGTCTATTAATCCCTGCACTTCACATAAACCTGGCACATTACATCACCAAAAAGTGGTGTATCTTCAACCTTCTGCATTTCAAAGGTTTAGTCAAAGCAAGTTTCGTTTTAGCACCCAGCAGGATTTCCACACCGTAGAAGGTTAAAATATGCTGATCTTGACCACCTCAACCTTTAAGTGAATTAATATTTAAAGCACTAAGCAGGGGGAGCTTGTATTACATATTTTACCCTTCACCTTTGTGGTCAGACACAAATCTGGGGACTCCTGTCGCTAGCAACAAAAAACATTATTAGGATTTTATTATAGTTGTAAAAAATGTATCATGGGGATTTAACAATTAACGACGTTTTGACAAATAACTAAAATAGCAAGCACAACATGATGTGTTATAGTGGAAACATGACGGGCCAAGACAGAAAAGATGGTGATCTAATAGGGATTTACAACAAATACTTAGGGATGGAATGATAAACAATACTGTGTTTATAAAGTGTTTATCGCGATAAAAAGGGAGGACAATAGTAGTCAAATAATAATATTGCAGTTGTTTTATTCTTTAAGATTTGCAAAACTAGAATATCTACCGGAATTTATTAGTAGACATATCCCAAACACTGGTGTAAAGTGGTATTTCTTCACTTTTATGGTTGGTTTTATGGTTTTGTGCAATAATTGAACCTCAACCAAGACTTTTGAGGCACATTTTTGCATCAGAATATGAAGATAATGCAAACAAAGTTATTCAGAGTTATTCATTTTTGCAGACATCGCCCATTGCTAATCTCCATCATACCACCAGATTATGCGTAAAAAGCGATTTATCCATGATGCTCTTCTCTAGATTATTATTTTGGTTGTGATAATTGTGACACAAATTTTGAACTACTTTTTATGGCTCTTGCATGTACATTAAATCATCTATACCATTCTATCCCTGGGCCCAAACCACTGATCCCTCAACTCATTTACATAATGACGCAAGTGGAAGAAACGCCACGGAAACGCCACTATACGGCTTTAAGTTTGGAATGACTAACATATGGAGAAGGTATGGAGACGTTAAACTGTTGCCTAGAAAGATCCCGCTCTCCCGTCTCCCTCATGTGTCTCACGTTTATGACACACTGTGACAGTTTTGGGACGAGTTCAGAAACAGATGCTGTAGGAGGGAAGAGCTATTCAGGGATCTTCAGCTAGACATTTCCTGATCAAAGCCAAATCAAGAAGAAGGAAAAAAAATAAAAAATAAATTGTCGCATTACAATTTGCGCTACAGTTTCATCAGCGAGTTTTAAATAATCTGCATGACCATGAAATGAGAAAGATTTAGTTTGACTGTCAAGATCGGTTTGTTTGTTGACTCAATTGAAATTAGAAAGCGCATTACACTTTGTCTTGGTTATGAAATAAAGAAAGTGCTCGCAGGGGTATATTTCTTTTCTATTCCAAGATGCATCCGGTATTTTAACGGGAAAATTGGATTAAGTTCAAAACACCAAAACATGAATTAAATTTGTCTTGAAGTAGCATATTAGTACAAAAAATGCTGTTGTCCGTAAGCAAGGACACATCATTGTATCACCATAAAAATGTTGTTTAAAAGTTCACTCCAAGCAAATTAAACTCTAATTACGGAGAATTAAGTCACCGACAAACAATAATCTCCAGAGAATTACCCCAATTCAAGCCTTTATTGGACTGTCGTTTTTAATTTGGATTTTCACATCAACAAAGCGCTGCGGCCTCCTTCTGAAAAAGGACAGTCTGACTAGTGCTCATTTGTAAGCCTGAAATGTTCATTTGCTGCTGTGACAAGACAACATTTTCTTTGCGCTCCACAAAATAAAAACAAAAGAGGCCATGACAAAACAATTCTATTATGCATAACCTTTTAGGGAATATTTACTGAATCCAAATGTATTCTTTTTACAGATCTGTTTTTTCCACTCTTTACAAACTGTTCACTGAAGAAACTTTGCAATTTCACCAAACTGCAAAGTCCTGATCACGACAATTTGTATTCCATTTTTAAGTAGTATCTAAAAACAAATGGATTATAATGAATACTTCTGACCAATTTGGATGCAAAGCATTGATTTTTTTGTTCTAGTTCAGCTGACTTGAACATCTTTAACAGATGTCTGAAAGTGCAATGGGTTATTAAAGAGAAACTATTACGCAAAATCAACTTTAATGAGCTTTTAACCTTGTTAAAATAGTGTTTCCTCATCATTAGTTTAGTCAAAGTTGTATCTTGATTGATTCCTGCAAAACTGAGTAACCCTGTACTGTCCCGCAACTGAGGCTCGAGTGATCAGAAAAATCCTGTTTTCATCTACCACCTATCCCCGCCCACCTCCCTGTACTTGGTTGGAAAATGGTTGGAAAATTCAAACAGACGTGTTCTAAAATGTTACAAAAAAAAAAAAAAACATGTAATAATAAATGACCATCCAATAACAGTTCTCAAAATCTGTGGGAGCTATTTTACATTTTACTCTTCATAACTTTTACTTAACTACATTTGTGTATGCTACTTTCACTTTTTCTTGAGTGATTCTTTAATTGTACATATCTATACTTTTACTTAAGTAACAAGACTGACCTCTTCCGCCACTGCAAATGAATAAATAAATAAATGAGCTCTCTAAACAACAGTGACAGACTCTTCCATTGACATACTTACAGCATATTGGGGTTGTCTTGTTTACAGCAGTTGAAACGTGTTTATTCAGCATTGGGCCTCTTGATCTTTGCCTGTGTTGTCTGTCGAGCAAACTAAGCCCCCTCCAAAGTGGAAGTGAGCTCCGACACACTCTAATCAAATAGCCCTGCCTCATTACATCGCGATACACTGGTCCACGGGGAGCAGCCTCCCACTTACCCTAAATGTTTTGGAGTGACATATTGAGATCACATCAATATTCCATTGACTATTATTAAAATTCATGTGAAGCTGATGAGTTTCATGTGTGTGGGAGGGCACACTCCGAGGATCTTTATTTGGCATCAATTAATCAGTGCTAAATGTGTTCTAGGAAATAAAACCACTTGAGAATTCACAGCACAACTTGTCTTTAACCTGCCTTTTCACCTACCACCGGAGAAATGCTACAAATTTGAGCCAAAACATCCTGCTACAGTATTACAAAAAAAAGTGAGACCTCAGAGACCCATTAAAAGACCAAAAACGCATTCTAAATTCCGCAATGAAGGCAAAAGTGCAGTGGAATGTAATGTGATTTCAATGGACAAACTGGGAGCGTTACAAAATGTGAAAAAGCAAGGCGTTTTTGGCCACTCGGCTATGTGGAAGTAATATCAGAGCATGGTTAGAATTCTGTTTTCCAAATACATTTTACAATATTTGTTGAACAAATAAGGTGATAATTAAACACTCCAAACACTTTAGCTGAATGCAAAATCTTGATTCTTAGGTTTTACTGAGCAAATACTTACAAAACTGTTGACCCTAGAATGTTTTTTTTTTCCTTTTATCTACAGATATTTTACATACTTTATCACAGATATGACTAAAATACAGTATTGTTCACTCTTTTTTAAATATAGACTAAAAAACCCGACTTTTCTACCCTGGAAATCCAAAGTGGTTGCTCATTAAAGAAGACAAGCGATTCATATTTGTTTAATACATGTAAAAGGTCTAGAAACTTGCTCACTGATTACTTGTTAGACAATTACACAATGTCATAAAACTTTCATTTGCAAGATGGAGAATGATTAATGTCGCTTTTGAGATGAAGTTTGCTATTTTTATTGATTTTTCCCTTGTTTTATGTCACTGTCATTATTTTTCACCATAAACAAAGCTGCCATCCCTATATAACAGCACAAACTGGTTGATAGAGTGGGAGTGTCTCTAGCACAAGTCCCTGCCATTGAAACAAAACGCCGGGTAGATAGAGTTGACCCTGGCTGTCCTTCAAAGTGCCATGGGATTCTCAGCCTATAAAACATATAATAAAACTGTTGGAATATTCCTAGGGGGGGGTGTCATTGGTCTAACCTCATCTGCTGCAATGTCACTGGTGGTGTAAGTCATTGCCACCAGGATAAAATGTGTCTTCGAGAAGAAATGAAACGATAGAAAAACCAGAAGTGTAGAACTCAAAGCTTTTGCCCTGTCTCGCAATGAGAATGTGTCGTTGGTGTCATGTGTCCTGGTGTAAATGCTTTTGTTGTTCTCCTAGAAAGTTATTCTGTAAAAGATCATTTGAGTATCGGGGCCATCGTTATTGGCACTCACCATCAAATTCAGTCCTCCCTAATCTCTGCCATTTAAATTTTTGATCAACTAACAAAACCATCTAACTCTGCTTTGGATCTCACATACAACAACTCTGCAAGATCTCGTTTTTCCATCTTCGTAATATCTCAAAACTACACCCTTTTCTCTCTCTTGCATCTTCTTTAAACACCTCAGGGCTCCACAAACACTGGATTCTTTTAAAAATCATCTAACAACATTTTTATTCGATCAGTCTTTAGTTTGTTCTTTTATCGTTTTTTACTTTGTTACCCTGTTTTTAGACACATTTTAGCACTTTGAGATTTGTCTGTTAAGTGCATTGTAAGTGAAATGTATCATTATTATTGTCATTATTATGTTGACTTATCGACTTAAAATGGGATTAATATTCATGTAACTTTCATTGCCATGGAAACAAGGAGGAGATGCCAATAGGACAAAGATTTGTGAAGGTAATTTTGAGCATAAAAACACAAAAATAGAATACACACAAGAAAGATTAATTTAAGTTTGGGTTACCTGACTTTTTTTGTTGTAAATTAGTACATTTTGTGTTTTCCCTCAAAAAAAAAAAAAACATTGTAAAAGCAGATAACCCTAACCATGCATGTAATAATACATATTTCTAGAGAAGCTGGAAGTAAGAGCCAGAAGCAGCGCTCTGATTGGCTGTGCTTGGATGGTTCACCACAAATTAATTCATCATCTGAAAAAAGCTCTTCCAAAACTGTACACACTCCTAAAATGAATGCATGTGACTATTACCAATGTGCCATTTGTGAGAGCTGGGGGACTAGTTATAAATTAAATACCTCCTCCTTTTTCAGCGTGAAAATCCGCTCCAGCTTTAATGCTGTACTATGCCACTGTGTAATTGTTGTGTTATCTCCACTGATACAAGCAGGTGGTGGACCCTCTACTAGAAAAGTCATGTACATATCATATTCCTTACAAACAGTCTGACCAAAAAAAACTTCCTTGCTTGGCAGAGCTGCAAAAATGAAAATTGAAGAAAGACCAAAAATTTGACGGATGTTCGCGTGAAAGGTCAGAAGAGAGGAGTAAACAAAGTGTGGTTGGACTTACAAATGCAGGAAAGATGGACACAGACAGAGCAAGTGGAGAAAGTTGAAAGAAAAAACAAGAAAAATATCACACACAAAAATAAAAATATGGGAGAATAAAATACAAAGTTAAAGGGTGCACTGTGTAACACTGAGTTTGCAATTGCACTTTTTTGCAATTACTACCGTTCCTTCTATCCAAAAGAGCAAACTGGCTTGTGTCTATCTCCGAATCAAATGGGACCATGAAAACTAGCGGGGAAAACTTCATAGAATAATCCCACATGGTTTTTGGAAATAGTGAAAGGTGAATAGGGAATTGCAGTATGTATTAAAAAGATATATGTGAGGACAGAAGGCTCCAGTAAACAAGCAGAGGTCAGTGAGGGCAGCACACAAACGGAGACTGGGGAGGACTTTGGGTCGCGGGGTCGCACTGAATCCCAAGTTAGATACTTTGTCCTCTACCTACTTTTAGCTTCTGAACAATCCAGGAAAAACAGTAAAATGAAAACTTGACACGATTTGAGTGATGACTATCTGATTTGGAAGGGTATTTTTTTTTTTCAGACCAGAGTTTGTTTTGTTTACCTGACAGTTCTGACTGCCACTCGCAATCCTCTTCAAAGTGTCGCTTGATGTTGCTGTGTCGGCTGATTTACACAGGTTGTAGGTTTTTTCCTACCTGTAGAGGCAGGACGATAGCGCCACCTGCAGTTTGACTTCTTCAGGATAGTATTCCAGGTGTGTGAGAGTAAAAAGCCCCCTTGTCCCGGTTTATGGTCCTATGGTATACCCTCCAAATGTTACATAGTGCACCTATATAACTGAATAAATGTATTACACTTTAATTCATAACTGAATCCAAGGACTTTCCACAGTACTTTATTGATCCCAAAGGAAATGCAGGAATACAACAGTATATAGAAGGGCTGTACTCCTTCAGTCGATTTATTGGTCTACGATTAACACTTTTATTAAGATTGACCTGGGAACAAGACGGTCTGCATATTCACTTGAAGCTGCTGTTTACTGGCTATGTCTCTGAACATAGTTGTTTTTCCATGAGATAAGTGCCAAACCATGCCCCATTTTAGTAAATCAAGAATTATATATATTCTTTTTAGTCGAGCAAGAGCACAATCTTAGAATTAACCTTTGTGCAATCCACACATTTGTCGTTGTGAAGCATGGTTCTATTTGTACTTCTATGTTTCCAGGTCTAATCTGGGTCACTAATGTGTTATGGAGTCACACAAGGTGACGTGGTAGACTCAATACAAAATTAGTTGTTTGTCGTCTTACTTGCTGGCTACCACAAAATGGCACCAAAAAAACTCTCAAATGAAATCCCAGCCTGACTTGTAAGCGAAATATCTTGACTTTTCATCTGCGATATCAAACTGAAAGCGGCTGGTGTAGTGCTATCATCACAGCACCATACGTCTGATGGCGCGCCACATAAGGCCAAGGAATTACACACACAACCTGATCCTGTCATGGCGCCGCAGCGGGGACTGACACTTTAAAAGCCTTTTGATACTAATGTTGACATTTTTATAAACGGGTGCATGTCTAAGTTATCACCCCAGATGGAAAAATAAATAAGTAAAACAAATTTACACCAACACTAGTTTGTGGTGTAGCCAGTCTCAAGCAGTAAGCATTATTCCCTGAGGGTCGCTGTTAGCACTGACTTCCAATGCAATACAGTGATCCCTCGTTTATCGCGGGAGTTGCGTTCCAAAAATAACACGCGAAAAGTGAAATCCGTGAAGTAGTCACAGCTTTATTTTTTATTATTTTACAATGCAATACTGAACTATGGAATGAAACCAAAAATCAAAACCTGTTTTAAAGCCCAAAATTTGTTTAAAACAATAATTTTAATATAGTAATACAAGGTTGGAAACATTGTCACTGGCGTATTTCACAGTCTGTGCCTCTTCGTCCTGACTCCGCTCCGCTGTAGCCTCTGTTTCTACTGAAGGCGCAGGAGAAGAACATTGTTATGGGTAGTTGTTGGCGCTCTTTCTTTTTATGAGCAAGAAGATTTTTATAAACGGATATGCCACCTTCGATTATATTTGAGAACTGCAATGAACGACTCATCAAAGGGTCCCGTTCTTGTGCGTGCGCTGAAGTTCGGTGGATGCACTGTAAAAATATCCGCACTCTAAAAATATCTGCACTGTAAAAAAAATCCGTGAAGCAGCGAAGCCGTGAAAGATGAAACGCGATATAGCGAGGGATCACTGTAATAACAGCACATTTTTGGGTGAGAACAATTTAAAAAAATCTAATTATTGAAAGCTTACATAAATAAACTAATAAACAGCACCCACACAATAGATTTTTTTTAAAAATAAATAAACTAATGTAATGTTTTTTTTCAATATCACATTTTAGTGTTATGATTATATAAGACCAGCTTTATGAAATCAAACTTTCAGAATGCAAAAGTAAAGGTATCATAAAGTAAGCGATATAAACAGCCACATAAAAAGCACTATACGTTAGTTTTTGGAGCACAGATTAAGTTAAAGGTCCCATAACATGCAAAATCGACTTTTCAGAGGTTTTAACCTTCCTACAGTGCTATTTGGGCCTCGTATGTGTGCCCAAAGTGGTTTTTTGATTGATTCCCGCATGTTTTCGCTAGAGAACTGTCTTTTCCGTCCCCCTCGGCTGAGCAGCAGACGGGGGCTCCTCCCATGGATGACGCAGCTTCCCATGGATGACGCGGTGTTTAAGCCATGCCTCCGGGAAGCGCGCAGCCGCAGAATAAAAACAGCTAATGCTAATGCTACACAGTAATTACACAATGGATACGACAGATCGAAGAGTTAGCTTGTTATTTACCAAACGGCAACGTCCGTCGTCGAGGTACTGGAGCACGTCAAACTCCAGGTCAGATCCAGGACGTAGGACTCAGCACGACGCACCGTCAGGACGGATAAAAGGTTTATTCAGTGTTTGTGTATCGCTGTTTACCGGAGCACACGGTGCATGCGCACCAGCTCCGCTCTAGGCTTCATCGCGGGTTGGGCGGGGGAGGCGTGCGGGTTGGGCGGGGGAGGCAGCCTGCTCTCTGTTCGGGGGGGTCAGATCTCAGAGTGAGCCGTTTGCTTTTGCAAGGAGGGGGGCCAGTCCAAGAAATGGGTGTTTTTTGGAAACTGTTATGTTATGGATATTGCACAACGCAAAATTTTATCAACAAAGCCCTTAGAATAGACTGTGTAAAGGGCAAAATAGCAGAATATGGGACCTTTAAAGTATTAGTTCTTAGTTTTTATGATTACATTGTGACCTGAATAATCACAATTATCCATTAACTGAATAATCTTGACATCTACTGACAAAGATACATATAAAGCTTAAAACACTGACACTCATGATTTCTATTATTGCTATTGCAGTTTGGAGTATCTCATAATTCAATGAAATCCATGACTGATCTTGTACCAGGCTTCTACATTCAAAAAATAGACTAACCCAAACACGTATTAAATACCATGAGAAATATGAAAGTACATTTGTTTCCCAACCAAGCGTAAAGTGCTTTGTACCGACCTTGAGTTTTTCTTGTAAACAACTTTAAATCCCAAGGCTTCCTCTCCCTGGTGAACCTTGCGCTGGCTGTATACGTGCTGCTGAAAAGTCCCTGCCCTCATCCGTTCACTCCTTCACCTGAAAAACAGAAGAGACACAGGGTTGATACGGATAAAATACAAGTTTTTAAGGTCAGTTTGTGAGATGTGTCGGCTTAAAGTATTGTGGGCAACCGTGACTGAGTAGCCCACACCAGCCCTTGAGCACGTGCTTGTGTTTGGAGTGGCCAGAGAACGGGATTTTGTTATGAGTATTTTCAAACGGTGTTTGATGTAAATGGTCAGACAATCACAGCTGCTATGGTTGGAGGGTTGTTTAACAAGTGGCAAGTGGAACTGAAGTTGTTATGGATATGTTATTGTTATAATTGTGACTGGAGATGCACTGTAACAAAACAAAACAAAACATGTTCACCTTAAAAAAAACAAAAAAACAATGTCATATGATTTAGTAGTTTAGTAAGTTTCTGTCCCCGAACTGTGGTAGTAAATAGTAAGGAAAACACACATTATGCTTTTGTCTGTTATGACAACTGTGGATTACTTTAAATTGCAATATTGATCCAAAAATGTAATAAAAGAAACAAGCCTGCTAACTTGTGGTTGTTGTTTTTTTATTTTATTTGTGCCTAAAGGACTTGAATCTTGTGTGTATCACTAAAATTGAATACAGAGCTGTGGGCGTGTGTGGGGGTTGGTGGTAGAGAGGGATTTTCGGAGGATAGAATGAAGAATGAAGAGCACCCAAACATGCAAGAACCATTCCAACTTTCTAGTGGTTAAATAATAAGGGAAATTTGTTGTTGTTTTGACCTTTTTTTTGTCCTAACGGGAACAAGCGGTAGAAAATGAATGAATGAATATTGAGTGTACAGCTCATATACTGTATGTCCCAAAAAAAGTCACCACAGAAAACAAAGGTCACACACTCTAATATTTCGTTGGACCACCTTTAGTTTTGATTGACGAACACATTCACTCTGTTATTGTTTCAGCAAGCTTCTGCAGTGTCAAAAGATTAATTTCATTCCAGTATTACATTTTTTTTTTGTATTGATGATGGGATTTGGCCACTAAACAAAGCCTTTTCCAAGACACAACAAAGATTAATGGTGTTAAGATCTGTAGTAGATTAGTTTCTACAATCTCCTGAGATGTTTTCTCTGCTTGATGACCTTCTCAAACTGTAGAAAGACAAATCGAGTCTCAATTTGTCTTTCCACATTATTACAAGAGTCGCTCACCGCATCAGTTGGGTTTTGAGTACAATGTTGAAAGACAATCACCCAGGCAGCAGTTATCCAAATTGGAGACTCTTACCTATCTGCTTAGTTGAATCCAGGTAGCAATTTTTTTGGGGACAGGCAGAGTAGTAAAAAATGAATATCGGTATTGAGAAACTTCCAAAAAATACTGAGATATTTGTTATTGTCTATACCGCTCACCCCAAATTATAAACTAAAGTCTATTTTAAAATACAGAGTACACCGTATGAATAACTATTAAGAGTTTGCCTTAGCTGCATCTCCTTAAAAGTTTCTAAAATGTAGTCCGTTCTTCTGAGGTCTTAAAAGTTTTGCAGACCTTGACTCCGTGTTGCCTGTACAATGCTGTCCAACAGGTCACTAAATGAGTTCACCACATCTCTCCGCCCTGGGTCACCATGATAATTGAGGCCATTTCTTTATGTGGCACTGACTTTGCAAAAATCACTCTGCGTTTTCAAGGCAGGTGCCCGCAGCATACATCACTCGCCGAGTGCTGTGCCAATTATTGCATGACACCACCATCCATATCTGTTCTCATGGAAATTCATAATTTATGACACATCCCTCTGCGGAGCCTCTGGGGACCTGGCTGCTATTATTCCGCTAAAGTGAGATCTGATTGGGCAGCTGCTATCTCACAGCCCTCTTTGAAGTTTTATTTCTTCGAGTGCTTTTCTATACAGCCCTCAGTGCATTATGGTCTGCCAGACACTGTCCACTTATAATGGGCAAAATGCAAGTAAATGCTTCATCTTTAAGGCTTGCAACAAATCCAGGTGTCTGTAATGATAAAATGGCTGGATTGCTATCATTACATCATTTACCAGAAATACCAGGCCTGTAGTCGACTAAAGAAATTCTTGGACGCCATGTTTTGTGCATCGATTACTCGACTAAACGGGGCGTGACGCTGGCAATAGTTCTCAAACCTGATCCTGAACACGACGAGATCACAAAAGATCATGAATTTATAACTATTTATACTAAAACCACTAGTCAACAGAGTATTTATCTCTAAAAGGCAGATTAAACTCCAAAATCTGAAGATATCTCTCTCCATGCCTTCTCCTTTTTGCTGTTGTGAATTTAAATAGTTAAAAATCCTCCCAAAATCATTAATTGACCAATATAAATGCTGGTCAACTAACTAACTAATCACCATAGACTGATTGATCAACTAAACACTAAACAAGATCTACAGCCCTAATAAATAACCTTTCAAAATGGACAGTGCATGTGATTCAGTTAATGTTGTTTCATGGATTTATGGATAAGACCCAAAAACGTAACTTGAGAGTTGAAATTATGTACATTATTTGTGATCCGTGAAGACAAAAATATATAGAAACAGTATATACATGTATGTACATGACATGACTAATGACTAAGAGAACCTCCAGAATGAATTGCCACTGAACTGTTCACACACATCCATTTATGCTGTATGCAAACTGTATGATGCTAGTGTTGGTAATCAAACTTTGTCGTGAACGTCAACCCTACAGTATAATCGTGCCATATTGAATCGGTAGCGCTACAACTTCTCCTGTATGCATTGCACGGTTTGTTTATCTCTTTTTGGCAACAAAAACATTCAAAAGTTTAAATGATCTGTTAAATTGTACAAATGAATGCTCCGGGATTTGAGCTGAAGTCTGATTAAAGCATTGTGCCTCTCCTTGCCTGGCCTCTTCTAATTTAATTGCATTTGTAAACATCTTTGCAACCACCTCTCTAAGCCGTTCAGTCTGTAGAGAGTCTTATTAGTAAATGAGAGCTGTCTGTCACACTGACTTTGATCCCAACTACAAAACATTGGTCCTTTGCTCTGGTGAATCCACTATGACTGCTTATACCGACAGAATTAAACGTGACACCCAAACAAAGCGCTCTGAGAGAAGGGATTTGAACCTTCATCTTGCCCGCTTCGGCTAATGAAATGGGCAGAGTCACAGCAACTGAAGCTGTTTTTGATCTTAGACGATATTTATGGCAGGAGACAGCCTGAGTCTGCTTCTTTATGCATTGGGGACTTAAAATGCACTCGCTCGGTACTTCTGGGCACCCGCTGTGACACATAAACACATCAGTCGGTGTCCAAGCGTCTCTCTTTGCTTCTTGTGGGTTTTTAGTCCACTGCCTGTTGTTTTCCTGTCTCAATTTAGCCCGTGTCCACTCTGCAGGGGAAAAAGATAAAAAATACAACTCTGGCAATGTCATCCAATTTGTATTTTCATAAACAACAAAGCCATCACACCTTTAAAAATCCATGTAACGCAATAATCTATTGCGAGCTCTGAAGTATGTTATTGATTTATGTGAATACAACAGCAACAGCCTCTTTCATGTTTTGTATTGTCGAAATGGATGTGGAGTTTAAATATTCCCATTGATGAACAACAAGAGAAATGTTAGTTGATTACAATAGCTATGATGAGAATTTAACTGCATTATAATCTGTGGATTCAGCTCCCATCCATGTCATTTGGCAAACAGTTGAAGCCGGAAAGAGGACACCCAAAGCCGAATGTCAACAACCACATATGCGCGACGCCGTAAACCGCGACACCTCCCCTTGTTAAAGTTGTTTTCTATATGTCTTCTCCTGTATTATTCACGCTGTACAGCAGAAACAGAAACACTAGAAACACTTTCTTTGTCCGCGTTATCCATATTTCACACAACATATTGTCATGTGCTCTTGATGTCGGCAGCAAAGTCTTACACGCTGGGTGCAAGCTGCGATGTACTGACACAACTCGGCTGAGGCTGAATAGATAATGAGTAATATGTGTCAGCGCCCATTTAACCACAGTGACACAGCCATTCTGAGCAATTGTATGGAAGGCTCCATGTTTTAATAACCAAATCATTTAACATTAACAAAGCAACACTGTAATTTGTGGCCACGGGCTGCACTTTAGTCTGTTTGGTCTTTCTGTCTGGCGTTTGTCAAAAAGGTTGGATTGGATGATGAGGGCAAGGTGAGGGCAAGGTGAGCTCTGTTTCTGGTGTTGTGAACCTTGAGCAAGATACATCAACTAAAAGGAACGGTATTGCGCTGTTTTATGATGCTTGATATCAAACTATAACATAAGTAGATCGCCGTTGTTCATCGTGAAACCCAACATGGAATTTCAACGGCTGAGTAACAGAAACAGGTTCATTAACTTTCTGTTCAAAGATGCAGAATGGATAAGCCCCACCTCTTCATAGTGACATTTCACCATTGCAAGAAGCAGATTCTCGTTTACTTGTCATTTACTTTATTTGTCAAGGTTTTATTTTTTATCATTTGGAGTCTTCTTTTTTTAACTTTCAGTAATCACAGTGAGTACAGCAACGTTGGCGGGGACGGGGGGTAGGCAAAAACGGGAATTTTCTAAAGACTTAAGCCTCAGTGGCAGGACAAAACAGGATTACTCAAATATACACAAATCAATAAAAATACAACTAATGTGAGGAGACACAATTGAAAGAACGTTAAAAGTTTAGAGTCTAGATATCCAAATGAACCATTTTTGTCTTACTGTGCACACAAAATACTGCATACAGTAAGCAAAACACCTTTTTTGAGTTCATATCCCTAAAGAGTTATTGAGCAATACACCTCAACTACCTGGCTATGGTGTATGTGAGTAAATGGCTGCATTATTTGGCTGCCAATACAGTATACAATGGTTGAATACTTTTACCATATTTGTGTACTGAGCAATACTACTACTAACTTGCAGCCTGCAGCTATTAAAAAAAAAAGTAACCCGTAGGCATTTTTCATTTGCCGAAAACCATCTGGTATAATCAAAATGCTCTAAAAATAGACTAGTGAATGCGCTTTAGTTTTCACTGGCCAATGGAGCATTTGCAAGATGCACTCCAAGCGTTCGTGTTCTTTTCATCCTGCACCTGTCAAGTGTACACCTGACAAAAAGCACACATTCCACGTATTCCACTCCAAAGATCTGTACGGTACGGACATGTTACTGGATATCTAGCGTCTACCACCGATTTTTGTTCACACAGTCTAAGCTGGTTGGCAGGCCATGGAAAATTGAATTTACCAACTTGATTTATGAGGCAATATCAGAGGACTCCGGCGCAGTTGTTTCATTCACACATCTTCAGAGTCAAGAAGCTTGTCTGGTGGAGTCAGTGTGCAGTGTTTAGCATATGTTGGCGTATTTGTTGGGCTTTTTGTGTGTGATCAGAGGAGCTACTATCTGCCTGCTGAGGTGTTACAGCTGAGCCGGTGTAATGACGTGACGTGGGGGGTTGAAGCTGCCTGAATTGACTGTCAGAAAACAAGAGAACTTTCACCCTGTGCGCGCCATGGCCGTCAAGACAAATTGCATTTTATAGAGGGGTACAGGCAGCGTATCACCCTTTCACTCATTCTCTTGGAATTCGTCTTTTGGCATTGAACGTCATCCCAAATATGGTTCACACGATAGAGCATTTGAAAAAAATAATAATAATAAGACATGCCCCTCCTTCTGCTTGTATCATTTTACATAAAGCTGTCCATCTCAGTAGCAAATACAGTATATTCTGTGCAGACTACCATCACGTTTTCAGGCCACCCAGAGAAACAGTGTATTGTTGACTTGTTGGTGACTTTATATCATATTTTAGCAGCAAAACTTGTATCTTCTTCTCCATCTCCTGTAACTGTTTTTTACTGCTTTGAAACATGCAAAACTGAAGTGGTTCATGTGCCCAATTTGTTGCATGTAATAAAGTAAAATCTGTTTTGCTCCAGTATAAGCACAGATATATTGTAATAGCAACAGCAATCTGTGCTCAGAGACTCGTGAGAAGTGTTTATAAACTCATTGCGGTGAATATTTAGGATGCTGGGACTACATTAGGAAAGCGAGTGATACATGTAACTGCTGTAAAGACTCTTTCACGTTCCACGTTTTCACCTTTCACGTCAAATCAGGGGCAGCACCTTTAAAGTGCTTATGACATGTTGGACTACACATTTTACTGAAATGCAGTTAAGATAAATATATTTCAGTATTTGCTAAAACACTTATATGTGTATATATATACTACAAATATGATCCCAGTTTAGTAATTTTTTGAGGTTTTAAAATGTACTTCCTGGTTGTAATGATGACATCACACTCGGACATTACCAAGTGACCATTCTGTACACTGGGCAAATGTCACAGAATTGTTTTGATTTGCCAAATGAACATGTGAACACCTTTATTTTAATGAATTCATGTTTAAAGGGTCAAAAAGGTAGTTTATTTGGTGTGCATTATGTCTTTGTCTCCCTAGTGTGGTGTCATTGATTTGTTTACTTCCCGTAACATTATACAGATTTTTCCAATTTTTCTCCACAAATGGCTACTTGCTTGCTGTGAAACTATAATTTATATTTGCAACAGGTACTAATACACCAAATAAGATCCAAATTAGAAAATGATAAAAAAAAAAAAAACTGTCATACACACTTAACCAGAAGTGCCAAAACAACAGAAGTGCAGAAAGCGGCATAAGTGGAAGGGGTGAAGTGAGGTGAATGACCAAAATATCGTACTGTTAAAAGTCTCACAAAAATGTCATCACAGTATCTCAATTTAAGCTTCTTTGATTAAATGCATGATCCAAAGAAAGAGAGGGAAACAAAGACCATAATCCTTTGCTTCATTTCAGAGCAGACAACATGAAGAAATAACTGTTATTAAGCACTTTTATATTGTCAATTATTCACACCAAAGTCTTGTCAGGGGATTTTAAAAGGAAAAAGTAACATTCTTTTAAAATTCAAGCCTCGGCATGTGAAAGTACGGGTAGGTATTGGTGACTGTCTGTGGGGGGTTTGGTTGTGTGGGGTCTGGTGGTTGTGGGAGGGAAACGGCATGTGGGAATGTTTTTAATGCACTGTTAAGCACTTTTTATGCATTTTATGTATGCAAAGCGCTCTATATATACAATTTTGATTTTATTTTATTTTATTTGACCATAGATGGACAGGTTTAAAGCAAATAACTACCTATGCTTGATTAAGATTACTACTTTAAAGTAAGCACTGGATGAACAGAATAAAGTGTAATAAGCTACTATTAAAGCTTTTGATTTTGAAACCCCCTAATGTGAAGAGATTGCCGATATTTTGCTGGGGAATGACGAGAAGATTGTAAGCTTGTATTGATGAATGTGGACGCCTAAAACATCACATTTCTCTGCTCATTGTCTGGACTTGTAGAGCCCACTGAGTTTTCAATTACAACTGCTCTGAACATGGAGTGATTCGATTGCACTCCCACTCTCCGTCTATCCAGCCAGCAGGTTCTCAGTATGCAAATAGCAATATGTTCCGTTACATGTGAAACTCTCCAATTGCTCATTCAAATAAAATCAGCCGTGGCCATGACAGCGGCGTACAGACAGAGTACTCATGATGCCGTGTTGTATTTGTATGCAGTCAGATTTTAATTAAAGAACATTAAAGCACGGTATTAATAATTGCCAGTCCTCAGAAGTGGCTCTGAATGTCTGATACAGTTTACGGCCTCCGCTGTCAAATAACAGAAAAGATAAGGCAAATTATGTATTTCAAAGAGTGACATTGGCCTTGCATTGAAGCTGGTTAGAAACGTGAATGCCATAACAGAGCAACAGAAATGCAGTGAAAGAGATATTGGCTCATAACTGCAACATAATATTTATGTTTTCATTTTGACAAGAGACAGTTTACTATAAATCGTTGATGCGAAACACAAATCAAACAGGCTAACAATCTAGGACTGTTTGGTTAATTGTTGAGGTCGCGATCGATCATAATCAAAAGTGTTTTTCTATTCAGTATATACTTTTGTTTTGATTTCATACAGTTGGTTACATACCAGAAGAAAATTGACGTAAGGGGGGAAAAAAATACAGCTTTGTGTCAATAAATGTAAATCACTGTGAAAATAGAATGTTTCCTCTCACAATAACAATAACTAAATTCCTATTACTAACAAACGCTGGATTTCAGTCACATTTTTAAGTTTCTTTTCCAATTTTACATTCAGCTGCATGCCAGTTTTCTAATATGTTTCCGTCTTGTTTGCCTTTCCTTGCACTGATAACCACGACAACGCTGAAAGAACCATTCACCTTCTCATTTCTAAGAACCAATAATAGGCCCTCAGGTATATGACACACTTGATCATCTAAATGCCACCATTGGTCACAGTATCACACCATTTCCTCCCTAACAGCTTAGCACACAGACACAATGTAGGCTTGGCGTGTTTGTGACTGCCTCTGCACGTGAGAGTAGCACACGTGCCCCAGATCTCCTCATTAAGCTAATTCAAGGCTTTGCACGGTGGCCATCGTTAAATCTGCCAGATTAAGAACACTATGTCGCACAAAGGGGTAATGAGTGGTGAATCTGCTTTGTGGTGCCACGGAAATGCTCACCTGGGTCGTGCCAACATCTTAAGCGGGAAGGCCAACGCATGACTGATATGGTTGGTGAGCGGGGCCAGGACCCACAAGCCACCTGTTTAGGCCAAAAGGTGGCTCAGCGTGAACAGGAAGTCTGCCTGCGCTCTCTGTGGCACTAAGACAAGACCGAGGACTGCACGCTGGACAAGAAATACACAGCTACAAATGATTTCATAAAATTGCCATCACTTTTTCACAAATGATCTAAAATGTGACAGAAATGAATATGTGATGCCATTTGCTTAATCTGTATTACACTACGTTTGTATATTGTTTTTGCATCTTTACAATATAGATAATAGATCCTTAATTTGGCCCACAGTGAAAATCAAATCCAATCTACTTTTTTCTCTAACACAATTTACAAATAAAAGTTGTTTCTAAAGTGCTGCACATAATGGCATGAGAGTTAACACAGTAAATAAAAAACAGTATGGAGAAGATTCCTTAAATGCTCTCATTCTCAAGCCTTGAGCAGTCTACTGGAGTACTGTTTTATATTTGGTGGCACAATCTTGGATGCAGTCAATTGAATGCTGAGAGTGTTCAAACCATGTTCTCGACTGTACCTCCTAAGAAAGCTCAGTAACATCAGGGTCAGAATCTGTGTACTGTTCCATGGTGGAGAGTGTGATAACGTCTCTTGTGACTGCGCGGCACAATGACCACAATTAGGCACCGGGACTGTGGGGAGACCTCAGAAAGCCCTGAGCCAGTTGTACAGAGAGAGGACACTGAATAAAGCAAATACTATAACATCAGCCCCTTCCTCTGAACCCACAGTGTAAGCTTCTGCTCTCTTGGAGGCACTATAGAGTTCCACTGCCAGCAAAGTCTGTTTTTAAAAAAGTACTTTGTTCCCTGTGCTGTGGACATCCTAAATGCAGCGGGAGTTGGAACACATCCTGTACTGTGGTGGTGAGCCAAAGATCAATAAAAAATAAAAATTAGAAAAAGCAGAAATTGTGATCTCATTAAAAAAAGTATTGTCTTTTGTTTATTTACAGATATTTATTGATCCAACCAAACTCACTGAATACCCTTGCAGGATTTCTATGTGATAAGGTAAGGTTAGTGTGCATTTTAAGTTGAATAGCCGCCCTTTCTTGTCTTTGTCTGGTATTTTCACATGACTCTTCCCTGAGGCAGCCCAAACTGAGCCGGTCTTGGCAGTCAGAAAAGCAATTTGTTAAAGGGCTGCAGAGTGCGCTTGTCTAATGTTTCATTAAATTATCCCTATTCATACTACGCCTGCAGTCAGTAGTAAAGCTTCTTATGGCGAGCCTGGGATTTTAAAGTGGCCGTAGGTCAGTGGAAATCTGATATTTCTTGTTCCCAAGACTGGAGGATGGAGGACGTTACCGAGGCACTTGAGCTAAGGCGGCAGAGGTCAGGCCTGTGTTTGTGTCTTCGATGTGACACTGTGTCCTTGCAGTGGTCCAGTCACAGCCGGCTCACACAATTAGGAGGCTGTTTGTTTGTGGTGTTGCAGTGGGATGTTATTGGATTGGATTCAGCACAATTGTGCATGTGTGTCAACACGGGCAAGACTCTGACGCTCTTTGTTTTTCTTCTTTATCGTCATAGTGATATATGTTACATTTTCTAAAGTCAATATTTTCTCGCACCTTAAAATGCCTTTTATAACACATATTTTAAGTATTTAAGTATTAGCTGAAGGAGTCAACTGCCTGGCCTTAATCACACCAATAAAGAATGCATTTAAATCAGTTTTAAATGCTTGCACCCATTAAGCCAAGGGTACTTTATTATTCCTGGATTCAATACACAAGTGTCAGGGAATGTACTAGAAATCACGACCTTCTGACCATTACCAGATTAAAGAATTTAACCATTGCATATATTTTGGAAAGTAATAGACCAGATATCTTGTTATGGTATGTGAGCTCTCACTACTGGAAATATTACCACAGCATTCCCCACAACAAACTGTCCTTCAGCACATTATGCTCCACAGTTCTTCCACTGCATTGTACACATGCAAAGCTGTCAGCTCTGATCAGCTCCTTTACACTGATGTGATGTGGCTAATGCATTGTGTCATATTAAATGAGTGCATTTCCATCACATTGCAAATTATTCTATGCATTGCACCCACGCCATACACTCTGAGTCCTACTTCACACGCCTTTCTAAAGCTTTCAGTATTTGTATTTGCATGTTTGTTCGAACATAGGACTTGTTTCCTTCCTTCTACACTTCACACAAGCTAATCAGCTAATCACTAACACTTCCCCTGAGCAGCTCGCAGAGGTTTCACTGGTGAAGGAAAGGAGGGTGCAGCCTCCTTCAGGGCCACTCAGAAGTGTTCAGTGAGTATCCATAATCCATCCAGCAATCCAAACACAAAAACAAGGAAATACAATGAATGTTCAAACGTGTATGTATACATTTTTTTGCATGTTAACATTGCTAAATTGGACATATTATGCCAAATCAGGTTGAGCTTTTAACCTTGTTACAATGGCCTTTCCCTCATCATTAGTTTAGTCAAAATTGTATTGTAATTGATTCATGTTTGAGCAATATCGCTGTGTCCTGCTGTAACTGAGGCTCGCTATCCCCACCCACATCCCTGTACTTTGTTGTGATCTAAAAAACAAACATGTGTATGACAATCTGCTGCTTGTTGCGGTGAAATGTCATCGTGAAGAGGCGGGGATGTTGTAGTATGTTACATGTCTAATGTACATACTTGTCCCTATCAAATAAATAAATAAATATATAAATAAAATCGGTTCTGCCATTTTGAAGATTTGAAGAGGAAGTCAATGGCCCTGCTTCTATTACTAAGCCATTTTAGATCAATGTTGCGGTTTACAAAGAACAAACTATAAAATGATGATATTCTTATGGTAAGGTTCAATATTATGTCTAGAAAATAAAAGCGTCATAAAAGCGGCATCTTTTCTATCCAAATGCATTTTAAGTAGTGTGTCTCAGTCAAGCACTTAACCTTGGGAGACGACTAACTACATTAAAGTGAGCATGTTGTGTCATTCCATTGCAGCACTTTTTGATATTTCCACTAAACTTGTGATGAATCTCCCTCTCTTGACCAGCCTCTTGTGGTTTGTCTGTTTTGCCCTTTGCCTGGTTACTTTGAAGAGCTGGACTTGCCCTTCAAATGGCACTCCTTCTGCACACTGCTCTCTGCTATCTCCTGACCTTTCCCTGCATGTGGTGGAAGAACCGCTGCGTACATGGCTGTGTACCAGGCGCTGTGCTGCAGACTTGACTGACACTATGACGTCTTTTATGGGGAATTTATGTGCATTTATCCTGTTGGAATGAGAAAATGTTACTAGCAGTATTGCCTTTACTTGGCTACTGAATCCAGAAATGCAAGCCAAAGAGTTTCTGCATTTATCACAGCTGTTCACGAGCCAATAAGCATACAAAAATCCATGTCTGTTAATGAGCATAGAATATGTTTGAGCTGCATATACTATTATCGATTACCAAGTGATTTATTGGTTAAGTTCAAGGCATTAATACACATTTATCAGAATATTAAAAATGCATTTACTATTGATTGTTTATATGTTTTTGCTGTAACCTGATCTAAGATGTGGACTACAATATTTCTTAATCATAAGATCTCTACCATTCAAGTTTAGGTTATGCGTTTTTTGTCACAGGGCATTAAGATTGGGTTCAAGACTGAAAGTTTAGGAAAAGGGTTTTGACTAGCATGTCAAGGCAAAAACAATCTACTTTGTCTTAAAAACAAACAAACTGAATGATATAAAAACAGTTGAGAGATGTCCCTTTTTTATCTTGTTCACACGGGGCTTTTTGTTTATGACTTATTAACAATTTAAAGGTATTTACAACTCATCTACAAATGTTAGTAATGCCTTATAAAAAATATAGCAAATGCTTATTGATGTCTTATAAGTTGCTCTTTATAGAGCTCAACAATGACCGCCCACCACTGCAGAAGTACATTGTCATTCATTTTCCACATAGGGATTCTAGGGATTCCTAAAAAATTCATATTAAATGTTTGAGAGATTGCTCAGGGCTAGTCAGCTATGTGGTAACTAATGATCATAAGACTTATACTTTTATTTAAAACCTTATATTATGAAACTTCCTAAACCACTAAGTTATTAAAATATATTTCCAAAGTTTTATGTGTTTATTGGACTGAAAACCTCTACGTTATGGACATTAGTTAGCACATAGCTGCTTGGCCTTTAAACTATTCATATTTGATTTTTTTTTTTATTACATATGGCAAAAATGAATGAGAAATGTACTTACTGTACCAGAATGACCTGTTGAGCTCCATTGTCACTCATTTTAAAGTGTGACCAATGTAAGAAAAGATGACACATATTTTTAACATGAGAGCAGCCTTTGAGCGTCCTACATCTTTGACTCACTTTTACAACAGCACAAATGGGTAACATAGTCTTATTCGCCACAATTAGATACAAAAAGTGCCATGGAGACTCACTCAACATGTTGCTTCCTCTCAGCTCTCACTCACTGAAGTGTGAGAATTTTTTGGCGAACCATAAATACACCTCATGCACAAACAGCATCTGTTGCTACATTTTCAACTGCCACACTGTGAAACCAAAGTCCACACCTCCTATTCAGCCTATACCTCTTTTGTATTCATGTTCTGTACTGCTTCTGTGTGCCGGGGAACACTAGTGTGATTTGAGCTTTCAGGTGTGCCCTGAAAAAAAATAATTTTGAGTTAACGGATTCATGCATGGATTTAATTGGATAATTGATCATTTTGGAGTGTCTGGAACAAAGATCTGAACCAAAAAATAAAGCATAACTGCCAAATTTAAAGAACCAGTTAGTGACACAGACATTATTTGCTACATTTACCTTTTTTTTTTTTACTTACATGGTTTGGTTTGTTAATGTATTAGTAGGTGTTGTGCCATGTCACCTCTTCAACCAAAAAGGGTGTTGCAACTCAAAAAACGTTGAAAAACAGCGCTCTAGTCTATTATTTTGTCTAAACAAATGTAGTTGTAAATTGTAGTATAATTCAATACACTTTTTATTGCGCGATTACTAAATTCCAGTGATACAATAAAGGAGAAAAAACAAAGATAGATTCTTAAGCAAAAAACACAGTATTTCAAAATTAAAATAAGATTCTAACCCAACCCTAACTTGAACACAAGGTCCTCTTGTCGTAGTTGCTAATTTCATGTGTTTTTTGAACTGCAAATAAAGCAATATTGTTTGTTTTAAAATGTTAATTATTACATTTTCTTCCTCTCATTCATATGCTTTTGCAAACTCCATAGCGAACGCAAAGGTCAGAGAATATACTTTGAGCTTCGATGTGACCCTGATTGTAATTTGCAGTTGGCCATATGCTGAATCCTCTCCGTGCAGCTCAAAGGAGGCCACACACAATGGAGCGTGAACCAACGGAGTATCGAGTGCTAAACTGATTACAGCTGGCCTCCACTGCCTCTGCGGAAATAGATCCCCCATAATTGTGCTATTATTCATTCTTACTCATCATTGGATGCTTCCCAATTTCTGCCATGTGACAACCTTGACACTCGTGCGCAAATACATGTGACCTTTCTTCAGGTTTAGATTTAACACTATGGATTAGGGCTGGGCGATATGGTGATAAAAATTGAATTGTGAGCTCGTCCCTATGACTATTTTCGTGAAATTGTCGTATTGTATTGTCGTCTCTCTTTAATGTGTGGCAGTTCAAACACACTTTTTCTCCTGTACAATCTGTAAAATCGCAGTTCATAGATTTATTAGCAAATCACAAAGGCGGCAATTTTTGAAGAGCAATCATTTCTTCCACGAACAAGTGTCTTTCTTTGATTTGAAGAAAACGCTGTAACACTGTAATCTGGATTTGTACAAACATGTTTTGACACACGCGAGAAAAGCGTTACAAAAAGCGATCAAAATGTGTTCAAAAGCGACAAAAACGCAACTACAAATAACAAACGCGACTCCATGCATAAATACATATCTAAAAGCGACAAAAAACGCGACTACTAATCATGAAGACATAACTAAAATTGACGAAGGCGTGTTTTAATATGACAAACACAATTGAACGCGACAAAAACGCAACTAAAAGCAACACAATTGTGTTTAAATGTGAATTTGAACGGAATCCTATTAAAACTTAAATCGCAAATCTAATCACATTTTCACTGGTCAGAAAAATCACAATTAGAAATTTTTCTTAAATCGTGCAGCTCTATTAAAGGCAATAGAAAAATAGAAAGTGAACACGAATCATGATAAAACTGAAATCATAAACTGGCCCCAAGAAAATCCTGATAATAAGTTTTTGCCATATTGCCCAGCCTTACTATGGATGTTCAATCACATAATGAGGATCCAGCTACTTGATACTGCAGTCATAGATCTGGTCGAACAATATCTAGCAGCCCAAAGTTATGGAAAATAGTTTTAAATGAGCATACTCCCTTGTGATTTGGATGTGCCAGTGCCGACTTAATGGAAATCCGTGGCAGAATCTATTATGCTCACCGGTTTTACACCAAAATGATGCGTTCCTCTTACAGTCGGTGTAGCAGAGGGCCTGTTGGAGCGTATCATGGTAATTTGGGTTTATAGCCTCCCCAGAGTCTTGACACTGCTCGAAATGAGGAGCAGCTCCAGTCCGGGACAGTCTCATAGGCTGCAGTCCTGGCTTTGATTCTGACAGAGCTGTGAAGTAATGCTGCAGTATAATGTCGGCTGTTACTTGTGTCATTTTCTGAAAGTCTCTGAAGAAAATACTTTCTGACATCACTTTTACATCAGAGAGAAATATCACTTGTTAAAATGTTGCTTAAAATCTGTCTTTTTACGATGAGAATAGGCCTGTAGATCTCGGTCAATGAGGTCTTAGTCGACCAAAATGTTTATTTGTTGACTCATTATTTTTATTTAGATTATGCAAAAGGTTGAAAACATGGAGTGGCATTTAGATTTTGGAGTTTTGTTACATTTTGATACATATAAACATGTAACACAGAATATTATTTGTATAAATAGTTCTGTGTGCATGAACATGCCTTTGTAGCCTTCTGAGTGGGGTTTGGGTCATTTTGAGAGCTTAGTTGACTAAGTCATTGATTTTCAACCAGTGTGCCGGGGAACACTAGTGTGCCTTGAAGTTTTGCCAGGTGCGCCTTGAAAAAATGTCCAATTTGAGTTAAAAGAATCACAAATGCAGATCTGTTTGACATTTTGGAGTGTCTTAGGCAACTTCTGCACCAAAAACAAACACAAAACAATCACTCTTGTCAGATACAGGGGCATAGACATTATTTGGCTCATTACATACCATATTATTTTTAATAAATGGTCTGATTTGGTGATGTTTCAGTAGTAGGTGGTGTGCCGTGGTATCTTTTAAACCAAAAAAGTCAAAGAAGGTTGAAAAACACTGGACTATGATTGGAAGAGGTTGCCTTTAAAATATATATTTAGTTGATTTCAGCCCTAGATGAGAGTTAATTGTTTTGCACTACCATAAATGTTTGCAAGGATTGTCTGTTTTACGTCAGACAATCCTGGTTCAATCCTCAGACAACCCAAGTTCTTCAGGCATGGGGCCAGCACACGGAGCACTCAGGTTTGTTGCTTCCTGAGGCTGGCTCACAGCTCTTTTGGAGCCACTCAGAGCCACTTTCCAACATAGTTTATTATTCATTCACTCTTCTGTCACACTCGGTAGTGATGGCACTACTGCCCAGAGGCAGACTGATGTACACATTGCTCTCGTTTTGCACCTATGGCCTCTCTGACTACCACAACCACACTATCCCATTCATGCAGGCAATTCAACAGAACTGTGTGAACAGGCATGTAAACTAAATTTGAATCGCCAATGTTTTGACTACAAGGCAATCCTGCTACAAAACAGTGGTGACTCCTCAGTGACTACTACAAATACTACAAATACTACTAAAATATTCTTCTTTTTTATTTGTACTGTTGTCATAAATTAACATAGTATTACGTTGGTTAAAGTGCATCTAACTTTGTATGTTGCCAGCTCCCAACTTTGCCTTTTCAGCGCCTTGTTCGGTGCGCTGTTCCTCCCTCCCTCTCTCTGTCCTGTAGCTCTGCTAGACTGCACCAGAGCAGCCGGACAGCCGGCTTTCACTGACGTCAAGTATGACACATGAGAGATGCTCAGCCAATCAGAGCAGTGTGAAGACAAGGCGGTGATTGGATAAATGTGTGAAAAAAAAGTCCTGCTCGGTCCACGGCTTTGACGCCCAGCTACACCTAACAAGAAGGAGGGGGGGTTTGTGGGAGAGAGAGGGAGAAAAGTGAGACAGACTCACAATAGTTTAGACAAAAAAGTGTTGTGTACTTTTTTGTGTACTCAATCGCAGTGCTTTTCTAACAAAACAAATTTGTACTTCCACAATTAACTCATACATAAGCAATATTGTAAATAAAGTCTTAATCACATTATTATTTTTATCCTCTTCAAGTCTGAAGTCGGTTGGGCTGTGGGGACGGTCAAAGCCTCGATTGTTGATAGAATGATTGGGCAAATCAACTAAAATAAGAGCCAGTGACAAGATCAAACCCACCAGGAACTGATCCGAATCTCAAAATACTTTGTAAAGCATGAAAACTTCGCTAAGTATTAATAGAATTTACGTAATGTTTTGTGCAGGCGCTCGTAGGACACCTGTCTCCTGCTACGGGGTCCTGCTTCACACACTGTCAACAGCTCGGTTGTATTGAAGCAGTATATGAGTTATTAAGCTGCTTCTCTGTGACAAAATCCTATCCTGAGAAGAATAGGGGACAGCTTTTATTCTAAACGGATCTGTACCAGGAGGGAACTGTTGTGACTGAAACACTGACGTGAATAAATGGTGAGTAAACAAACATAGCGAAAAGTTTCATTCCAAGTTTCAAAACAGCTGTGGATATCTGTTCTTTACTGTCCTTTGGTTTGTCTATAGAGGCATGGATGAGGTGTTAGAGCAATGACGCACCGGGAGACGCTCCACTATCCCCCTATGAGCAGCATCCACTGGGCGCTTGTCTGCACGCTCAAAACACATACTTGTTATACTTCTATTTACAGACAGGTCTCAGCTCTGTGATAGACATAAGCACTGCAGGTGAGGCTGAGAAATGACACCACCTCTCCTCTCACAAAAAACTCTCGTCTCCCGCTAAACTCTCTAAAACTTCCCTCAAACCCCATTACTCCTCTCCTCACAGTTTTGTTTTGTCAGGTATGAGCAAATAAAAAAACAACAACAAATAATCAAAATCTCTTGGAGGAGTGAGTTAATGATCCTAAGCAGGAGTGTGTGACTTCTTGTTGTTTTTTAAAGACCTGGAGTTGGATACACATTCATATTATTTATTTATATGTCTATGGTTGGATAGAGCAATGTCAGAGCTGTATTAAGCTGAATTAAGGGTGGAATTTCAATATAAATAAGAGCATTCAAATGTGTTGGTTTCTGCAAGTTGTGCAGATTAGTTAATGTGAAGAAATCAATAATTTAAACAAAAAAAGTTAGTCAAAATCCAACCCTTCCTCCCAGTGGTGAAAGGTGGAAGAGGGTAAGGCCGACCAACAGGGCTCTGATGAAATCTGACATCTAATATGTACTTATATACCCCACCCCCATGAGCTCCTCCTATTCCAAAGACCGATTCATTTAGCTTGAGATATTAGATCTGACTTGATCTCAGAAGCAGAGCTGGTTTGGGCCTGGTTACTATTTGGATGTGAGACTGAGGAGACCAGGTGACAGTGGAGCAGCTATGGCTATAGTGCACACTTGTGTCGGAAAGTCGTTTAATCCATCTTGCTTAGTATGAATGTGGCATCTGCATTGATTGGTAGTGGTGGGAGGGGCTAATGGCACAGATTGGCAGCCTTGCTTTCATCAGTCTACCCCAGGGCTGCTGGTTTACCACCACAGAGTAAGGACTGAATTAATAATGCGCATTCAAGACTTCCTAGATAGAATACACACTTCCCACATAGCGTCCGTTTAGTACTAATCTAACCCTGCTGTGCCAGTCCTGACGCTGACCTTGTGTTCCCGCTCAGATTGAGGCTGGGGCTGACTGCAGTGTGTGAATTCAGCCTGTCAATGAAGATGGATCAGGCGTCAGTGTATCAGTGGGACTACATGCCCTGCGGATACATGGAGCTCACTGCCTTTAAATTGCTCCTGAAAACATCCATCCATTATCGAAATCTGCACAGCTCGATTGTGGCACCAGCAGTTTACAGCTTTACCGCACCAGGCAAGTGAAAAGTGAGGCAATTGTGAACGTATTATCAACATGCATGCAGGGATAGGGAGTCAAAATTGAAAAATCTAACCTACTTACAGGTAATTGCAAGTCATCCATGCATAAACACAAATAAGACGTGTTTTAAGCACTCTTTTTAAACAAATATAAGCTAAAATCTATGACCACGATTTGTTTCTATGATCTACAAGAATTGGCACTTTTAACAAAAATGTATAACTTGTTTTTTTTTTTCTTTTCTTTTACTATATTGATGACAGTGGTGACAGTAATGGCAAAATATGCTGATGCTTGTAATTGTCATGAGGGTAAAGTTCAAATTATATTAAAGGAAAAACATTATGTTTGCATGTTAATCATATTGTTATTAGCCTTTAAACATGCTATTGAGTACCTTAAATTTACCATTTCATGTTTTTTTTTGGGAAAAAAAGCGCTATACACAATTTAGTCATGTTAGCATTTAAGAGACGCTATGATGCAGTTAGCAGTAGCAGTTATCGCGTTAGACATCAGAAAGGCTCAGAACAAGTCTGGTGATGATTTAAAGACTTAAAACAGCAAAAGATTCTCAGATAAGTGACATATATGATCTGAAAATAGTCACTGATGGAGTTCAGTGGAGTGGAGAGGGTTTTCTAATGAACAGCATGAATGCAGCTGAATACAACTTCAGGTATGTTTTTGATGATGGAACATGGTTAAAAGCAAAAAAAAAAACATCACTATAGAATATGTGTCCTTTAATGTGTTTCTTTTTTATTATTATTATTATTATGGACAAAATACTTTTTGCCTATTTCCAAAATTGCAATTGTGATAATATCCATACACCTCCCAATTCTGGTACAAAATATATATAGAGAATATCATGTCTACCTATATACTATGTTCCATGCATTGTAACTATATATTTTACTCATGCAGCCTTCTATTTCATTATAATTACTTCTCAATGGGCATAATTTAAAGCTATACTGCATTACTGCATTCACAGTTATCTATAGAGGCCCGTGAAAGTGCATTGTGGCTGCACAAAGGGCAGGAAGCTATTACAACTGTGGCTATTGTATTACCAGTGTGCATTTTCTTTTAGGCAACCAATTTGTGTAACGAATCCAAAGTGACTGTATAGAAAAGTCATTTAAAAACGGCTCTGATATTTTAGATAATTTTGTTCACAGAATAACCTAAGAAAAAAATAATGCTCAGTGAGTCGAGCTTTTACATTAACATTTTGTTCTTTTATAAATTAGTTCTTAGAGACTTCATGTGGTATGACTACAGAAAGAAATGCAACCCAGTCTCTTTCTATTCCACACCTACTGCTCAAGTGAACGTGGTATGGACAGTTAAAACGACTTGCCTTTGTATTTCAGCTATAGGACAGGAGACTGAAAGGGGCATAGAGTCAGAGAGGGTTAAAATACTTCTAAACAAGAAAGTAGCAGCTGTAGTAGTAGTAGTAGTAGTAGTAGTAGTAGTAGTAGTAGAGGAAGTTGAAATTGTAGTTGTGGTTGTATTAGAAGTAGTAGTAGTAGTTGAAAAAGTAGTAGTAAAGTTGTGTTTAAGTAAAAGTATATATAAAGTATGTTGTTGTTGTTGTTGCTGCTTTTGTAGTTGTAGCTGTAGTTGAAGTAGTAGTTGTATAAGTAGTTAAAGGAATGGTAACAGTAGTGGAAGTAGTATGAGTAATTGTACTTCTAGCATTAGAGGAAGAAGTAGAAGTAGTAGTTGTTGTAGTAGTGGGGGACGTAGAAATTGTAGTTGTGGTTGTTTTAAAATATATGCCAGAAAGACAAACACTTCTCAATTGTTGGCCTCACGCGCCAATATTGCTGTACTTCACTGTTCTTATAACGTTTTTTTCCCCATTGTCTTCCTTGTTCTGCATTGCATCAGCTGGTCTGTGCCTCCTTGACTTGACCTCTGCGCTGAAGTAAAGCTGATGGAAGAGATAACCCAGGTCTCTCACTCATTGCACTGCTGCATGCAATCACTTGTGAATTAAACATCTACTGAGCTCTATTATATATCGACAACCCAGGCCCTATCAGTTTTAGCTAGTCCAGCAACGTGTCTCTGTGTGTGTATCTACTCCCTTAGGGCTCTGTTTATTCATTCATAATTCCTTTAACCTCAATTAGACATCTGCTGACTATAAGAGCACATATAAATGAGTCTAAATGAGCAAGATGGTGTGCAATAGTTGAATGAAACACAGCCTATGCCCCGAAGGTCTTCCTATTCACAGCAGAACAATTAAAAAAGTGGTTACTTTCCAGCCTGTAGCGAGAATAGCCTATGAGAGCTCTTTTCAAGAATTGTCTAGAAAGAAATTGACTATTTTTACCCTGATGTTACATATGTATTAGACACTAAAGGCTGTCTTATCAGTCAAAGAAGAGCAAAAAAAAAAAAGCTGAACTGGATAAGCTTATATGTGTGTCCGCATGAGTGAGCCCAGAGGGGACACGGCAGTTAAGACACAAAATGGGCAGCAACACAATCCCTTTGTCTTTGCCATTCATCCTACTTAACCTCCATGGTGGATGTGCAGAGTGCTTAACAGTTATAACCCCAGGCTAACAGCACTGGTCAATGCTTAAAATGAACAGCCGTGGAACATTTGAAAGAATAATAGAGACTATTGTCTTTGTAGAAATAGCCTTTGAACTTGCTTTGGTCGCATGTGTTTCAGTGCTGCTTTATACGTACAAAATATTATAGTCAAAAAGTCATGTCTGCCGTGCTGTATGGTCTACATGAGTGTGTAAACAAAACACCTGGATTCTGAAGGCTGTTGACTCCAGTGTATTTGCAATGGAAGAGTTTGGTGACTAACAACTACTCGACCACATGTGAATAACACCAGAGCCTTGTGAGAAAACATTACCACATGTCAAAATGTCATGTAATAAACATGAATTAACATTATACTGGACAATGATGCATCAAAATATAGTGTGCCAGTTTGACAATTCAGTTTTAATTAATCAAGTACCACAAATCCAAAATAAATGAGTGAACAAATGGAGATGGAAGTTAGATATAACTCTTATTACTCAGTGGCAAATGTGATGAACATTAACAACAAAACAACAAAAGCAACCATTTATCTGCGCAGTCTATAAATAAGAAAATTAATGTTTTATTTTTGTTTTTTTAATGTTTATTTTGCTGCCTCAATAAAAATTAATGTTATATCAGTACTAGGCCTTGTGCACAGCACTTCTAAACATTTCACACCTGGAATGGTCTATATTTCATAATAATTTCTACAACTTAGCATCAGAGCGATTTCAAGGCCCCCTAATTCAATAAAAAGCACCCAAGTGACAGTTAAATTATTTGATATTGGTTAAGGTTGCTGCCACTTTTACAGCTTTTTTTTTCTTTTCTTTCTTCTTCTTTTCTTTCTTTTTTTCAGCCACTGCCCATTATTCATATGTGTAGAAAAAAAATGGTCTCGGTTCTTAAAAAAGTCTTGCGTGAAACAAAACTATTGAATAAATGTTGATAAATTCAGACAGAATGTTAAATTCTTTCTCAGTAATGGCAAAAAAAGTACAAAAATGTAAATTCTAATACTTTCATAAATGATCACACTGATGCCAGGCTTCTTGAACTGTGCTGTGCTTGAGCGTGATTGCGGAGAGTTTTGTGGCCCACACTCACACCTGCAAAAATCAGCCGAGTTCCGTCATCATTCTGTGTCTATTCACCTTATTCAGGAAGTTGCTGCGGGTGCCGCCATCTTTTTCCCGTTGTTATAGTTACATGGGACAGACGAGCTCAACAGCAGTCCTACACAGACTATAAAGCAGTTTTCAGGTCGCCCAGAAAATCAGTGCTTTGCTGACTTGTTGTTGCACGTGTACACTGAAAAGCTTACACAAATACATCTACTTTTCCCCAGTTCCACCACCACTTACATAAACCGAGTTCCCGTCAATACAATGGAAGTGTGAATCCATAGCAAAAAGAGGCAAAAGTGGGCGGGGTGGAATAAGGTGAACACTTGTGTCTCTAGAGAGCGAGACAGATGATTCCCGCTGTGAAATACGCTCCTGTCAGATTTTGAATTAAACAGTAGAGTGAATTGCAACAAGAGGCGAGATGCTTCAAAACTTCTGTCAGTGTGTATGAGAACTGTGCCATGCTTTGGCCCATCTCCTCCACAGAGCGCTGCGCCTGCACGGATCATTTGCCCTCACACAAACCACAAACGCAGCTCGCTTAAGGGGCTTTTGATTGACCACGGCTCTGTTGGGCCACCGCGAGTGCACCTTTAATTAGCAAGTTTTATATTCATCGATGCATATAGGATACAGCGCTTCTATCTATGGGATTCAGAGTGATGGAAAAAAAAAAAATGGAACTGTTTCCATACCAAAATATTCTATACACTGAACGGTGAACTCATAATGGTGGCTACAACAGGGAGCAGACACAAGGCTGAATCTGATGAATAGGTTGCTAGTTGTGCATATGAATGGCCCTCTGGTTTCTCTTACAACCAAGGAATTGTTCATGAGCTATCTATCAAAAACAAAGAAATGGATAAAATATTCTCTATAGCTTCTCAAGAGGTGCATTGTAGTATGGTTATCAAAATAAACTACATGAGGTCAAGTTTATACAACCTAGCCATACATTTATCTGCTGATTCAAAGGCACATCTCTGTTGACAATCTTGCAGCACAAACCGTCTGTGCAAACAAGGCAGCCTTTCTCTACAAAGGGAAATTCGAGAATGCTGGTAGTGACACACTTCTCCTGGGACACCTTTAGTTAATAGCTGCCCATTATGGCTCTGTGCTGTGACATCAAGAGGTAATGAAAGCGATCATAAAATGCGTCGTCGTCGTATTCTCAGTCCCGGGCTTTCTCTCAACTCTCACTCCGAGCTGGTTCCATTTTGTTGTTTCCCAGGGGAATCTCCCACAGTACTGCCAGCCTTCAAATGGAATAACGAAAACAGGAGCAAAGAGGAGCAGATTGGCACCTGTCAGCTGTCAGGCGGAGTAGATGGGGTTTCAGAAAGGTGCACTTCGAACAACACTTTTCGTCTCGACTACTGTTAAAATGGAGGTTTTGCTTTCCCACACTGAGGTTTCTAACAAACAAAACAAGCGATACTTTCCTAAGTTTCTTTTTGGATTCTTGCTGCTAACGGGGGAGATATGTGAGAGTAGCAGTTCTCTGACACTTACTACTTACTTACTACTCTGGCAAACTAGTAGAAAGCAAGAATCAGAGCAGAAAATGTGAAATTGTTTTGTATTTCTAACTAGCAATTGAGACTGGATTTGTGACTTGTGTTTTTAGACTAGGATTCTATCAAGAGCATTTTCATCAAGTCTAAAGGCTTTCTAATTTAAGAGAAGACTAAAATATAAGTTCTAAACTAATATCAGTATCCCACACGTCCCATACATGTTTGCAGTCGTCTAAACCCTCACCTTTAACACTTAAACTGCTCTTAAATTCTTGAAAAATAATCTCACGTTTTATGCTTACAGTAGATTTTTAAACACATACTTACTTTTCTTACTTTATTATTAAAGATACTCAATTTGTTGGTGGCTGCATCGGTACATTTACTTGAGTAACAAAATTGAGTACCTCTTCCACCAATGAGAAATCTTGCAGCCCCCATGAGAACCTTATCGATGTGAGTCACAGAGCTGAGTCTAGGACATAAATGACCCCCCAACGAAAGAAAAAAATACATGCCAAATCAATAATCAATACTGCACTCTAAAAGGGAAGAGCAACCGTCAAAATGAAAACGCAGAAGGACTCACATTTTGAGTCGTCTGCTTACATCGACAAATCGATTAAGTCGTAACACAACAACATAATAGGGTCATTTAACATTGATCTCCTTTGATATAAATATAAATGTTCACTTTTGAACTCACATCGGTAATCTCTTTTCTTTTCAGACTTTGGGTTATTATATCAAAGGCCATCGTAAGCTATTCTTTTTATTGTGGAATCAAGCTCTTTATGTCTAAAGCTTCCAGTCAATTTAGAAGTGCAGAAATAAATCTCACTGAGAGAGGATGTCAGAAAAGCTGAGAACACTCATTAAAAAATAAAATCACTCTGAAAGAATGGCAGGTTATGAGCCCTGCACCTCATTAATGTGTAATGACAATGATAACTTTGCCGAGCCAAAACAGTATGGCTTTCTTAACATGTACTCCCAATTCACAGAGTTATTCTATTATTTATAAGCTGAAGAAAGTGGCAGAGGATTTCTGTGGTGGACAAGCAGGAGTATAGACAGATGACACTGTGCTGCTGCTGTCTACAGACTTAGCTGTTCTCCCCTGGGACACTCAGGATGTGGAGACGAGAGGAAAACCAGGCCTTATGCAATAACTGCTCTATATTTAGGTCGAATATATAGATTACATTTTCAACCATACTTATTCATATATTTGCATGAGGTTATTGGGGGTTGTTGCAGGAGAAATATCTAATAATAATCTACTGGTGCTATGTATTGTATACATTGATTACAAAACAGTATAACCTTAATAATTAATGATTAGCCGTCAATGATACAGTCAATATGACTTTTGTTGTTGTCACAAATATTGTTTGAAATATATGTTATTTAAAATAAATACATATTTCTATTTATTTACATTATTTATTCATCGTATGTATGTATGACAGGTTTTCATGTTTTTCTAATTATTACTTATGAATATTTATCATAGTTTTAGTTGGAATGATCAGATGTGTCATTAACAAGCGACATTCCATCCAAAATGCAGGGACAATTTAAACACAACTGACAGAATTTTACATTTTAAACAATAATTTAACAAAATAAAGATGTTCTTGGGTATTATAATTTGTCAAATTGTAGAAAAAAGCTTCAAAAACCACCACCTATGAAACTTTGATGGATCACTGCTGGACAAATGACTGTTGGGTAATTCATACGGATTGTGTTCAATGGCAAAAACAGATATTTCCATTTTGAAAAACTGTCAAAAAGTATTGTAATTAAAATAATGTGCATTGGATTTTTGGGTGCACGGTGGCAGAGCGGCTAGAGCTTCGGCCTCTCAATAAGGAGATCGTGGGTTCGAATCCCGGACCACCCCAACATCGTGGTTTCGAATTCCGCACCACCCTAACATCACACGATCTCTCTGGGTAGAGTCTGCATGTCCTCCCCGTGTTACCGTGGGTTCTCTCTTCTTCTCTTGTTTGTGTGGTTGAACAGCTACCTGTCATCAACCAAGAAGTAAAATTATAAATGTCACAATTGTCAAACTGGGGAGAAATAGGAAAAAATATTGCAAATTATTGGCAAAATCTTCATTATAATGATTTTCTTTATGTTTTAGTGAAATGTGTCTATATGGACTTAAGCAGAGAATAGACCTGTGGCCCACTAAGGCAACTGTTGTGATTTTGGGCGCTACAAAATGAATGGGTGTAAAAGCTGCTGTTAGTGGGCGTTCCTCAGATGTCGACTGTATCTACGCACGTAATTCAATCTGTAATGATTACCATGTACATAATCATTGAACACCAGCACCAATGTTTGCCTACAGTTTTGTTCTTGAATAACTTATCAAAGTATGTTATAGCTTTGGTGACAATCATAGCAATTTATCAGCGACTAAACCTGTCACCGTCTGAACACATTTTAATAAGCAATTGACAAGCTCAGAACAAAATCAAAATTGCCACGTTGTCATGTCGTACAGTTTTTTGACAAGCAAAAATAGTGCCGTGGCGATAGAATAAACAACAGTGCTATCTTTGAGTCTCTCCTCGCGAGGCCATTCAAAGCCGTCTTGTCTCATCAGCCGTGGCTTCATTTGTCATGCCTTAAGGTTCACTAGATAATATATTCAGACTCCGATTTCTGTTTGTAAAATCTGGCATACTCTCCAAACAACATGTCACACAGTTCTGCAGTTCCTTGAAATCTTGTCTTGGAAGAAATTCCCAGCTGTCACTGCTCTCCTCCAAGTGCAACAGTGAAAAATGTCTCAAATCTTCAGTGCTTGTAAAGCTCTACATTTAATCAATCAAGGCTCCCACTGATTGCGGCACAGATTCATCTTTTTAGTGTTTTTGTCCTTGATTGAGGATCCACTGTGCCCTCAGATGCTTTGATATTAATCAGCATTTCAGAGACAACTGCAGAACACTGTCAAGTTACATGCGACGCGTACTTTTGCTCCTACTTGCAAATTTTAAAGTGCAATCATTTTCTCCACAAACAACAGAATGTCCTGTCTTATTCCAGAAAAAAATGCCCAGCCTTGTTTAGATCTTTACAATGTTCTGAAATCCTGCTGATCCTCTTAATTAGTTTGTCAGTTATATGGCTATAGCAGGGTCTGAAGGGTTTTTAAAAGGAATTTCCAAAACAGAAATCCACACATTTTGAACCCTCTCATTATTTGTTTGGGATTGTCACCATAAACTTGTCATATTAATCGCACAGTTTATTAAAGCTCTTTCAATTGACAGCAATCGTGACTTTGGAGTTGAATAACGGCTTTTTGAGGCTATTTGTGAAAAAGAATAATTTTACTTTTGTTTTTTCATACTGACAGAGAAAACAGTGAACTTTGTGCAGCAAATGCTATCATAATTCTGCCCTGACCTCAAGCTCAGTTTTAAACTATTGGAGTTCTAGAATGTTGGGATGTCACGTGAACACAACCAATTATTACTGTAACACATGAATCACACATTTAATTGCAATTCTGTCCCAAACAATTGCAATTATGTGTTTTTTTTGTTTTCTTTTGCTAATCATGCAACCTTAATCTGAAGCGAAAATAAAGTCTGAATAGAAACTAAACGTTTGTCCAAAAATATACTGTGAATCATTGCAGGTAAAGCAGGTGTTGTACCCTTCACCAGAAATGTTAACACCTTTAACATGATTAAAAAGTACATCTGTTATTTATCCACCCCACACTTTAAAAGTACTTGAATTGTGCAAAACGGTCTACTTATTTTCCACCCCCTCTCCATGTGCAGCCTTCTTATCCTCTCTCCTTTGGTCATAGCGTAGGTGTCACTCAGCGAAGACCACTCCAGGCTTGGTGAGAGACACTTAGACTTTTTGATGTGTTAAAGCTGAGATCTGCAGACAACCAGCAGAGAGAGAGGAAGCAATCGAAGCCAGGCAAGCGCCCAAGTCGGTCAAGCCTTGTTATAGGAAGGGAAAAAAATCAATGTTCTTCCTTTCTAAGTGGGCACGCTGCACTCAGGCAAGTCTAGGCCAGGCTGACTGACATTTAAGCAGCGGAGTTAGTGCCACACTGTTTACCCCAACTCTTAATCAGGACTGTGGTGAACACGGGCTGCAAGCTGTTTGCATCCTTTGAATGTCGCTTCCGTTTCAAAAAAACGCTGAGGATCCACACCTCGTTGGCAGTTTTAAAGCTATTCTATAGTGTGGTTAATCAGCCACCTGAGCATATGGTTAGAACAGCTGCACATATCACAAATTCGTTCTTTAGATTAATTGGGATCTGAAAAAAGGTGTAATAGCATAATAAGATGTCAATCTCAGCGTGTAATTAAAGGGGATGTACCTTATCTTATTCATGTTGACTAATGAAGTAAAATCTCTTTTGCCTCAGTACAGATCAATTGTAAAAGCAGCTCTTTGGGTCAAAATGAGATTGCTTTGTGGTTACATTTTGTTTACAATTGGGTTTTTTTTAGCAGTACTGTAATGGCAAAACTCTGCTCCCTCATGAAACAGGCTTAAACTTCACAATGAATAATTTGGATACTCAGAATAACTCTGGGCAAACAGTTTCAGGGTGCAATCACACTTGCACATTCACTTCCAAATCAAAAGTGAAACTAAACCATGGCTAAACCAGAGCTAAATCAGTTCTAAAACAGACAGAACATAAGACCAAATCAAGTCCACATCAGTTCTGAAATGGGCTAATAATAGGACCAAATAATGACAAATGTGAACACGCCTGAAAATAAGCTCTATTTCTCAAAATATATGTGTTAATGTTGGCACTTTCAGAGAGAGTTACTTAGGATATCAGTTTTAATCTTAATTAGGGATGCACTGATACGATACTGGTGTCAAATATCGGTGCCGCTTTGGACAAATTTACTAAATCGGATATCGGCTCCAAAATAACAGCCAATATCCTGGGCCTTTAAATTAATTTAATAGGACTATTTACAGGCCCTTGTTGGTCCAGAACGCCTCATGACGTTTGAGGTTTTACTTACTACTTTACTTACTGTTTTGCTGTTAGTTAAAGGATAAATAAGAGTTACACAACCCATTTAAATTGTTTTTGTCTCACATAAAAATAAACGCTACTTTATCGTATCGTATCGAAATCGCTATCGGATCAGAAAAAGCTGGACCGATGCATCCCTAATCTTTATACGTAGATAGAGATGTTACAATTAAAAGAAGAGGATTTACATACACAATGAATCACTATTGTCAGGTATTCAAATGTACTTTCCCTCAGTGAGCATTTCCACCACTTTTAATTCACACAGTGTACCGTCGACATACACTACACCCCTCGTCATAGTCAGTCAAGGTTGTGTTTACTTCAGTCATGTCATATATCACTTATTCAGAAGTCGATTACACATAGTTAATTATAACATCAAAGGCGTACACAGGTCTTTAGAAGCTCTGAGTTAACCTTCATTTGTGTAAAGCTGAGAAATGAGTGACGGAAAGAAAGAATACAGAAATAAGCCTTAGTTTGAATCCAATATTTTTAATTCAGTAAGTATAAAGTTGTGGTAGTGCTAGTGCTTGCAGAGTCCTGTCTGAAGAGGCGCTCTACAAAAGCCTGGAGGATTCTCCCGTGTGCTCCTCTGCGGCGTCTGGGGAATATTTCATCTTGTGTTTTCCGGCTGTTGAGTGGATTTATGTCACTGTCCACCTCAGGTATCATCAAGCCCCACTTGATCTCTCTCTCTCAGACACAGTCTCACCGGGCACAAAGTCCGCAGTGTTTTTTCTCCTGAAACAGCTGCCAAAAGACTTATCGTCACCTGCTCCATCCAGTACCTGCTGCCAGCACAGACAGAATTCACTGCCCAGATTATCAGGAGTCCTCTTTAGTTTTATTGTTTATGTTCGCATTCGTTTGTAGTTAGTTTGTGTTGCTTTTTGTTAGTTGAACTTGTTAAAACAGAATGGTAAAAAAAAATCTGTGAGTATTACAATGATCATGATACGCAAACAAGATTATTTTTTTGGAATTAAGGTAAAGCACCCAATACATTTATTTAATTAAAAACTGTTCAACTTTCCATTGAATTGCAACATATTCATAACCACCAAAAATGACACTGTACACTATGAAAAAGGCTGAAGGGAGATAAACAGAATAGCGTAGCCCACAAGGTTGTGAGGGCTCCAATTTCAGCTGTTTTCATTTTCAAGCGTTTTCTAAAATGGAGCAAAAAGAAAAATTCCATTAATCCATTGCGAACAACAAAGGATTCACTTTATTATTACAATTATGCTTGTTTGGGCCAACCGACTGCTAAAAGGAAAGTCTTGTGGATGTCTAAAAATTATTTCTTTTCATATTGTGTTTCTTTATTGTACTTATTATGCAGAGAAGTGAACCGTGCGGATAGTGCAAGAGTTTGAATTTGTTTAATCATTTAATATTTTATTTTGGGGACAAAACTGAAATTGAAAATCTGTCTTCGATATCAGTCCAAAACAATCGTCAGAGTTTATTTATAGGCCATTGGCAGCTCTGTGTTCCAAAATCAGCATTGGCCATAAAAAAACCTATATCTGTCGAGCAAAACAAAGCATTAACCCTAGAAAACGGTGATGTGGGACCACGTTTTACGACAAAGAATTCATGAACGTCTTGGCAGAGGTTTGAACACTCTACGTTATTCCAGTTTGGGATATTTGATGGTACGTTGATGCATCTTTCAACGTACACCTTTTATATCGAAACACTTTGGCACTGCACTGTACAACGCCAATAATAGCACGTACAGAATACATAAATGCGAAAGCGCTTTAGCAGGACAGGGCAGAAAGGTGCTGTCCCAATCCTTTCAGTTGTTCCGGTGTTGTCTTATTTCATTTTGCTCACTGTATTTGCCTTTTGGACCCAAGGATAAGTGTAGATAACCACTCCATTCACCGTCTTGTGAAAGGCAGAGACTGTCTGAAGTGAAGCATTGGCATCCGTGTCTGAGTCGTATTTAAAAACTCTTTGCAGTCTGCTCACCTGAAAGAACATCCGTGAACTCCGCAACTGGGCCAAGAGCGGTGCCAGCGTTTACAAAAGTGCTGCGCTTTTTACACCGCAGCCCAACACATGATGGATGGCCTTTTCCTGCTCGCTGGACCTCTCTATCACACGCCGTCTCGAATCCCGTATCTTCGGTGGCGCAGCGATGGGCGTCCAGGCCGAATGATTGAGTTCACTTCTAGAAATAGACGTAAAGGGCACATTCGGACGTGTTGAAATTCTGTGACATTCCCATTGCTTTTCCTTGTGGTTCTTTCTCCATGGTTTAGTGGATGAACAGGCTGTATATATGGAACTGATGGTATTAGTCATGGAGTGGGGGAAATATGTAAGCTGTGCATTTGATTTTGTAAACGGATTCAGCATTATGAGGAGTTATAGCTTAACTCAAATCTGTGGCATAGCACTACAAATCATGGACAAATTGTCAGCCATGTTTTTGTGATGTGTGATATATCGCTTCCGAAAAATCCATACTATTGAAACTAATTCATGCCACTGACGCCGTAACCCTAAAGCAAAAAAATCCCGGTAAACCCTTTATAGGGAAACACTCATGGATGTATTAAATGAACTGGATAAGGTACGCCCCCTCTGTCTGTGGTCCCAGATTGATTTGTGGCCGTGCGAGGTACTGCAGCCTCTTGGAACCAGCCTTTTTCTAAAATTGCTCATTATAATTGTGGACAGGACTGAATTATTATCGATATTTAAATAAAATAGAAGGAAATGTTCTTTTCTACCGTTTCTAAAATCACCGAAATTACCGTTTTTATATGAAGTGGGGGACTGTCGTCACGTGGCGCCCTAAAGCAAAGATGGCAGCCTCTGTTTCAGGAAGTAAAACAAAGATGGCAGCCATCGTTTCAGGAAGTAAAACAAAGATGGCAGCCATCGTTTCAGGAAGTAAAACAAAGATGGCGGCCATCGTATCAGGAAGTAAAACAAAGATGTCAGCCTTCGTATCAGGAAGTAAATGCGGAAGTAAGAAACTTTTTTGGGGTCATGCGCCAATGAGCACTCTCCATAGGGATAAACAGGACGGCCATCTTGGATTCATCTTACAGGTTTTATTATAGTTCTATGGAAACACTACAGGAAAACTATTTGCTATTTTTTGGTCAGTTTGCTCTCTCAACATTTCAGCTTTCTCTTGGAGACAACAAAAATGTTCAATATCCAGCGTTTTATAATGTCATTTAATCCATTCACATCCATAGATTTAAATGGGACATCAGGCTGAAAAATACATTTGCTACTTTAGGGACTTAAAGATCAGCCTTTTAGATTACCTAAACCTACACACACCAAACATTACAATATGGTACTTAGCACAATTCTGAAGAATCGTACAGAAGAATTTGGTGATATCTAATTCCAACCTGGATTTATTAAAGTTTATCTCCAAAAATGAGGTAAAATTTGAAAGTGAAGATTTTTTACACACATTTCCAGTCAGTTGAAGTTCATTCAAATACAATATAAGATATCCAAAACCCCCTCTGCATATTTTGTATCTGTCAACAAAATAAAGCAAGACATTTAAACCTGGTTATATCCATGTTTCAGATTCATATGTTCCAAATATGTGCAGTTTTGGCCACTTTTGGACATAACATGCTTTAAATACTTGAAGAAAACATTACATGATGAAAAAAAAGTCTACATTTTATTTTATTTTTTTGCAGCATAGTGCCTTATTAAATGTACCTTATTGCAAAATAAGGTTCATATCTATGAGTCACGCATTATGTTATTATTTGACCCTCTACAGCTCACAACAAATGATAAGAGAAAGTTCTCCACCAGTGGATAAAAATACAAACATTGAATACTGAGGCCAAATAAATATTGTTTAATTTCACAGAACATCATAAATATTATAGAAGCGTTTTGTTTACATTTTATATATAAAACATGCCTAAATTGCAGATCTGACCTAAATATCTCAAAGGACTCAAGTACTTACTGCGTGATAAAACATTAACATGACATAATGGTGCACAATAAACTAGTGCCTTGCTCAAATCTGTGCCATCAGCAGATTCAGTGGGGGCAGCTTTTTCATTCCTGCAATTAATATGCAATAAAAAGTCAGATGATTAATCGTGCAAAATAACCACTCCATAGAAATTAGCTTTTGGCGGCTGTCCAGTCGAGCTCCTGCCACCAAGGGAACTTATTATAGACAAATTGATGCAATAAAAACATAAGTAAGAGGGTAATATTTCAAGGTTAATCAAGTCTAAAGGTGTGTGAGTGCATAAGTGCAAAGCCTGCAAAGCTATTGTAATCTGATCTCATTATAAGCCATCAGATAACATTCTATACAATAAACTGTACTAAGCCTTCATGGTTATTAAAGCTCCATTCAGATCAGGGGGGATTAGGGCTGCACAATACATCGCAGAAGTATCAATATCGCAACAAACTAAATACGCTTTATCACAATTACACCTGTTTTTATGAAGAAATATGTGGGGATAAAAGCTGTTTTTTCAAAGTGTGAAATAGTATTCATTTAGTTGTAATAAGTACTAAACAGAGAAATGCACATTTTAGTTGGAATAATACTGTAACAACTGTGTCAAAAAGTAAGCCTATATTAAAATATTACCGTAATATTGAGTAATTAACAGCCATATCGCAAATCAAAATGTTTTCCAATATCGGGGAGCTCTGCAAAAACTCAATAACCAACAAATAACAGTTACCTAAAAAAGTAATAACTAATAATAACAAAATATTTCTTTAGGTAGGTTTTTGTCTGAATTGAACCAAATCCTTTTTGCTTCTTCTTTTTCATAATAATAAACAATTCTTCTATTTATTTTTTGACCACGCCTTACACGAGGTACGCCCGCTGGAAAGAGAGACTAGGGATACTTCAAACATTTTAAAATCTACAACAAGGCACATAAATGATAAATGTTAAGTTGTAGTAAAGTTCCCAGAGTACATTTTGGGAAAATAACAACAGAATGCATCAAATTTTCATTTGTTGCATGTTTGTGTCAACATGCAGACAATCTAGCTGACACAGTAATCATTATTGTCACAAACTAAATGTATCGCAAACACTTTTTAAAATGACAGTAAAAACAGTTGAAAAAGTTTTGAATTAGGCTTCATTGATCTTGGTTTCGTCAACGTTAAGCTTTTATTTAGTTTCAATATAACTACAATTATTGTGTTAAAAGTATTAGTATAGCAATAACACCAAGGTCCACCATCAGACTAAAAAGTACTGTTTTATAAATGAAAAAGTTGAAAAAGTGGTGGATTTATATTTATAATCTTTTCCCTTTTCAGTTTCAATTAGCCTTGATCAAATCTCGGTTTTGTCTCTATTAAGATTTTATTTTGTTTCAATTATATTAATGTGTTAAAAAGTATATTAAAACACTGCAGTAACACGGATATCGCAGTATGTGTAACTCACCAATCTGTTTAAAAAGATACATCTGATGCATTCAGGACGAACTCAAAATAAAACTTGTGCACAGAGAGACTGGGAGACGAATGCAGACAAAATATCGGTGCTAATTTTTAAATATCAAACCAATACTGTTATCTGGAAACACCCTTGGCCATCGTCAATTCCGATATTAGCGCTAATACATCGACCATTCCGAACACCCACCGTATCTTACTATCTAGCTTTTGGGTGCCACTTTCGCTGATTTAACACACAACCCTGCCAAGGACTGAGCATAATCCGCCTCCTCCCCACTTCCCATCACCGGCCCTGAGTTCTATTAAAGCAGGTAATTGAGCTCATTCTGCCTGTGTGAAAACTCATTTGACTTCTAATCAGAATCTGACTCCTCATTTTGAGCGCCGCCGAGTGCCTTTGTCTCTCAGTAACATTGGGTAAAAAAGTGAAACCGCTTACCATATAAAACCCTTGTATCAAATGGCAGACTAATAAATCTTGTAAAGCGTATATTCTCACTTTGGGCGTGTGAAGAAGAAGGCCACCCAAAAGTCCCACTCCACCTTGCTTTTTTTGATTAACCTTTAGATTACGTGTTTTTGCCACAAGTTGATACAAAATAAACATAATGCAGCAGTAAAAACGAAAAGGTCATTGTGCTGTTCCCAAATGCCAGCGGTATTAGCCATGGTTAAGGGCAGCCAGTGGAGTAAGAAAAGCAAACATAATAGAAGCTTATCTGGAGCCAAACTACCAGGGATTGTGGCCTGGGCAGAGAGATACACTGTGTATGTGGAGTGTTTTGTGGCCAAAGCTGGCACAGAGATTTGTTTACGAGGGAATAAAAGCGCTCTTTGCTGTCCTTTGAAAGCTCCGACGAAACGAAACAGTGGTCACAAGTCAGTGCCATATTCAGAGGCTTTATAGTTGTTAAACATGTCGCAGTGGCCAGTGGAGATTTGAGAGGAACATTTTAAGTTGCAGCTTTACGACAGGAGTTTTATAGGATTTGTGAAGAAATGATAAGTGCTTCAACGACTATATAACCCAAACCTGGACTCAAACGGAATATTCTAGTTCGGGAGTAAATGCTGAATCCGGTGAGCTACAATGATTCTTAAATTCTCTCTTAAAATGTAAATATGTTCTTTTACTTTTGCTGTTATGTTTTTCACTTTGCCCCAGGTTACCCTTGAAAAAGAGGTTTCGATCTCAATGGGTTCTTACCTGGTTAAATAAAGGTTAATAAATAAATGTGTGTTTGGAGCTGATAAAAGCAATGAAGGTCTTTAATTCGTGCATTCATCCTCTTCTCATTGACTGTTTTGTAGTAACTGACGCTAAGGTTCAGTTAGTCCCAAGGCGGACACTGAGAATCACAAAGACAGCCATCCACCCAGCTGCTCCTCATAATGGTAACATCAAGAAAACACAACATTGTTCTGTAAAGCACGGCACGTTGCCAGAAAATGTCACACTGACCTCAGCAAAATGATTTTCCCCTCAAGCTTAAAGTGGAAAAATACTACATCTAATATGCATAATGCTGTCTTCCTATAGCTCCCCAACTGAGTGGTTAACCTCCAAAATCAAGATCCAAAATCATTTGTTAAAGCCTTTAGCTACTTTCGATTTCTACTGTCTGCAGCGGCATGACCAGCACAGACTACAAATACTGCCAAAGTTCTCTGCTTGATTCCAGGTCTCATTTCTGTGTGGAATTTCCATGTGCTAGGTATAATCCAATATTTAGTCTGACAAGCGTCCGACCTCTCTGCAATAGTAAAGAAAAACGTGTATTTTGCAAGCTGACAAAGGGCTGCTCGATCACAACAACTATAACCATGAATATTTGTTATAACTGAATCACAATTTCCAAATGCAACCAAAACAATACTGCATTACAGCTTTGGGAAGTAAGTGTAAGTCCGTTGTACAATCAGCCTTTGGAAGTAAGAGAAACAGCACAAGCATTGGATTCATGTCAACACCATCACTGGAATTATGTCTGTCTCTTACTAAGCCCACATACTGTATATAAAAGAAGAACTTCATTAAACGACTTGTAGTATTCTCACATTATCATCAAGACAAGCAGTCCTTCACCATCCACAGCACATCATTAAAAACAAAAATGTCCAAGGTTTCTCCTATTCGTCTTTAAGCCCAAAGGCAAATTTCTCTGTCCAACTATCATCTGCTTTTATTACAAGGACATAGCCCGCAGAGTGTAACTAAGGACAGTTCTCACATTTTTATATTGGACAGAAAAAAACGCCTGCTTCATAAATGATATATAGACATAGGCATCTAGTAGGAATGCAGAGAGCTACTTTGCGGTCGCGTCGATGAAGGTCATAAAGCGAGTGCAATGTTCAAGGGTCCCGTATAATAAGAGATGTGTGCACTTGGAGGTAGCTGGCTCTGGACTAAGATGAGCACACTACCGAGAGAAGACATAAAGCATAGTGAACTGCCCTTGGTGGAGTTTTAAAGCTGCTCCACACTAATATCACCATGGAGACTGCATGTATGAATCAACCTCTGCCATATTTTTGGTCAGGGGCAAATGAGGGAATTTGAAGTCCATAAAAAGAGGAACTTATACTCAGTACAAAAAAGGAGCAGCTTGTTCGGTGTCTTACATTCTGGCCTGAGTATAACAAGTAGTAAACGATTGGCTCAAACTGAAAACTCACCAACAGATGTTTTCAAGTTCCATGGATGGTCACGATTTGAACGACACAATATTAGGAGAGGAAATGTATCCATACAGGGACAGTAAAATAAGCCGTGTTTCCAAGTAGTAAGCAAGTACCTCTGGCGGCCCCCCTCGTACCCCTCAAATGGGGCAGTACGATTCACAAACACCAAGAACCGCACCATTCCGCATCGTTCAAGTCCTATGGAAACATAGTGTAGTATATCACGATTATTATCTATATTATCTATCTATATTTATTGACTGGCGCCACGGGCGTAAAATACGGGGGGGATAGGGGGGTTACAACCCCCCCAATATTTTGATCTAGTACATTCAACCCCCCCAATATTTCAGACCATTTTTAATATTAAATCGTATACTATATGTTATTTGTTAAAAAGAAATCTCCAGGAGTAGTTAAAACAATTAAATCAACAACAAAAATAGTACTTTTTGACTAGGCACCCCTCTCTCAGCTGTACACGTGGTATCGCCCACACCGAGGCCGCGCTCTCTCACCCCTCCCTCTCCTGTCTCTGTCAGTGCGGCGTATGTCCGTCGTCAGTCAGTTTAAGAAGTTGATAGTTTTGACCATGTTTTGACTGACAGGTGAGGGCGTAGTGCTTCACTGAGTCAAAGGACTTCACAATATTCTCTCGCATTTGGAGACCAATGTTGCAACAGCGTTTGGCGTTCACAAACTACACTTTTATCAAACTAGAATTCTACAGTGAAAACACACCTCTCCTCGCCTGTAGAGGCGCTGCATAACAGAATTGCACAGTGAAACATCGAGGAAGAGACTCGACTTCTCCGTTGTTGTTTTTTTTTTGTTTGTTTTTTTTCGACTTCTCCGTTGGCCTGGTTGGCTTCTGCATGATCCGCGTCACAGCTAAACAAATACGAAGCGGGGCTGCAGCGTTGTTGGACTTTATATAGTTTTTGTTTTTATGGATCTATCCCAAGACCAACCCCACATGTGTGGGCTCAGTGTGAGCGACAGCCCAAATGTACTTTCATTGTGAGGCGACGAGATGAGTGAGACGAGATGAGTAAGTAGTTGAGTAGTATATTAACTAAATAAGTGCTCTGAAAGTTTGTCTATGTCATCTGCGCGTGTAGACTAGTTGTACAGCTTAATAATGGATGAATATAGACTTTTTTCCACATCTAAGCCAGCAATAGGTTACTTTTGGTTTTTTGGGTTTATTTAGCCGTACAACTTGTTATGTTATGTAAATAAACCCTGAAAACTGTGATCTATGTTCATGTGATCATAATCTGGCGCTGTCCTGCTTCTTGGCATGTTTCGCCTGTCATTTATCCCGTTATCGATCTCAAACGAGGAGTTTGTTTTGATTCCGAGCCTCACATGCGTCATAGCGCGTCGTGGCTCATTAGATTTGGTTTCGCTCTTTGTTTAGGATCAGCGTTTGCTTGCGCATTTACAATTTCCGACTAGGACCGCGTCTGTGGGATGTTGATGGTGCGCGCTGTGGTATAGTAGAGCTGTTCCAACCGCACTGTGGTAACACTTTCTGCGTACGGTCGCATGAGATAATCAGTGGTCCACAACCTTTTTATCACCGCGGACCGGTCAACGCTTGACAATTTTACTGCGGCCCGGTAGGGGAGGGGCGTTTATCATAATAAACGTGAATCCACTGTGTACCTGTTTTTTCTTGAAAAATAGTCCAGGGGCTTGTCTTTTAATCCAGGGGGCTTGGTCTCTAGGAGGCGAAGCAGCTTTGAAGGCTTCATTGCCTCATTAGAGCCGTAGGATTCATGTAGGATTCCTCGTATTGTCTTGTTTCTGACTCGTTTTGTTGCTTGTGGGTTAAATTTTAGCTCAAATGACCGAGATGTAACCGTCATCGGGCCAAAAATGCAAGCCCGACCCGCCGAGCCCGCGCGCGTACTGTCCGAACCCGAGTCATTTACTGCAAGATTCAACCCGAACCCGACCCGGGACCGCGCGGGTACTGTCCGAACCCGACCCGGGTCCGCGCACATGTAGAGCCGGAGTTACGTAAACTGAGTTCGTGCAGAGTTTTATTGGCAGAATAAGCTCCTGGCAGGGCTTCAAGTGTTTAGTGTTCTACCTGCACCAACGGGACGCCTCCTGTACCAGACGCCTCCTGTTCCTCCGCTGACGCCGGCCCACATGAGCCCTCTCCCTCGCTCCTTTCGTCTCTCTCTCTCCTCCTGCTCTTTCTCTCTTTCTCTCTCCTCCGCTCGTGTAGCAGCCGCGCTTTCATTAAGGCGTCTTTTCTCACGTCACATATTTTAACCACTTTATTCGAGGATGAGGAGGAGCATCACAGCACTGGCTGCTCACGCGCACTTCGCCGTGGAGCATGTTACGCACGTACGCGTCTCTGCCCCCTGGGCCGCCGACTCAGCCCGACAGCAGAGCGGAAAATGTGGACCCGAAACCGGCCCGAATTGCGGGCCGGCCCGGTCCAAATTGATTCACGGACCGGTACCGGTCCGCGGCCCGGGACCACTGAGATAGATGACATAGAAAGGAATATGTTTTGTCCGATACACAGCCATTTGCCTGTAGCCTCTCGACCCCCCCAAAGTTGAAGCCAAAGTTACGCCCTTGACTGGCGCCATTAGTACTACAAAAACTGCACCCTGAATAAGTCACTTCGTTTGAAAAATAATCAGATTAGATCTTGCACAGCACACATTCATTTGGCAAATGCGATCCAGATCCCTGAGCTGAATTGATGTTTCTATTTTACATATTTACGCTACTGACGTCACAAGTACAAGGTGCTCATTATGCTGATCTTCAGGTTGGTGCCCATTTATCGGCATGAAAAATAATAATTGGCCCGATTCTTCTGGCTAACAGCAGTAAAAAATTACCTGGGTGTTTCCTTTGGCTGGTGGACCATTAGCAAACTGCATTGGTCTCCCACTGACCGAACACCGCTGAGCACACTCACATGCCAGAGCAACCAAATGAATGTATTACACCTTTCCACTAGACATTCATGTTACTGGCCGATTTCTCACTCAGCAACTACAAGAAAAACAGCTAAAAACAGCTATTAATGACCTCTACATATTGCTGCTTTGGCATTAACAAGCGAAGGGCCGCTACAGGGCTGAATTTTCTTTTCACTTTATTATTTTTTTTTTTTGCACTAGAAACAGAAATATTTCTGACTTTTCATGCCCCCAAGAGTTCCCCACTTGAAACGGTGCCTCCTAAAAACATATACATTTTTCATAAGCTACAGCAGTTCAACTCACTCTTACTTTAAATGTTTATGACACATGAGACAAATATACCAAAAAATGCAAGAGGTAAAGTGGCAAAGAGCACATAGTTTAGTTTGCGAGGATTGTTTTGAATGCTTCGTTGTATGATTTGTTATGGTGCTAACATCGTATTAAACTTTTACTAAACACCTCTGTCTTGTATCTAACAATGACCTTGTCGTGCTGGTAAAGGAACCAATACGCCTGGTACATTTGCTCAGATTTTTACTTTCTTGGTAATTGCCTCTTGGCCTTACAAACTGGCTCAAAATAAGCACAATCATTTGGTGAAATTTAAACCCTGTGATTGATCTCTTTTTTAACAAATAGTCAATTTCTTTGGTTTAAAAAATTACACAGAACAGAAAGACAGAGAGAGCGCAAACATTTTACACAGTTCGGCATTGCCTCTCCACTGGGTCCAAAGTCTATTAAATTGTTGCCAAAAGCATGCTTCTGATTTATTGTGTCCATGGCAGGAGTTGTGTGGCCCAAATACATAGTTCTGAAGTCAAGTTTAATGCAAATACTGGGCTAAGGCTCTAGCGCTGAACGATTAGGGAAACATATCTACTTGCAATTGTGCTGACAAGATTATGTTCAAAGATATTTACATTTTAAATGTGTCCAGGAGAAATGACAAAATGACTGAAATATAAGCAAACAAACCATGTATTTCATAACATGTTTGTACATATCTACAGGTTAGCAGCTTTTTATGCAGAATAAGACCAGATACTTTGTGGAGGAAACTATGAGACTTCAAATATTGCAGCCTTTTCCATTTGCTAATGGCGTTCATTCAAACTGTAATCAATCTTGTGGCCCTTTAAGGATATCTCAAAGATCATATTTTCCTTAATGGTTTTTCAACTGTTTAGTCTGAAATGGTAGAATATTTACAAAAACAAATGGTGGATGTTCTTTTCTGAGCATTACGTGGTAAGAGCGGATCTGTGGCAAAAAGTGGGCAGGACGGAATAAGGTTAACAGGTCAGTCTCTGATTCATTTATGATATATGTAAGACATTTTTGGCTGTTCACTAACCCCTGTTTGTACTTGAGGCTTTATTTTATTACTACTATCTAGAGAAACTGCAAATGAATCTGCCCATAGAATTTATTTTTATGGGTTCAATGTTGAAACTATGATTATTTTCATTACAAAAGGGATCAAATACTGGCAAAATTCACGATACAAAGGTAAATTAAATAATTGATCACTGAAGGCCGCCACACACAGCGTTATAATTTGGAACTATTTTGGGAGCACCATAATGCATGCCTGCCAGCAGCTCATTAAAACTAATTAGTGCACAATTACACGACTTTATGTAATCATGTGAAACTCCAGCGCCCGGTGCATCACATTGTCAGCTGAGCGGACGTGTTCTAGCAACTGCAAAATAATTCACTTTTTAGCCAGGGAAAAGTTATTATTTTTAAAATATTGACACTAATTAGTATCAACAGCAATTAGCACGTTTTGATGAGCCAAACCAAAACTTTGGTTCAGACATGTAGTACAAAAGGAGCACTGCCAATGAAGCGCATTCACTATGGTTTAGTATTCCAAGTGTGTAAATCACTCATTTGATATCTGTGAGTAGCCCTCTGAACAAAACACCCTCAATACATCAAATATTATGTTTTCACAATTTTCTGTTTGTACTTTAACAATTAAATTAGTTAATTGAAATATTTTGAGTTTTTTATCAGTTCATATCATCGCATCACTATAACACGTTAAATTTGTGTTGTTACAATGTGAAGCGATAGAAGTGTGAAAAGTGTTCCAAATGAGAAATAACAAATGCACTATCCCACAGAGCATGTGTGAAGAACATTATTGTCAACAGTTGTTTTTCAGATGTGGTTAGGTGCGCAAGCCTGGTTAGAAACTGTCTGACAGCGTTTCCAATAAAGATGTGAAAAACTTTTTACATTTGCAGTGGTGCCGAGGGAAGCGTGCAGCTGACTCACAGCGACACAGACCTGTGTGACAAGGACAGCGCCCATCAACGATCACCGCAGACGAGCCAAACCAGAACACTCAGAATAAGAGACCTGCGATCAATTTATCAACCACGCCGCCGTGGAGAGGCTCAACTTTAAAGCAGAACTGGGACATTGTCTTCTTAATGGCTGCAATTTATAACAGGGCGCGCACAACTTGGAAAAAAAATACAACTTGAGAGCCAATTAGACGAGATGTTTCAGCAATTCACTTCTGCAAGTCCTCTATAACAAGATCTATGAGGAAAGAACTACAGAATGTGTTAAACGATGGTATTTTAGCAACATTTCAACAAACAAACCCATACATTTTTGGTGTGGATTTGAATATTTACAATTTTTTACCCTTCATTGTGTCCAATTCAATTTGACATAACACAACATGAAAAAAAAGCTAGCTGATATTTTACCAGTCATCGAAGAAGCTTTCTCAATTCAGATAATTCTAGATGTAAAGATATGTTGTGGCAATATTAAAAATGGACAGAGGTTGTGATTGTGTAAAAAGACACCGCTTGTCTTCATGAAAATATCTATTAGTGTTGCACAGTATTGGAAAATGTTGCAATTCGGCTACAATAAGTACTATGATAATGAATGATAATGATTACTGCAAAAATGTAATATATATATATATATATATTTATGTCTTGCAGAATACATTTAGTTTGTTCTTGCCTTAATGCAATAGTCAAACTGTCTAATAAAAACTTAACACTGACTAAATCAAGGGTAATTTAGACTGAACAAGAAAAATTGTGAATAGAATCAGCCTTTTTATACATTTTCAAAAACCTATAGAGGACCTTGGTGTTATTGCGATATATTTATTTTGCTGCAGTACTGATTATTATGTTGGACAGTATTGCGATAATGATACTTTTAAGACATATATTGTGCAGCCCTAATACTGTCTCTATCTTGCATTGATTCGATTACATCTTTCCATTGAGATTACATCTTTAATCTCAAACTCTCAGCAGCTTTGCCATAGCTCGACACCCATTCCTTATCTCTCTATTTCCTCATGACAACTCAATGGCATGTTTACAGCCGAATAAATACAAGTGGAGAATGACAGGTGACATTTCAGGTAGATTTTCCGTGACGCTCACAGTCTTAACAGTAGAATATGGGATTAATAAAAAATAGGCATCATCCACATAACCTCTATCCCCTTCACTTTTGTCTTTTTCCATTTTCCCACAGACCATGATTCATTGCTGCCGCTTGTGTCTATTTCTTCATGTGGCTGTGGACCTTAGGAAGATAAGCGTTCCCAACCTCTCTAAATGAAAGCGTGTTCTCAGTCGCGGCGTCGCCAGCAGAGCCTGAATGTTATCGCTATATTCTGAAAGCAGAAGAGACCTCTTCATTTTGAAATCTCCAAAGCTAAACAGTTTTTGTGGCTAACCTTGGGGCCCAATGCACGCCGCCGCACTGAGAGATAGAGCTTTACTGAGCTGCCATCACACGCCCAGAGATACTTTCAACAAAAGTCATGGTCCTATGGGCAGCATTCACACTTTCACACACGTCACATCATCGAAATATGGACCAAACTAGGACTAAATCTGGACAAGACCAAAGCAGGACTATAACCAGACCAAACCAAGTCGTCATCAGGACTAAACAAGGATCAGACCAGCTCAAGCATACATTTTGCTATGAAAAAAGTGCTGATACAGTATGTTGGAATCATGTAAGAGTCAGCTAATTGAACAGTATTTGCCTGTACACATTGAAATGTTGCTATTTTTCTCTGATTGATAAACAGTTCTTATCGCATTGTTCAGCGTGAAAGAAGGTATTTATTCAGGAAGTTACACGGATTGCATTAGCTTCATGGGAGACTGGTGTTTTTTGAAAGAAATAACAGTACTTATAAGTCACAAATGTTGAACTGTATCATTATTTGTCGGGATTGAGTCCACAAAATTGCCATAATGTTACTTAAAGCTAAGTGTTTGTGGGGTTGAATAATGGCACCGCTTTTTGGAACCAAATGCACTTTCTTTCTTTTCTTTTGTGCTGCTACAGAAGCGCCAGTTTTTGTTTCATGCCAGCCCAATAATTACAGATATATCCACCATAAACCAGGTCATAAATTCGACCATACTCTTTTGGCCTGTCTCCAGATCAAATTATAGGGACGAGAACGCAACAAAAGTAGAAATGTGAATGTATCAGCCTGCTTTTCGTGCCAATACAGTGATATAAATTTAATCACTGCAAGGGTTGTGTTTTTGATGTTCTGGTAAACATGTTTTACGCATTCAATAAAAGTGTGTGTCTTCTAACAACTACACATAAAATATCGATGTATACAAGCGGCGCCACACTGTCAGCGTTTGGTGATCTCAAAATTCTACAGCCAGGTCTGGTTTTAATGCAATGTTAAAATGATTTATGGACTCCCTTACACCGCTGCAGCACAACCACAGCAGACAACTATTATTGCTCTACAAAGTATCTGGACGTATTATGATCCTGTGGCGTTAGATGATGTTGTTAAACTCCCTTACTGCCAACTCGCCCAGCACAGAGGCCAAAATTCAGTTCACAAAAAATCCAAAGGCTTCAATAATGTTACCATAATTTCGTTCTTACTGCTCAAAAAGTTGGATTTAAACCTATAGATGCGCCAGCTGAAAGTTTAAGATTCAGATTGACGGCAGGGTTTCATTAAGAGTTTGGTTCTCGGTGGTGAAAGAGGTCTAAGCCTGGAGCTCAGACAAGCCTTCAACTGTCGAGGCACATATACAGTCTGTGGGCGTAAGAGGCACAAAACAGCAAAAGTTGAAGAAAATCTACCCTAAAGCATTATTATAACTGTACAATTTCATCCTGACAGCTACTTCCACGATGACCACTGCTCCTGCGACAACAGATGTCATCACTATTACTAGCAATTACATCACTTACCCAACGACCGCAACAAAATGGAAGAAAACTGACTACATTTCTCATAACATACTTGCAATACATTTTAGAAGTTCGCAATGGTTAAGTATTCAGGTTAATTTGGGTGTTTTGACAGTTTATAAGAGTCTCAGTGTAATGTTCTGTGGCTCGTAGCATTAGTCTCAGTTTAGTTAATTTGTAAAAAAACAGACATGTGCTATTTTAAAATGGCATCGGAGGCTTGCACTTTACTCTTTGTATATCAATGTTTTAAAATGTCAAAAGTATTTTACTGGAATCCAAATGTTATTCCATCCTTCCTTGATAAAATCCACAAGACATTGTTTTCATTGTGCGTAGAAAAGGGTAACAAAAAGAAAAATTATTTCAACATATTTCCAAAACAGAGATATCTGATTTGGCAGTTGAACTCTTATTGCTTTTTGTCTTAGTATGCGTTATGAAAGAAGACTGTGGACGGCTGGTGAAATAATACTCTGTGATTAAACAACAGGTCTTGACAAGAAGCTAGTTAGCACAAAGGCGCAAGGGTGAGATCAATGTCGACTGTTCACTGAAAATGACTGTAACAAGAAGGGTACATTGCACCCCATTTCAGTGACAGAGGAGCACTCAGAGTGAGTCAGAGGGGTGAGAGGTTCACACAGCCTTTGTGTGGAAGACTTTGACATGTCCCAGAACGAAGAGAACTAAAACGTTCTCAGAAAGGATCCTACTCCAAGAACAGAAAACACCTGCGCCGTGTGACTTTGAGCAAGTGTGTTACAAATTCACTGCAGTCGCAACTTCAAGCATAAACCCAGGGTATTTAGAGACTGCAACATAGTTTCCATAAACTAGTTCATTATTTATTGACTTAGTTTTGGTAAGTTCTGTGGCCATAGCTGTCCTGGGGCAAACTAACAGATGTGGGAGCAAAACCTCTCCAAAAACCTCTCCAGCACTGCAAAGACAGAACAATGGAGTCACATTAAAGTGGCACTAAAGACTTATACTGCTAACTACACATGCATGAGTATGGAGTGTCATTCTCTACTGTCAGTTTGTCCATTTTAGCACAAACTAGGTTAATTACAGCTTTGTGGTCTGAAACAGCCAAAGAACTAGTGCCGCCAACTATGGTTTAACTCTGCCAATGCATTTTGAGAGGCATTTGACATCACACACCTCTCATATTACGAGGCTCTATCTGACACACACCTCCAGAATTCCCTTTAACACAGCCTTTCTTGTATAGCTTCAAATCAGATACTTCACCAACAATATCAAATGTTAACATGCTATATCGTTTAGACCCACTGTCCCTGATCAAGGACTATTTGAGTGTTTTTACATACATGCGTCATTGATTTAAAAAAAAACGTTTATAATACAGACATGTTATATGTCATTTGAAAGCTTAGAGTCACCACTAAACGCCCAAAATGTTCAATCCACGCTAAAACACCTTCCAAAAAACTTAATTTATTTAATTAATTATCAAACTGTAACATAACCAAACTGACAGTAACACAAAAAGCAAAACATCACTTTGTAAACATATCTTTTATCATTATTCATTACTCTGTTCGTCTTGGGTATGTTCGTTTTCCTCTTAGTCTTGTCTTCAAAACGAGTCTATCCACGCAATTTTCGGTCTAGTACTTCCAGAGAGAGAGCCTTTTGTACAAAACGAACACATCCATTTTGAGACGAGAGGAGCGTCATCTCTGCTTGCGTAAAGGCATCATAAATGCTATTGGTGATTGAATTACAAATTCTTCTGGCCAGTCACCACAGCTTTTAAACGAGGGGCGGGACTTACAGATTCACTGGATGCAGGAGCTGCCATTTACGTGCATAAAGAGACAAAGTCACCATTTTACGCATCATTTGCGCAGCAGAACATCGTTACGCACGACCTGCCTTTGATTGTTTCTGTTACATGTCTAAGGCACCAAAGAAGACCAAATTTAGTGTACAAGAAGCAGCCGACTTAGTTTCGGGGCCGTCAGATTTTACAGACAGACAGGTAACGACTGCGAGGAGAGGTGCCAGAGGGGGGAGGGGCTGCACCCAGAGCTAAACCGTATGCTGCTGCTCCACACCAAGAAAGATGGCACAATAATGATTATTTATATAAATTATATTTACATTTCATGAGCATATCACAATATAATACAAATGCACATGGTTACACTGCTAAATCACTCATCCTCTAAGGGATAAATATAGTCACCAAAATGACCAAATGTTTTTTTTAAGGTCATTAGAGGCAAAATGCATGGAAAGCAGTTTGGCACATTTGGCACAGATAAGGGCCTCTTGTTCTGATTGGGTTATTGCATACAAAAAGCTACACAACATCAAAATGGTTATGTATAGAAGTCTGAAATTCCACACAGTTGTTGCCAACAATGTTGACAGCTGCTGTGGTGAGATTCAATTGCACAGCATGAAGTATGTCTTCAGGAAGACACTTTTATTTTCTCTTTTTTTTTTTTCGAGACAAAAAAAAAAAACTTTCGGGATGTGTTTGAACAGGTGTACTGCAGGTTGTGTTTCACTCAGAGCTTCTGAAACTAGGAGGTCTTAGCTTTCAAATGACGTATCATACAAGCCTATAGACTGTAAGTTAGCGATCCAATTAGCTTTTTCATTTGAGTATGTACACTTCGAGAAAAACTGCCAAAATGAGGTGGGTCTTGACAGGTTTGGAATAAAATATTGTACTTTGTTCTACTTTTGTTGTAGTAAAAGTGTTTAATCTAATCTTTTGTAGTTTATGGTTTAGGGTTAGGAATTTTATGTCTCTCTGCTACTCAATGCCTTTCACGTACTGTGTTTATTTGTGAATTATTATATTGCATGTGGTGTGCAAATGTATTTCATCCTTATAATTTTGAAAACTATAAACAAATTTAAAGCCAATCAAGCTGTTCACTCTCCTTTTTTGTCATCCAGATACTGCCCAGTTTAACACCTCATTTGGACTGTGGTTGTAGTGCTAGTTTAAGTAACTCTAACCCAGGTACAGGTACAGTGTACATACAGGGCATAAAAGAGCACTTTGGGTGACTATCAAATCATCAGCATTCCAGACAAATACTTCGACATCTTTATCTTCAGTCACGGCTACAAAACTTTGTAAACACAATGTCATGGAGTTAATGTTCCTTTCTGTCCAATACCACCTCACGTGAGCCCTCAGTCTCTAAGCCCAGTGAGCTGTGGGGCCTGGAATCGGAGGCTTTTAAAAGTAAAGTTGGAAATAGTGCCGCGCGAGGGGGCTGAACTGCTGACTATGATGAATGAACACACCATTAAATGACAGGAGCTACTGTATCCCCAAAACACACAGCTACAACGGCGCAGGGCTCAGGAGGGAGAGGAAAAGGCCAACTCATACACTTTTAGAACAAAACAGAGCAAATAAGGCACCAGCAGCTGTTGTAGGACCCACACTGTGTATTTGTACTGTAATGAAAACAGAACCCGAGGCAATCTACATTAGGGGAAGATGATGTTTTATGATCAAACAAAGACACTTTTTCCCTGCCCATACTTTCTATTGGTCAGTCTCAGCTCTGCTCTGAGGTAGTGACAGCTGGAATTAAACAATGCAGTGAAGGGTGAACTTTCTGAAGAAGCAGATGACCTCAAGACAATATGAAGACACAAAGAAAACAAATTGAAATGTTGATCTGGCTTCAAAGAAATTGGGATGTATGATTTTTGGTCACCCACAGTTGAAGCTGGAAGTGGACAGCAACACAAGACTAAATATTGAATGTATCCAATGACCTACTAATACTGTTATGAGTGCAAACATAGACCAGCTCAGACATTACGTAAAATACAGCCCAATTGGCACCAACTCTGATTCAGGGATATGTGCAATGGCTCAGAGAATAACATCTTTATGAAAACTCTGAGTGCCCTGCTAGACAGAATGTAGCCCAAGCCTGATCCATAATTATTGCTCCAAATATATCTCCTTGACTTAAAGTGTGCTCATGTTACACATCCGCAGCCCTGTCCCTGCGGCCAGATTGGTCAGTCAGCAGTGACATCTTAATGTTGGGGCGACTTGTGTTACAGAAAGCCAAGGAGCTGACGCCGCTGCGGGTCTCAGGGCTGCACAATGGGTCCCTCTTCAGAGACCGGCTTTGATGTACAAAGACAGTCTCTGGGTGAGAGCAGCTAGAGCAGGGAAATAAAACAGGTGACCACATGTGAAAGATAGTATGGAGAAATACAGTGTTTTCTGCTTGTTATTGAGAATGTATGCCGAATCTCAGTGGGAATATCCTGGTTAAATAAAGGTTAATAAATAAATTACTGCTGAGCTTGGGTTGCCAGTTGTTTGTATTTTTTGTACAGATCAATATCAGTCTGATCACTGTTTTCATCTGTGCAAGTTCAGGTGGCCATGATTGACGAGAGGATTAGCCAATCAGGGACACAAATGTTTTGGCCGTATCAAAACAAACATGGCAACTTACACGGAAAAAAGACAGAAAAATCATATTGCAGGCACTCAATTGACAATTTCTGCAGAATCAGTGAGTGAACCACAAAATTGTGAGGTGAGAAAAGTTTGATTTTTTTCTAAATGATAGATGACAAACGACAAATGCCTCATAGAAATAAACAAATCAGATTCCATGGTTCAGTCTAAGTTTGATTCGAGGTGCAACGGAGGGAGCGGTGACCACACTCTCTTCATAAAGAATTGAAGAAGTCTGAAACCCGGATCCCAGACAAGGTTGCTGTGCTGTAACCTGCATAGAGACGACACATACTTTTTTTTTTTTAATCCATCTCAGTATATGGACATGGTAGAGCAGCGTTTAGCGCTATTGCTTCACATTAAGAAGGTCTTAGGTTCAATTCCCAAACTCCTTTCTGTGTGGAGTTTGCATGTTCTCCCTGTGTGTGCGTAGGTTTCCTCCAGGTGCTCTGGTTTCCCCTACCACTAAAAACATGTACAATAGGCTCCTCCCCTCTGGGTCCAGGTCACCCTTGAAAAAGAGGTTTTGATCTTAATGTCTTCTTACCTGGTTACATAAAAGATGAATAAATAATAATGTGAAAGCTCAGATTAAACATCCAGAATTCACTCACTGGGGACACATAAAGGCCATGTTGAAATGAAATTAAAAATAACAATAAAAATACCCTTAGCCAAATGAGATAATTAGCAAAACATTTAAAGATCACCTTTTATGACTGCACATTGTTAGCCCAATATTTATGTTATGTTTATTAATATTGTGAAAATTGAACCAAAGAATAATAATGAGAATTGGCAATTCATTAGCAAATTATGAATGTACAAAAATACAGTTGCTATTTAATTTCATTTGCAAATTTAATACAACCTGGCATACACCATTCACATGTTGGGGTGGGCGTTTTTGGATGATATTATGTGAATCCAATTTTAGTTTAGTGATATACTTTTTTAGTTTACTTATCAGGCACATATGAAATGTCTGAAAAATGAATCACAAAAGTGCAGATTTATAACCTTGTACCCTTATTTAAGTTTAAGTTTACAGCACGACTTTTGTCAAATTCTATTTTTAATAAACTCTTTTTGTAGCATTTTTCTTACAATAAATGATATACTCAATAATGCATATACTCACTAATGCACATAACACATGCAGAAAGAGGCGCTAGCATGTCTTCTTCTGCTGTGGGTTGTACAAACCGTTTTGATAAAAACAACCATACAACCAAACAAAACGTGTGAGTTTTACACAGTTCCATCAACTTGCACCCCTTTCAAGGCAAACAGGAGACGTCTTTGGTATTGGAACAAGCAGATAATTAAAAAGGCATTCTCTGCAGTGATCACTTCATATCAGGTAAGCCTGTTAGCGTTAGCTGATCAGCAAGGGAATAGAGGCTACTAGTGTCCGTCAGGTATGAATGGATGTCCGCTGTTGCACCTTCAAGTAACTGCAAAACACAGGCAGCTGCAGTATTCGCCGTGTTAATAAACAAAAAATCTCTCTGTATTGCCCACCTCTATTCTCACATGCGTGTGTTCAGTTTGTCTGCAAGGGCCAAATATAGCAGAACAGAAAGGCAGCAGGTGAATCTGCTTATGCAGTTTTAATGCACTATTCATGCTTTAACATGGCAGCAACAGCCCAACTGCTTGTCTGCTTGTGTCAGTTGTATGAAGCTGTTTGAGAAGTTTGGGACATTTATTTTTATTTTTTTTTCTCTGAATCATACTTTGTTGCCATTATCACCTGAACCATAAGTTTACATCCTGAAATTTCCAATCCATTCTGACAAGCATCCTCATCCATGTGTACACTTCATACTTGGTTCTACAGCAGTGCATTTTTGATCAAACCAAACAGGCTGTAAAGTTCTCTCCTGGGCCACCTCTCATTATGTAACAACCCAGTGATACCGAGGAGCGTGCAAATCTCCGGGCTCCACCCCAGCAGCTGATTCGGCACTCTCTGCGTGAAGTGTCAGGTTCAGTCAGTACATATGCTGCTCCTCACAGCTGCAGAAATACAAGAATGCCAGCAGCCCCGTGCACTGACAACACGGGCTGTGATTAAAGTCATTAGGGAGCTGCCTCCCTCAAATAAACTGCAATTTGAGGTGAAAATGCCCCACAGTGGTGTCCCGTTCCTCACTAAAGCTCAGCAGAGTGTTCTTCATTTTACAGTAGATCAAACACATTTTGGGATAGTGCACTTGTCTCTGTGGTTCCATTTTCAAACTCCAACTGTTATAGAAAAGTTTAGTTTAGTCAAAATGTCTTTTTTTGTATGAGCCTTGTTTTAGTTTAATTAAGAAAATTTCCCTTGTTTGGATCTTAAATTTGAAGCACACTTTTTCACGCTTATACTTGGATTAGATTGAAGACTTTCCAGTTCAGCTTTAGTCTTATGTGAGGTATATGATTTGAGAAGTTAAGACTGAATCTTCTTTGGTACTATTCTTATTATTATTATTATTATTTGATTGATTGAAAGATCAAGATAATATCTGGTCACAGTATTGTTATTATTAATTTAGTTGGTCTGACTGTTATTTAAAATAAATAGACACGCTGGATTGTGGTCATAGACTAATTTCTATCCGTAGTCCCACATCGCTCTCATTCACACACCAGCATATATTTAAACACTGGAGGCAAGGTGGGTGAAGTGTCTAGCCCAAGAAGCACACAATGACAGTTTCACTACAGCCACTGCCGCCCCACTGTGGCACCTGGTATTCCCAGCTGTCTCTCATCCAAGTACTAACCAGGCCCAAACCTGCTTAGCTTCTGAGATCTGATGAGGACATTGACAAGCTGGTATGGCCTGTATGGCTGGTAATAGTGAAAACTACAAAAGTTATAATATTTACAACAATTTTAGAAGCAAAATAAGTCTTTTACTTCACTCAAAACTACTTCTTTTTTCCCCAGAAAGTTTGATTTCATAAAGCTGGTCAAAAGCTTGAACAATCGTAACATGTTAGACAATGGGAATTAAAGAAAATTAACAATTTCACAGCAGTTTGATCATGGTCTCATCATGAATCATACTTATATCAGGTTGTGTTTTCTCACAATAATTTTAGCACTAAAATTTGATATCATGACGTCCTTGGTTCTTAGATAGTCAGTTAGTCTCTTTTGTCAGGCATCTTGCATTGAAAACAAAATCTGGGTATTTAGTTATACAATCAGCTTCAGAATCCCTTCATGAACCCAAGTTCTTCACCACTTTTTTTTTCCTAATGACACTGGGGGCCACTTGAATAATTCCATCTAAAATGTCCTCCATTTTCCCATCTCCATATTCTCTATTAAAGACACCACATTCAGTCTTCTCTGGGAGCCTTGTGTTCAGGCTGAGCTTCTCCCCAAGGTAAAAATGGCCTACTTCTACTTGCATCCTCAGCATCCATCTGGGGTTGCCATAAATTGTGTGTTTGCTTGTGATTGCAGGTTATCTCATCTGTCAGAACGGCCCTATCAATTCCATGGTGCCTTCTCGACAGAAGGCATTAACCTCGCAGTATCACCTAGGCATCCAACATTGACACACCATCACAACCTGTAATAGTAATATCAGCTTATCGGAGGGCTTTTGCTTCCAAGGTAAGGGTGTGCATACGGGAAATCTACCTATAATAAATAAACATTCACAGGTTAAGTAAACAGAGTGTAAAAGTGTACTGGAATAATGTTTGTGCTGAATATCACTGAATATGATCTCACTGGTGCTACTCAGCTACAAAGAAAACTGTTGTCTGAGCCACACCCAATATCTGACAACGAATAAAGTCCAGAAGGGAAATCTTGGCAAATAAATAAAGCTGTTGAAAACAATTCAGCAAACCATCAGACCTGTTATTATTAATTGCATTTGTGCAGATGTTGTGCACACATGATTACTGTGTTACTGTTGCCCCAAGAGATAATAAATACTGAACATATTTGGTATTTTCAATGTGTCTGAAAATTGTCCTTTTGAAAGTCTGTTTTGACATTCAAATGTAACTAATTGAAGTTTTTGTCAAAAAACAACAACATTTCTTTAGTTTATGTAATTATTTTAGTTCTATTCAGACACTCATTGTGCTTGCCATGTCGGGTCTACTGCACACCATGTATTCACGAGGCCTCTTCTCAAACAAACGCATTGACACAGCTCAAAGAGGGTACTTGGTGACTCATTTTGCGTCATAACACTTAAACTGCCAGTAAAACATTGATGAAACGCAATCCAACAAACACTGTGACGTGAAGAATCTATGGTTGCAAATTGCGCATTGGTTACTGACAGTTCTGACACCTGGGCAGGAGACTGTGGCTGAGGCTGTGCGCGCTGTCCGTGGTGCTGAACTCTCATTACGCTGGCAAGCAGCGCTGCCACCCGTCAGTGCCCTGCTCCCACTGCTCTGTGCGCGCACAGGAAGGGGCTGATTACAGTGGGTGGTGGCGGTGCAGTGCTGCCCACAGTGCCTTATGGCGGAGATCGATGGCTTAACTATACATACACATGCACACACATACGAACGCACACAGTATACACCTAACACAAATACGTGAATGGACAGCACAGAAAGTAAAATCAAGCTGAAGAAATATAGAGCCACTTTTCTCCCAGCTTTCCCTTCGGTCAAAAACGCTCATTGGTAAAGATGCCCCGTATTTGGCTGTTCGCTCACGCACAGGATTAGTATGCATTGGACACAACTACGCAACCTTTGGTTCGTTTCAGCTAATTGCGCAACAAACACAAGGTTTTAATAGTCCACAATGTTGGTCTCCAATTCGGACAGACAATTCTCCAGCAAACAATGCACCAGGAAATTGAACTAGGTCTGAAAAACTAGCAAATAACAAACCAACTGTCTCATTCGCAGACCTTACCTTGATAGAAAGGTGTGTATCCATGTAGCTCTCCTCCGCTCTGTTCGCTTTCCCGTACTGTTTTCAGCTACAGCCGCTCCCTTCCCTTTCGTCTGCTAATAATTCCAGGAGACAAGCTGCAAAGCAGGCTGCCGTTCCCGGCGCACATTTCCTCTCACTTGCACTTCTCCGGGAACTCCTTTTCTGTGAATTCTCATCACACGAAGAGTGGGTTCTGTACTACCGGACTGCTCAGATCATATTTGTAGTTTCTTTACCAAAACCAAACTACTGTCTGCGCGTAGATCCAGAGAAGTGTTGTAGCGTGGCACGTCTCTCCTCGAGTGCAGTTGGAACCGCCGTATGTCCTTGTGTTTGGAGCAGCTTTCAGGAGGAGCGGAAAAATAAGATCCGGGGAAGTTAGTATAATTCTCCACTTAAATCCGTTGTGTGATGGAAAACGCTGCACTGAACGAGTAAAAGTCGAGCCTCAGCCGGACGTGAGAGAGTCAGGACAGACGCAAGTCAAGCGGACATGTAGAGCGAGTCCTTGGCTGACGCACAGAAGGTGGATATGGGGGTGCGTTTGGCGCGGTCCGCAGCTCGCAGGCTTCAGTAGTGTGTTGTCAGGAGAAGATTAGGAGCCACCGCGGATTAACGCGTGCTTAGCGGTGTTTAGAGTGCCAGGTACACACGGAAGTGGCCAATCAGAGGAGACCTGCTCTGCATCTTGTTTGTCCGTTTACAATTAGATAAAGAAGTGTGTTTTTATTGTTTTTTTCTTTTTTCATTTTTTTTTTTTGGCTCCATCTTTTCAAATGTTACTCTATGACTAGAGTTATACATTGTATTACAAAAAGCAGTGTTTTCTCTCCAAAGGAAATAGGCTACTTTTTTCTCATGTCATATCGTGTTTGTGTGTGTGTGTGTGTGTGTGTGTGTGTGTGTGTGTGTGTGTGTGTGTGTGTGTGTGTGTGTGTGTGTGTGTGTGTGTGTGTGTGTGTGTGTGTGTGTGTGTGTGTGTGTGTGTGTGTGTGTGTGTGCGTGTGTGTGTGTGTGTGTGTGTGTGTGTGTTGGCTCAGACAAAACCACTGTCTACACAGCTCCGGATGTCACTGGGGACACTTTGTCCTTGGGATTGCCTTTCACACTCCTCCTGAGCAGAATGCATCACTCATAATCTACGGGAATCTAAAAAGTTTTACCAAACAAAGATGCACTGATTTATTTGTGATCCCTCTTTTATGTTATTACTGTTTTAAGGTTTGTGTATCTAGATAGTTAAAATGCAAAGAAGACACCTCAATTATACCGTAATTTCATAACAAATATAAATGCTCTCTGCAGACATTCACAATGGTGTACATAACTGGCTGGAGACTCGACTCTGTGCTGCCCCCTGTGTCACTAATCTGCACTGCTCTGTTCAAATCCACTTAAAGCCATATTCACTCCATTTCTTCACACTATTTTTAGACAGATAATTTGGGACTTTGTTTAACAGCTGTAAATGACTTAGTTAAAATAAGATTTAGAAAGCAATACAAATATTGATGTCGTATAGTGGCAATAATAGTGCAAAAGGCTTTAGTGATCGGAGTAATGACTAGCAGTAGTGAAAATCACTAAATATAGATGATATTTCTTCTACTTGGACAAACTTAATTGATTCACAAGGGAAATTAGACACAGGGTACAATGTAATAACAAAGAGGAAAAAAATGCAAAAAAATAAATAAATAAAACTTCAGCAGCAAAAACAACACTTGTGTCAATTAACATAAAACGCTTTTTGTCTCACAATGCAATTCCACTGCTGCAATGTATGAGAACAGAAACATGCAATTCTAGTATCCGGAATAATCTGTCATAATGTAGATTTCCTCATTACCTGCTAATGATGTGTGCATTAAATGATAAAATGCAACATTCTGTTAAGATTACACATTTGCTAGTTTAAGTCATGTTAGAAATAAGATCAATAATTGCTCTGACTGAATTGAACAAAATTGAGATTACCCTGCTTCAGACAGCCCGTTGAATTTGCATGGACACATTTTGCACAATTTGCATATACCTCAGAAGACAAAAACAACGTGAGCATCTGATGCAACTTAGTTACCGTCACTTCACTTACTCTTGGTCTCTGACTTCTCTTCTCTCCATGCTGCTTGGAAGTTCTGTTTGCAAAGGCAATGGGGGGTCTTAGCCTCTTAGCTATGACTTCCCTTTCAGATCCTGCCCTCACTGCTGCTCCATGGAGAACAATTGCCAAGGAATGGCTCCTTGGCTCAACTAAAGCAGCACAACTGAAACCAAAAGACGTTCACGTTTGTGCTCATCGTTGGACTTCAACATTTTCAAACTGCCACCGGCCTGCACAGAGCACAACACAGACAGCTAGTGACCCAAGGAACGAGAGGAGACCTTGATCCAACGAATGGTTACAGGATGCCATCATCAGCAGGGTCGACCAGAGGAAACTGTCGTGTCCTCAAGCACTTCACCCACATTGCCTTGTATGAAAGAGGTGGGTGAATGATTGGTGTTGGTCAGAGGGGCCGATGGCGCAGATTGGCAGCCTCACTTAAGTTAGTCTACCCCAGGGCAACTGTGGCTACCATAGTAGCGTACCACCACTGAGAGTGCAGTGAATGAATAATGTAGTGTAAAGTGCTTTGAGCGTCATAAAAGGTGCTGTATAAATCCAATGATTAATCCTTAAAATATATCTAATACAAGAGGCGGGGTGAAGAGATACAGTGATAAGAAAATATTATGACAATATGATGACATTATGACAAATGTAAAAGCCCTATATGCACAGTTTTATTTACTTTTAACTGTTAACACAAACCAATAAAATACTGTGGTCTGTGGGTTCAAACGTTATCATGTTTTAATAATATTACTCTGAACTTACTATCATAACTGCTCACTAGTTAGACTATGTTCTGTAATGTGAGGTTGCAGTGACAGACAAGGGTGAAGTAAAGGTCCCAACATTGGCTGTAACTGTAAAAATTCCCCCAAAGTATTAAAAACAAAACATTATTTGTCTTAAATAACAACACAAGTGTGATCTAAGAAACTTTTAGCTAAATAATACAGATGTCAATATTGTTCTAAAACACATTATCCTTTCCTTATATTGTTATTGTCATTACATTTTTTTTTTTTTTTTAAGATAGACTTGTTAATCCCATATAAATGTAATGCTTCGGAGACTTCAGCAGCACATCTTGTTCTTGTCACTTTGGTTTCATTGATCTCACGCCTGAAGCCTGTGGTCAATGACTGTCAAACCAATAGAGTCCCTTTGACCGGCCGACACACTGACCCGCACAGACAATACAGCACTAAATAATGTGATTAGTAGCACACATAAAACATGGACAGGGCTGAAGTGTGGCTGATTCAATTGAGACCAGAGCTAACAGTGTTACAGGAGACACGTGGTCTTAAATGAGAAGTGTAAAATGAGCGCTCACTGATTGATTTGTTGCTTGGAGCCTTATAATAATCACAGAAGCATGACGAATGGGACGTGTCATTGTTCTGAGCCGACGTCTGGTGACTGATACATATGCAGACTAATTAATTTGCTTTGTTCAGAGGATCAACATAATGCCTCCAATTAACAATATGCACATAATACGCTCTTGTTGTTCCTATATCACCAAAAAGCACAATATTCATTTTGAAATGTTATTAATGTAAATGTGAATTCACACAAGTTCACATTCTGTCTTTAGAGATGGTTTGTTGAAGTTGGAGAGTACGTGCTAACTCTACTAGCAGCAAATACCCATATATATATACATATAAACTGTAACTGATTAAATGAATAACTGATGCTTTGAAATTGTATGTTGTCGCCTTTCAATATTCTCAAAGAGCTTTACATAACAGTATCCATTTATCTCTACACTCGGTGTAAGCTGCTTCTGTAGTCACCGCTGCCCTGGGGTAAACTGATGAAAACAAGGCTGCCAATCCAATCATTAAGGTCAGGTAGGTGTGAGACGTGCCTTGCCCAAGGACAACAGATGCAATCATTAGAAGGGACGGGACAAGATTTCATACAACAAGATAAAAATGGTTGTTGCCGTGGATCCAGAATACACATTTATTTAATTCTTTATGAGTGAGTCTGGTCAAACTCAAACAGAACCGTGCAATCGATCCATCCATCCATCCATCTTCTTCCGCTTATCCGGGGCCGGGTCGCGGGGGCAGCAGCCTGAGCAGGGACTCCCAGACTTCCCTCACCCCGGACACTTCCTCCAGCTCCTCCAGGGGGATCCCGAGGCGTTCCCAGGCCAGCCGAGAGACATAGTCCCTCCAGCGTGTCCTGGGTCTACCCCGGGGCCGCCTCCCGGTGGGACATGCCCAGAACACCTCCCGAGGGAGGCGTCCAGGAGGCATCCGGAACAGATGCCCGAGCCACCTCAGCTGGCTCCTCTCGACGTGGAGGAGCAGCGGCTCTACTCTGAGCTCCTCCCGTGTGACTGAGCTCCTCACCCTATCTCTAAGGGAGCGCCCAGCCACCCGGCGGAGGAAGCTCATTTCGACCGCTTGTATCCGCGATCTCGTCCTTTCGGTCATTACCCAGAGCTCATGACCATAGGTGAGGGTAGGAACGTAGATTGACCGGTAAATCGAGAGCTTCGTCTTTCGACTCAGCTCTCTCTTCACCACAACGGTCCGATACAGCGCCCGCATCACTGCAGACGCTGCACCGATCCGCCTGTCAATCTCACGCTCCATTCTTCCCTCACTCGTGAACAAGACCCCGAGATACTTGAACTCCTCCACTTGAGGCAAGGACTCCCCACCCACCCGGAGAGGGCAAGCCACCTTTTTCCGGTCGAGAACCATGGCCTCGGATTTGGAGGAGCTGATCCTCATCCCAGCCGCTTCACACTCGGCTGCAAACCGTCCCAGTGCATGCTGCAGGTCCTGGTTTGAGGAAGCCATCAGGACGACATCGTCCGCAAACAGCAGAGATGAGATCCTGTGGTTCCCAAACCAGACGCCCTCCACGCCCTGACTGCGCCTAGAAATTCTGTCCATAAAAACTATGAACAGAACCGGTGATAAAGGGCAGCCCTGGCGGAGTCCAACATGCACTGGGAACAGGTCTGACTTACTGCCGGCAATGCGAACACAGCTCCTGCTCGGTCATACAGGGACCGGACAGCCTCTTAACAAAGGGCCCCGGACCCCATACTCCTGGAGCACTCCCCACAAGGCGCCCCGGAGCACACGGTCGAATGCCTTCTCCAGATCCACAAAGCACATGTGGACTGGTTGGGCAAACTCCCATGAACCCTCGAGCACCCGATGGAGAGTATAGAGCTGGTCCAGTGTTCCACGACCGGGACGAAAACCACACTGCTCCTCCTGAATCCGAGGTTCGACTATCGGTCGGATTCTCCTCTCCAGTACCCTGGAATAGACCTTACCGGGGAGGCTGAGGAGTGTGATCCCCCTGTGGTTGGAACACACCCTCCGGTCCCCCTTCTTATACAGAGGGACCACCACCCCGGTCTGCCAGTCCAGAGGTACCGTCCCAGACTGCCACGCGATGTTGCAGAGACGTGTCAGCCAAGACAGTCCCACAACATCCAGAGACTTAAGATACTCAGGGCGGATCTCATCCACCCCCGGAGCCTTGCCACCAAGGAGCTTGCCAACCACCTCAGTGACTTCAGCCAGGGTGATGGATGAGTCCGCCTCCAAGACCTCAGCCTCTGCTTCCTCCTCGGAAGACGTGACAGTGGGATTGAGGAGGTCCTCAAAGTATTCCTTCCACCGTCCAACCACCTCCCCAGTCGAGGTCAACAGCTCTCCACCCGCGAACGGTGTTGGTGAAGCACTGCTTCCCCCTCCTGAGGCGTCGGACGGTTTGCCAGAATTTCTTTGAGGCCAACCGATAGTCCTCCTCCATGGCCTCCCCGAACTCCTCCCAATCCCGAGTTTTTGCCTCTGCAACCGCACGGGCTGCAGCACGCTTGGCCTGCCGGTACCTGTCAGCTGCTTCAGGAGTCCCACAAGCCAGCAAGGCCCGGTAGGCCTCCTTCTTCAGCCTGACGGCATCCCTTACTTCCGGTGTCCACCACCGGGTTCGGGGATTGCCGCCGCGACAGGCACCAGAGACCTTGCGGCCACAGCTACGAGCTGCCGCATCGACAATGGAGGTGGAGAACATGGTCCACTCGGACTCCATGTCCCCAGCCTCCCCCGGGATCTGGGAGAAGCTCTCCCGGAGGTGCGAGTTGAAAACCCTGCTGACAGAGGGCTCTGCCAGACGTTCCCAGCAGACCCTCACGATGCGCTTGGGCCTACCAAGTCGTTCTGGCTTCCTCCCCCGCCAGCGGATCCAACTCACCACCAGGTGGTGATCGGTTGACAGCTCCGCCCCTCTCTTCACCCGAGTGTCCAAGACACGCGGCCGAAGGTCAGATGACACAACAACAAAGTCGATCATCGACCTCCGGCCTAGGGTGTCCTGGTGCCACGTGCACTGGTGGACACCCTTGTGCTTGAACATGGTGTTCGTTATGGACAAACTGTGGCTAGCACAGAAGTCCAATAACTGAACACCACTCGGGTTCAGATCGGGGGGGCCGTTCCTCCCGATTACCCCTCTCCAGGTGTCACTGTCGTTGCCCACATGGGCGTTGAAGTCCCCCAGTAGAACAACGGAGTCCCCGGGCGGTGCACTGTCCAGTACCCCTCCCAGAGACTCCAAGAAGGCCGGGTACTCTGCACCGTGCAATCGGTTTATTCCATTTACTCCTGTGATGCGTGAGAAACAAATGAGTTCATTGGTCTTCCATCAGTTACAACAAAATCGTACTTCTGTCACCTCAGATTAAAAGAGTTTATGCTTCTGCAAATGTTTTATTTTTTTTCTTCCCTTTATTTTTTCCCTTGTAATCAGTCATATTTGTTTTGAGACAAATGGAACATACAAGTCCCTGATTGGCAAATCCAGAAGTTTGGTAGATACGTAGAACGTGGTCTGTATATTCACTTTATTCCACCCCACTCACCTTTGTCTCTTTTTGTTACGGGTCCACACTTCACGTGTAATGGCACTTCGGGTTTGACGGGAACTCGGTTCACGCAAGTGGCGAATGTGGGAAAGTCCCACCAATAAATACAAATAGGCTGATGTGTGTAAAATGTTCAATGTACACCTGAAACAAGTCGGTAATGAACTGATTTCCTGGGCAGTCTGAAAACTTTGTAGTCTGTGTAGAGCATATTAGATGTTGAGCTGGCCTCTCCCATGTAAACTAATACAACGGAAAAAAGATTGCGCCGCAACGGCAACTTCCGGAATAAGGCCAAATGACTGATATTGGTCAGTTTTAAAATACAGATATCAGTCTGGATTTTCCGGGCAAACAAGATTGTGTACTTATATTAAATATGTTTTGTATGGTTGGACAAAAACGGATAATTGATGATGACCTGATGAGGTCATCTTGTTGAACTTAATTAAAGCAAAAACTGTGTGGCCAAATTTGTGAATCGGTGAGCAAAATGTGTGAATCAGAAATTATGTTTAAAACTCATTGACTCGTTCTCATGAACCCCAGCCTCGTGGCAGGGTTTTTTTTTGTCTTGTTCGTCCCATCCCTAATATTAGTTGTTAGTTTGTCTTATCTTGTGGAACTATTTCTTGAGACTTCAACGAGCCTCATTGACGCAAAATGATGGATTATCTGAGCGGGTGACAGCAGAGACTCAATCAGTGAAGTCAATATGTCTACCCTCTAGAGCCCCGTCACCGCCACAAGAAGTCCTTCACTCCCTCATCGCTGGCCACAACTACACATTTGTGGTGTTCCCATGAAGAACTTCTCATCCACAATCAGATCATCCCAGTTTGTTGGTCACATAAGCACATTTCCAGTCTCACCCCGGATTCACACACAACTATAGGAGAGGATGTTTTCAGCGTCTCTGGACAGATTTCATTTACTGGTTGCAGTTGGCAGTTCCCTCCTCAGGTCTGAATGCTGACGGGGCATTGTGCAGAGCGTGCAGTAAGTGCCAGTGTATTCTCTGTGTATGAAATACTGTTCGGCATTGGGCTGCGTAAATGGAAAGACTGATTTGCAGCAGTGCAGAGATAAGCCTCATTATTTGAATACAGGGAGCAAACAGACGCACAACATTTCATCCACACATGTGCCTCAAAGATAAGGAAATGTATGGGTGATGTTTTAACATGTGACCTGCGCCTATAGTGAAAATACAGCTCCATGTAGTTAAGAAAGCATCTATATTGTGAACACAACCTTCAGCCAACACTTATTAAGCCGTATTTAATAAACATTCACATACGTATTGCATTTAGAGGTGAATGGGACTCACACGAAGTACCTATAGTTCTCAGATTACTGGATAATTAATCATGTATGAGTTACATATGCACTGTATCTATGGAACTGCCAACATTTGTATCGGCGGGTGACGTGCCACAGCAGAGATGTATGTAGGATGTGCTCTTGCTCGTTTAAAAAAAAGGAATTACTTGCATCAATGTTTGCTTACTCTCAATGTGGACAGAAAATGCGAAAACGCTGCACAATGAAAACCTAAAAGGTACAAAGTCTCAAACAAAGTGCCGCTGTCGTAAAATGTAACTTAAGGTTCTTGGTGTTATTGAAAACATGGATTCAGCTTGTGTTCAGTGTCCACCAAATCTTTTTAAAATCTTTCCAATGGATGCAGTTGGATCCACGCTTTGGGCCACATTAATCTTTGGGAGGTGTATGTGGCTGCGCTGCGGGGCATGATTGATGACAGAGAGGTCAGAGTCTGGGTTATGTTTGAGAGTCGACTTATATTTTCTGTAGGTGTAGTCCTTGTGTGGCATTGGGTTATTATCAGTTTTGCATGAGATATATATCATATTAAAACTCTCTTGCAGATAAGTAAGATTGTCAATAATAATCAAGCTCAAGCTCCAAGCCATTTTTGAGAACACATAGAAATATTGACTTTTGTTTTTTTCTTTTTCACAATACAAAAAAGTTGATTTCAATTTTGATTTCATGAAGTTAAACAAAGCAGAATTTTAATATGTATTTCTATTTGATAAAAAAAAAGTATAATGTTCTGAACAATGTGGACATCAGTTGAAATGACCAACGCATAAAATGACTGAATCTTGATCTCAAATAAATTATATTAATAGCACAGCCCTTAGTCGGAGCATGTCTTTATTCACTAATCAGAAAGTAAAGAGCTGGTACAGATCAGGTAAAGAGACAACTGGAGGTTTATCGGACTATATCTCTCAGGTCTGTTGGAATGTTCCCTCCTGTTTGGAAATTTGTGAGTTGGAATTGAAAGAGGATGGACTTCTTCTTTGTAATTTCCTCAAAATTATGGAGAGGAATTAAATATGCATATGTTAAAGGAGACAAAATATGCCTTTTTTCGAGCATTTATTATTGAACTGTAAATATGCAAGAAGTAAATAATTTAACCTTTTTAAACCAAAATAGTGGTCTAAGATGGCTTTATAATAGAAACCGGTTCATTAATTTCCTGGTCAAATCTGCACAATTGATCTCTCTTCAAAGAGAGATTTCAGCGTAACATGCACTAGATTGTCATCATCAAATAAAAAAATATAAAATTATCATGTTTTTATTTTTAAGTGGCCATGTGACATTATAGAACTGTTGATGTGTCACTCAGAGTTTTTTTTTTTTTTTTTTTTTACAAACAATCACAAATAAGTACAGGGATGAGGACTTGGTTGGAGGATTCAATGAAGCTGGTTCAAACTGTTACCTAATAACATAGCAGGTTTTGTTTCACAAATACATGCAGACAGAGCATCAGATTTTGTCACAAAATGCTGCTTTTAATGTACTGTATAGTCTAGCTTCTATGATTGTATAAAAGTACGGTTTTATTTTTATTTATACATCGTATACGTATATGAGCATGTATTTCTCACTTACCTAATGCATTCCTAGAATCCGTATTATTCACCACAAAGAGTGTATAAAGTTTTTCACAACTTTCAGTTTCAGAGTTTTGCTGTTGTAAAGAACTCAACAACCAGCATGCTAACAGCACACTTCCTGCTTCTCGGAAAATAAAACACTTGCACTCGTTTCATATGTTGTTTTCAGGTTCAGCACCTTTGACACTTAAAAGCCTTACATTTATGTGTATGGAATCAGAACCAAATCAGAACCAAATGTTTAACCTGAATATTAAAACTTCACTTTTTTGCAAACAGCCAGTGTGCAGGATCTTCCTCTGTTCCTGTTTTGCCGAGCATTATGCAGTAGTTCTCAGTTAAAACACACATACAGAGCATATTAAGTTAGTTCATAAAAAACAGACTAATAGGTCAGAAGGACACTATAATATACCATATATTGTAACTACCGCAAGCACCTTTTAGATATTTGTAGAGTTGCAATGCAATATATACACAATATATGCTCATTGATTTTTTTAATTTTTTTTTAAACCAGGAAGAAATCCATCAGAATCTCTTTATCAGGGAGGCCTGGTCAAGAGGTCAGCAGCACACATCAGGAGTATTAAGAGTTTAACAAAAATAAATAAATAAATATGTGTTTAAAAGAACTTGAACAAAGTGCTGCAGTCATAAACAAATGACATAAAGTGCAATCATTGTGCCATCGTTTCACAGTAAGTTAAGTAAGTTCACGTGAACAGATTTAAAAGAAATTGAGTCTCATTATTGCAAAAGCTATTTCAAATGAACTTTCTTAAGGTTGAGGTGTGAATTGGACTGTTGTGCAGCAGGACTGACCGATATATAGTCTCTGTTGCAAAGTGTTTCATGATTCAAACTAACAGTGTGAATGGATTTGTTGTGATTATATTTTATCACGGGGGCCTGTACTTTTGCCTTCGCCCAGAGGAGCGTAGACAAATGTTCAGTCGTAAATGCGCCATTCCTGTTAATTACTGCTCATGTGTCTGTAGGTAACACTTTTATTCAAGGTTGGGAGTGTTTACACTATTGGTTACGTGTCTATTGCTCGTTACACAGACATTGTATGGTGCATAATTATGTGAGAGAGAAACAGCTCATTTAGTGTAGCCTCTGCTGAGTGTGGCCATGGAAAACAAATGTGGTGCACAGGAGCACAGTGTGATGTGTTTTCTGTGGGGAATGGGGTTTGAAAAAGGCCAGTGTGTGTGTGGGAGGAGTCCTGTCCTCAGAAGAGCCAAACATGACTCAAGGTTATTCGGAAAAAAAAAAAAAAAGAATCACTTTTTGTTGCACCTTATACTTTAGCTTTGCAAACTCTCCACTGATGCACAGTTAGCTTCTAGTACTTCTAATATATATTTAATACCAAATAACCATTTCCTAAACAACATGCATCACAATATACAACACTTTTGACTGGAAAAGCCATTAACATAAGCACAAATTAAATAAAGGCTGTGGTTGCTGCTGTTAAAGAAGTAAAGTGCTCCATTTGTATGCAAATAGCAACCTTTCACAGACAAGAGGCAAAAATAAAACCTTTTCTCTCTAAATATTTTCACGGTGCATGTAGCAATCGGGAAAAACACGTCAGACTCGACTGACCTGCTCAGGCATAAATGGGTTTGTGGATTCATTAAAAAGTCTTAAAATGTCACAGTCTCGCAGTTTTCTCAGCTACTGTAAAAAAAAAAAGGAAGAAGTAGCTTAATCATAAGACGTGTGTGATGTGATTGTCTTGCTGTCTGCAGAAACAATGCACACGTTTAGTTTAACAGATGGAATGTCACAGATATCACATCTAACAAATGTACTAATTCCCCAACAGGACAGGTGTTCAATTACTAATCAAAGGAAACCAAAAGAACAGTTTTGACCTTGCAAGCAGCCATTGGCCCCTCTGACCAACACCAAACAGCAGCTTGCTCACAGACAGCTGTAAACGCCATTGTCATTAAAAGGTTTGCTGTTATGTGTGTTGTTAATATAGTGTGTACATTTATAGCACACATATATCATTCTCAAAACTCTCCGTACATCTGAGGGAGACAAAATGCATTTTTACAATAGACCTGATCAGAGCAGCTTGTATTTGACCTGCTCATGTCAGAACATTGAATTTGACATGTCATCAGAAAGGCCCCAGCTGCTGCTGTTTATCACGTCACAGAACATCATCATAAATCTTGAATCTTCAGCCTGTGACACCGTGACATGTGACACCGAGATGCGTTCAGGGCAAATGTGTCAATGCCAGTTTTGGTGGCTTTATGTAATCCAGTTATTCCACTGTGCACCTGTTCTCTGCCCTGTATCTGTTGGGCCTGTGTGTGCTCCTTTGTGCTGCTGTCACACTCTGCACTTTCTTATACATGCTGTACACACACGCTAGCATTTGATTCTTTACATCCCCTTTAAATAAAACCAATATGTCCACTTTGTTCCTGCTGCATATGGGATCATGCTGTATAGAATGTGAGGGCCGTCAGAGTCTCCACACAAGGCGGTCACAACCACAGTGCACTTGGAGTGGTCACTGGGGGTCCATTATACTGGTGTGTGCATGCTGTCCCCCAGGGCACGGCCTCAAAGACAAAACAGGAAACTGACTACTGGAACATATTTCATGTTTTTTATTGCTTTTCCAAGAGCTCATGTTTATGTTTGGTTCTAAAGCACTGTGGCAGGTCTACACACCATGATGAATATCCAACAGAGTTTAACAAGCATGGAAAAAGCCTGGTGAGAACTGCTATTTCATAAAACACACTGACAAATTCACACTTAAAATAGGTCTAAAACATTTTCTAGCTTAATATGGATTACTTGTTGTATTTTTAATATAACATTAATATGTGTATATATAATTATTATTATTATGTGTGTGTATATGTATATATATATATATATATATCCTATCCTTCCATTTTTTTATTGCTATCTCTTTTTATAAACCGTATAACCGTAATTACCGTAATTGTGGACATTATTCATGCCAAAACACTTCCGTGTGTACCTGGCACTCTAAACACCGCTAAGCACGCGTTAATCCGCGGTGGCTCCTAATCTTCTCCTGACAACACACTACTGAAGCCTGCGAGCTGCGGACCGCGCCAAACGCACCCCCATATCCACCTTCTGTGCGTCAGCCAAGGACTCGCTCTACATGTCCGCTTGACTTGCGTCTGTCCTGACTCTCACGTCCGGCTGAGGCTCGACTTTTACTCGTTCAGCATTTTCCATCACACCACGGATTTAAGTGGAGAATTATACTGCTAACTTCCCCAGGTCTTGTTTAGCCAAGGACGTACAACGGTTCCAACTGCACACGAGGAAAGATGTGCACTTTAGTGCAGAATCATGAATAGAGTATGGAACAAGAGTTCCTGAAGAAGTCCCAACGAGCGGAGAAGTGAGCAGGAGACGACAGACCTGCTTTGCAGCTTGTCTCTTGGCATTATTAACAGACGAAACGGAAAGACAGCTGGGAAAGCGAACAAGGTAAATTTGCTTAGCTTGTTTTTCCCTGTGTTCTGTCCATCCAGCGCTACCCTCAAAAGCGTCTAAAGAAAAGACAGGACTGGTTGGACTATGCTCTTTCATTTCATTCACTTTCTCTACACTCATTTCACATGCTTCTGCGCTGTTTAGCCATCGATCGCGGCACAATGCACCGTGGGCACTGCACCGGCACCACCCACGGTAATCAGCCCCTTCCTGTGCGTGCACAGAGCAGTGGGAGAAGGGCACTAACGAGAGGTAGCGCTACTTCCCTGAGTAATGAGAGTTCAGCACCATGGACAGCGCACACAGCGTCAGCCACAGTGACAGCAATAAAAGGATCTTGTTACGAATTTCAGAATTGCATGTCTGATTACATAATATAGCATGGCATAAAATTTATACCAGGCTATGTTACTAAATTTATTCTGTCATCACTTTGTCCAAATAAAGACATCGTAAACATTTTGCCCCAGAACAACTGTAGCTTCCAAAGTTAATATTTTTTTCTAAGACACAATTGATGGTTAGTAATTAATATTATTTTTTTCATTGCAGTGTGTTATGATGCATGACTGGGGTCCGGGGTCCTACGGGGGCTTCTCCAACCCGTATCAACCTTCAGCTCAGCCGCTGCACCCCACCACCATGCTGGACATCCCCTCTGAGCCCTGCAGCCTCACCATCCACACGGTGCAGCTCTGTCAGCACACACCACACACGACGTCTACGGGGACTCAAGGCCAAACCTTTGCCTTCTCTGAAGGGAGGTTAGAGGAGGCAGACACCAACCTGCCTCTACGGGCCCCCCTGTCATGCCTGAAAGTTCAAAAGTTCAGAACTCACAGCACATTTAAAACTATTTTAATTCTTGGCATATTCATGTGTATTTTTTGTTGTTGTTGTACTTTGTTGTATTTGCACTCATAATTCACATGATATTTTAATTAAATATATTCTTAACTAGCATCATTATGGCCTTTGGCCTTTGTCAGACAAAGGCAAATCAAGATTATTTGTCAAAAAGCTTATATGAATTTGGTGAATAATAAACCCACTATAATGGCTACATCTGTGGGAACAGCTGCATGGAGAATAAGCAGTTTTCCGTCATTATAGATCTATGTGTTGTATTCTGACAAAGATGTTAAAGTTGTACTTAAACACAAAAGTATTATTGATCCTTAATTAAATAAATCTCTAAAGTCTTTTTATATTATTTTGTGTCAATATGACCTTGTCAGTTTTCAGCTGTTGTGCGAATGCACAGGGGAGAATAAGTGAAATTACAAAAATGTCAAGATGTTTTTCAGTCGGGTCTAGTATGAGCCTGAGCGGAGGAAGCCCTGGAATAATAGAACCTAAAAAAGATTGATTACCTGTGCATCTCCATTCCATTTAAAAATATATATATATATATTTTTTTTTTTTTCCTCAGTTTGTGCAGAGAATAATTCATCTCTAAATAATGTGATTCAAGTTATTAACAATAACATAATATAAAATGTGTCAACAACACATACGACTAATGTCTTAAAGTTCACTTCATAAAGGTTTGTACAATTATTTGTAAGAGTAATATATGGACTTTCAATTGGCCACTTTTGGGCTGACTATGCACGCTTGGGGCTTTTGCAGGCTTTCTTGGTGTACATACTTACAGACAAGGGGACAGTGAACAGGTGGATGTACAGTCAACAAAATGTTTTCTTCTTACAGGGGACTGCAGCAAGATCAGAAAACTATTCTTAAAACGTGTGAATTAAACATAACTCCAGGTATGAGGAAGTAGTTTTGCTTTCTCTTCCTTTGCAGCAAGAATATCTACATACACAAAAATACAGTATCAAATGCCCTTCACTTTTGCTCAAAGGTGCACCCAACATCACTTTATCATGATATCTTAGTTGCTTGTTGGTGGTAGCGGGTTGTGGTAAGTGGTTTTCTCACATCTGCCCTGTTGCCAGCGCAGAGGATAGGATAACCAATTAGGTAGTCACATGTAGCTAGGAGCCAGTGTACAAAAATAGCATGACCATTTTCTCATTTCATTCCACAACAGTTGGATTTGTCGTTGTAGGTAATGCGTTCACATCAGGCGCTCAAAGCAGTTTAGAGGATGTTTTTGACATTGCAAAGACGCTCCAAATCCTTAACCATTACATATGCAGCGTTTGAAACTAAGTAAATACATATACTGAAAATGTGCTCCAATACAGTATCAGTATTCTCCATATTCAGAATAGACTATTCGGTCCGGAACATGTAACAGAATGAGTTGCAAAATAGGTACAGTGCAAGTACTTTGTGTTTTGTGACATTTTAAAAGTGTTCTTGCCATCACTGCATATATGTTGAGAGATCATACATTTTAGAACTAAATGCCAGTCAGTTTTCACCATTTTTAATAAGAATCTGACCTGCAGCATCCCGACACCCTCACATGAAGTGCACTGCCACATTTATAAAACTGTGATGCTCTGATCGTTGTTGATATAGAGGAGATGACACCACTCCATCTGTGATTTGTCGGCATGTTTCATGAAACTGTCAAAACACGTTTAAAAATGTGTAGAAAACTGTCAGTGCAACTAAAACCCCAACTGTGCAATACGCAGGAGAAGAGTATATAAGAGTATATATATATATATATATATATATATATATATATATATATATATATATATATATATATACACAATGTGAGAAACAACACTCAAAAGTGATGATCAAATTCACTCATTTGAAATCATTAATGGTTTCCAAGACTAAATACATGTTGTTTGTTTATTTATGTCCTTAGCAGTATTTAGACCCTCTTATAATCTTGATTCAGATTCAGAAGATCAGTTGTTTTTTGTTTTTTTTGGGGGGGGATCAAAATTGATCCTATGTCTTTACAAGAGTTTGAAATACAGTATACCGGTGAAATGACTTTGCTCCTTCTCATTAACAGCCTATTTAATTTTTATTCGACTCAAATCCAAGACATCAAAAAGCATTTATAAAAAGAGTTATGCGTGCCTTTCCAAGTTATGAATCCTTGGAACATGTGTTATTTTGCTACTTTTCTGATTTCAAAGTTGTAACGCTGCTAATTGTTCAAATGGAGTCTGGATGAAGAGATCTCCTGCTGAGAAACAGAGGAGATACTTTTGTGAGGGGAGACGAGGTTAGAGCATCAGAGGCATCGTCAGTGTTCTCTACTTTAACTATGCCCTTCTTAATCTCTTGATTGGAGTCGATTCAATCAAACTTCTGCTTGATTAGGTGGAGGTGATGCTACAAATATTCTATGCTTTGTTATTGTAACCTTCAGTAACCTTGCTGCTGTTGTCTCAAATACACAAATGCCGTGATTTGTTATTGTCAGTCTCTCTGACATAAAAGGAAACAACGCCATAATATACACAAAAAAGAAATAATTCATAAATTTGTTCTTAACTGAAATTTTCTTCTGGAAGAAAAAAAAAAGCGCACTTGAATGCACAGAAATTCTGAAGTTTGAGAAGATTATTAATGTTATAGAGACACCAAAAATTCTAAATTCTACATGACTGCTAGTTATACATAGACATATAACAAAATTAGAAACGTAACACTTTTGTTTTTGCTCCCATTTTTCATGAGCTGAACTCAAAGATATAAAACGTTTTCTTGATTAGCAAAATCTGTCTAAATCTGAACACTTCTCCTTTTGCTGATATAATCCATCCCACTTCACAGGTGTGGCATATCAAGATGCTGAATATGTTGTTTTATCACACAGTACAATGCCACAGATGTGCTAAATTTTGAGGGAGTGTGCACTTACCAGCTGGTCCTAGAGATCTTGGGGATGAATAGGCATTGCGCTGTGCTTGAAGGGGGTCTGGGTCTGGAGTTTTATGTGGTATATCAGCCGGTCGGTGCGGCCAAAATCATTGACATGTTGGGAGAAAACCTCCAGCATTGTGTTGAGCTTGGCCGTCAGGTGCTCTTTCCATTTGGGTGGAATGGGTGACTCTACAAAGTTGAACTCCATGATGGTCTTGTGGTCAGGATCTGAGGTGATTACTTCAGGGACAGGATGGTGGGGGATGCTCCGAGGTCAGCACTGATGGTTTGTGGTGGTATAAAACATACGATGGTCTTGCCGGCTGGGATGAAGACTGGAGTGTGGCTCATCAGCCACTCTGACCCTGCACTGCCCACATGGTTCTGCTGGTGCCTCAGCTGTAGGAGCTTCAGGACTGCTCGATACCCCTGGGCACATGGCTGAAAGGTGGAATGACAACTGTCCTGATGTTCTTCATACAGGGGCTCGAGGGTGTTCAATCCAACAAGCACCAACGACCAGTGGTGTCTGGGATGATGAAAGCGAGCGCTGGCACCTCAAACTCTGCTCCAAGGAAGTAACGTGATCACCAACTCCACACATCCCAGATATGATATCGACTGCCCAGCTGCATCTTCCACCTGGAGCAAGTTGTTCAGCGGCTTCACACGTTGGTCGCTCGGGTGCCTGCTGTAAAAGGAGACAGGGATGGTCGGTGTCTAGGAGGCAGTTGCATGGGTGTCCAGAGATCTTCACAACAGCAGAGCATTTTGACCCGTCCCTTGGGTTACCCTGATGTTGTGTTCTTTTCAGTTTTTGACATCTTCTCACACTTCACGGTCTTCTTGTAGTCATTAGGACAGGTTTGGCCCCTTCTGATCTCCGTTTGTCCTGGAACAGGAACCTTGCCTATTTTAACTGGTTATTAGTGAGTGTAGCATGTTGGCTGTGGGCAAACTGTCTGTTCTTGCGGACGACAAGAGCAGAGTTGAATTGGTTCTGGCACAGTGGACGAATGTGACCGTCTTTACCACACCTAAAGCAGGACCCAGGTTTACTTTACGTTTTTGTTACAGGTAGGTGTGGACTGTCATGGTGGCTTAGTTGTGGCTTGGTCTTTGTGCTGGCTGCTTATTGTAGTGTGTGTTGGGTCGTGAGAAGGTCTGAGGCTGGCTGTTGTTGGCGGTTAGTTTGGCCAGTTGTCGCTGCACCTCTGCCAGTTGCTCTGCTGGTTGTTGTGTGATGCTGGTTGATGCAGTGACTGCCCTTCCTTCTTTACTGTCACAGTCAAATTGGGAAAAATACATGTGGGTGGTTGCTTTCTATCTGACGGATCCGAGATGTTGGTTCATACTGAGGGCTTTGGCTGCCTCCCAGTCCTCTTCACTCTGCAGAAGAAGCAACAGTTCGGTGAAAGTTGATGGGTTCACCTTCTGTTGTAGCTCAGCAATCAAGCTATTGTCTAGGACCCATGGCAGAACTGATTTATCAAATGACGGACGCCATGAGAGGCGCTTTGATCATTCTTCATAATATGCGTCACCACCTAGCGCTGGATTTCAGGTTGGCTGACATCCAGGTTGGTGATGGGCTCTTTCCCTCTGATGTGGCCTGTAACAGAGGGCCGGGTCTCGGAGCTGCAGAGTGTGGAGTAATGGTGGATGGTGGTGGAATAGGCTTTAGTCTCACCCATGGCTTTGGGGGTGGTGCTTTGGCCTCAGCATCTGCAGGTTGGATCTCCTCCAGAGCAGCAGGGTTGAACTTGGCGACGGACAATCCAATCTGAGCCGTCATACACATGACAACTTCTGCAGAGTCCACACCAGACAATTTGGCAACATTTTGCTGCTGGGTTAAATTTGAGAGTGTTTTATTTTTTGTGACATATTCAACATAAACAGCAAACAGTTCTGAGATCAAATAAGTTTCTGTGTTATCGGAAGATTTTAACGTGTACGGTAGATTTGGACGTAGTTCAGCTACTGACACACCACTGCTAAACTCACTAACAAGCGACCTGAAGAGAAGAAAAACTCTTTTTTCATACTGTTTCAAAAATCTTCTTCTTCTTCCACGCCTACTGTTTCATTGTCTGACATGCCTTCAACCAGTACAGTATTTGGTATTTTTATCCCAAGCTGTTGAAACACATCCATATTGTTGAAATATTGCAAAATGAAAATGATGAAATATGAATTAAACCAAATCCCTCCTGACTAGCTCACCACTTCTATTTAACCCCTATGGCACGTATGAGGTGTATACTACAAGGAATAGTTTATGGATGGATTGAATGTGAATTGAATGTCGAGCCAAATTGTGTATTGTACAGATTGTGTTGTGTGGGAGAGCAGGCTACATTACCTTGCATTACACTGTAGAAGTTTCTAGAGTTTAGAGAGCGTTCTTTAGGCTCGGGGTTAGCCATCCAGTGGGGAGTCGATATGTAGAATTGTATTTATCCACAAGTAGAAAGGAGGAGGGACCGGGCCTGTGTAGAACAGGACCAATAATTAGCACAATAAAACATTAAACAATTGAGCTAATCCATAATATAGGATGGCAATCTCTGTACTTTATGTTTATCTATCATGGTAACACAAGTAAACAAATTTAACATTCAATAATCAAAAGAGTAAACTACTCATTATTCATTGCACCATAACACACAATGCTTCAAAAGGTAGCTAGCAGTGCTAATATTCAATGAAAGTCACATATAGTCATTGGTAATCAGAACAGCACTAAAATTAGTGCTAAACGAACAAAACAGACAATTTAACAAACAAAATAGACTATTTAAATGGGAAAAAAGTGTGGTCAGTGCCTGAGCCAAAAAGCACCGTCTAAAACCCATAGACACAAATAGGAGAATACTTTAGTTTCTGACACTTCTACAGCTGGTGTCAGACGATTACCACCATGGTAGGGGTGTCTATAAAATTGAGAGACATATCGGTCAGTATTGATGTACAAAACTGCAAAATAAGAAGCTTTAAAGTGGCAAGAATTTGTACCTGTAGCAGCTCAAATTGAGACAGCACCCACGCACACACAGATGCACAAGAGTGACTGTGACACAAGAGTAAAGTGTATTGATGCTGCGGAAGTCTCGCAAGAGCGCTACATAATCACGCGATATTACGGACTTGAAAAGCCAGAGAGGTGTGAAGGAATGGCAAAAAATGACCCAGATACATGAGGTATTTCAGAGAATTTGGGCGAACATCCAACCAGCTTCACAACTGCAGACCACATGTAACTACACCAAGCCTTTACCTCCACATCCAGCATGCTCATCTCCAAGATCAAGACCAGCCCCCGACTACCGCAACAATCGGTTTGCATAGCCAAAGAATGTCTGCTTGAGCTACCAAGAACCGTCACAGGAAGCTCATCTGCTGCTCATCGTCCTCATCAGGGTCTCAATGTGACCGCAGTTCATAGTAACTAACTTGAGTGGGCAAATGCACATTCAATGGCGTATGGCACGTTGAAGAGGTTCTCTTCACAGATGAATCCTGGTTTTCACAGGGCAGGGCAGATGGGATTAAATGGGAGCATACATTACATTTTGGTTAAATGTACTTTCAAATTATATTAATATTATATTGATTACAAAAAGTGTGATCAGAAGTGATATTGAGAAAAGGCAGTGTACTTTAACAGGTTGTTCAGCAGTCACAGCCTGTTTGTCCCAGCTCCAGTGCCTCTGTATGGGCCACTATTATGAACCCCACAGGACTCAGCTTCCCTCTGTAAACCCCCATGTCCAGAGGCACTCCTCTCTGCCCTTGTTGTCTGCCACGACCATAATATGATAAAATGGTGAAAGCTCTGATTTATTTCAATAAGTTAGTGACCTAAATTTGCTCCCACCAAGTGTGTGTTTGGACATTTTTAATCACTGCTGATAGTCTATAGATGCTCTTCTTCTGACCTCCCTATTCACTTTTTCTTTTCTTCTCCTTGCTCTATCACGGTGCTCTATAGATGGACTCAATTGTGTTCTTTTGAGTCTATATGTTTTGAGGGTGTCTCATCTTCTTCAAATGTAAGTTACAGACATTTTCTAAAGAAACATTCATGAATGAGGCCCAATGTAATCAAAATCTTGTGTGGTATGTTTCAGTCCAAGTAAATACATTTTTCATGTTTTCCAAATGTTATGGTTGGAAATAAATCTATATTGAACCAAATACCAATTTAGCTCAGTATTGACCCATTCCATACTATTTCCCATATCAGATGCTTCTTCCATCTACATTCCTGCTCGGACAACCACTTTATTGGCTCCCTATGGATTCATTTGGCTTCAGTATCAGACAGTTTCTCTGGGTTTGTATCCAAGGCCGCTGAAATGGCAGCTGCATTCAAGTGTCTGCCAGAATTTAATCACAGATCCAGCAGCTTCTTGGTGTGGAGCTAGATATGGTGATTACTGATTACTAACTTATTTAACATTTTCTAAGTCTAGTTCACTTTGTTCTTTGCAATTTCCAGAAAAAAATGCTGTAAAACATGGAAAATTATGGAAAATACTAATAAGTAAATAAGAGTAATAATAATAAATAATAATAATAATAAATAAGTCTAGCGATGATTTAAGGACTTTAAAAGAGCACAGGAGACTTCTGCATCTTTATGATATCACAAGGTCTTTCAAAAGTTTTTTCTGCGGCTCTAAATGTTAACAGGATTAATCAAAAAATGAATGAAGCTAAAGACAATCCCAGGTATGTTTTGGATTAGGGTAGTGTTAAAAAAAATGTGGATCATTTAAATGCATCTTAAGCAAGTGTCAGGGGTTCTGCACGTAATGACTGAAAAGGTTGTTAAACAGAAAATGGAAACACTCTTAGGTAGATTATGGATTTTTGTGTCAAATCAAGTTCACCAAAACCACCTCTGAACGATATTGATTCTTTCACATAACTTCCAGTGAGAGAAAAAGACTTGAAACTGTTTTTAAATAAGTCGTATGGATAAGGTTAGAGCGAGGCTGACATTTATCATCTTTCACTTCAAGGCCTTCTACAAAATGACAAGGCCAAGTGGGACAGGAATGACCCGACTTCAGCTCAGGTTTTGTTTCATCACGGCCTCACATGAACAGATGACACTGAGTTTCTTTATTATTCATAGTGTCACTAATGAAACAGCACTCTCTTTGTAAATTGTCTGTTTTATTTTGGCCTGCAGCGTGTGGGGTTCCAATAATAGTTTACTTGAGCTCAATTAACTCATGTCACACTGTTTAATAAAGCTCATTGGGACTCTGTGTTTCAGCAGTTCATAAGACACTCCCTTTATGTAGTTTTTAAAAGTTGTGGCCTTCGTTTGATCCATTGGCCACACAAATAATTCAATTACTCTTTTACTTTTAAATGTGCGAGCAGAGATAGTGGCTTGGCGACCAGAGCACAAGCACAGAATGAAATTAGCCAAATGCTATTGCAGCAAAAATGAATTCTGCAAAAACGAGGAAGCATCATCAGGAGTTGTGGGACAAATTCTCTTGGCAGGCACATTGTCAAGTGCAAAATTCCTCACAGATGCTCAATCCCCCTGTAGGAAATCTCCTGTTTTTTACTATCCTGTTAATAACCTGCTAAAGCGGTGGCCCAGATTCTCCTCACACATTGTCACAATGGATTTTCTTGTCCCCATTTTTAAAGCACAAACTCATAAAATTGTGTATGTTATATGCTTTTGTATATGACCTTATTGTAAGATGTAATTTATCTCCTAAGCCATTCTTAAGGCTGAGGATTGACTGGGCCATGGCTATTGCCTGTATGCATTAAATAAGCTATAACAATACATCAGCTTGGGGAAGTCTGAAAGTCTATACATTCACATATAAACTGGTACCTTGTTTAAATGTTTCTGTTAACCCCTTTTGAAGATCAAGGTGTCAGGATTACACAAATTAGTTTTTCATGACTAAGCCAAAACCCCCTGAATAATGCAATGGTTTGCAGCTACCATTTAACAATTCCCCCATTGCTATGGAAACTAATTGCAGTTTGGTCTTGTTTTACTTCATCCAACATGAAATTATATGTTGGAGGCAAAACTGTCTCACACAGAGAATATAAGGCTAATAATTTAGATATGGAGACAAATATGGAGTGCTCCTCAGGTCAGTTTTTATTTTTATGCAAGGTCCATTGCTTAAACTCACCTGTCAGATAGATAATCGCCCTGTGTTTTTAGACTTGAGCTAACTTTAGTGCCTGTAGCCAGGGGTGAAGCAGAGAAGCTGTGTCAGGAGGGTTAATGGTGCTTGGCAACATAATTACTCAGTCTGCCCCGAAAGATCCAACAAAAGAGCTTTATCTGCCTTAACCATAAAGACGGTATAAAACTCACAGGAATAGCCCACACAGGATGTAGGAAAATTGGATCGTTTATCATACTAAACAGATAATTTTGATTTATTTGTATGACTAGAATAGTTTTACAAAGGAAAAAAGTTAATGCAAAAAGTTAATGCAAATTGCACTGTAGTGCCTCTTGTGGTTGGGTGTATAGCACACATGCCTGCCGTGTGGGAATTCGAATTCGACTCTTGACATTTTCTGTATGTCATTACCCTATCTTGTCTCCATTTCACCCTGGCCAAAAACTGGCGTTTTATGGAGAAACAAGAAATACCTAAAAAAAGATGCATTCTGAATGTAGGTCAAGGTCAAAGGCCAAGGTCAAATTTATTTACATAGCACATTTATAAACAGATATACTGGCTCAAAGTGCTGCATGGGTTCAATGACACAAGACAGGAAAGGACAATTTAATACTGAAAAATACAAATTAAAAACACAATGTTGATGGCATAGCTCAAAGATTTGTTTTTAGCAATGATTCGAAACTCTGAACAGAAGTATCAGTTTTTATGTACAGGGGGAGGAGAGAGAATATTAGACCCACTTTCTGTCAAACTGTGATGACGTCACATAAATTTAATCCTGAGAAATAATAGTAAAAAATTCAAGTCCCGCCCCTTTCCTCCCCTTTGACCTAGATAACCGGTTGAGACTGGTTTTGTGTGTGTGTGTGACGTCAAGTTTCGCGCGCTTTTTCTCCTCAGTCAGCCCGTTTTGGAATATGGCTAATGGAAACCAGATGTGTCGCGCAGGGTGGAGGTGTGGGGTGTGGAGGGGGCCCTGCGGGTGATGTAAGATTGTCAAAAGTGCGGATCTGCTTCATGCAATGTATGACGTCATGAAGGAAACCAGAAACCAGATGTGTTTTCCCAGGCTTCTGTTGGTGATTGTATTTACTTTAGGCCCCCCCGTGAAATTCCACTAACCGTGTACATTGTCACGAAAAAAAGCAATGGTTTCCCGATATGCTGCGAATATAATATATATATATTGCCAAAGGAGGATTCCTCTCGTACATGCGAGAGGTGAAGGTGTTTCTGGATGAAGATCAAAGATTCTCCGCCGCTCGTCTTTCCAAAACAAATCTCTAAAACAGATATTTCTGCAGTTCAGCTTTCAATGGACCCGTATGAGTAAGTTTGTTTTTATTTGCTTTATCTCTTCTTTAGACTGAAAAATTAAGTTAAGTATTAAGTATAAAATTAAGTATTTCCTCTATGTCATTTGTGGTAACTTCACAAGACTATGGACTATGGACTATGGATTGATAACGGGGTTCCGCATGTCAAGGTCTGCAAGTCAGCGATGTGTGTGTCTGTGTTTGTTTCTCTGTATATTGTATATGCATGAGAAACTATGTTGAGCATGAGCGGTGTAGTAGGCGTCTAGCTAGCCCCTCCCCTCCCTTTTACTCCTACAGGTACAGGTGTGTGTCCCCCTCTGACCCTGCTCTCTCACTCTCCCAGGGCAGAGACAGAATTCTATGAACCTATAATATAATATAATATTCCCAGTCACAGCCTAGAACTAGGGATATGTTTCAGAACAAAAATGATAAATTATAAAAAAGTGAGACTTTTATCATCAACCGGTGAGATGTTTAATTTCAGCGATGAAGTGTTAGTCGACCACAAATGTAGTGAAGTTAAAGTTAATTTGTACAGTTGGGTAAAGAGTAAAAAATGACTTTGTTATTTCCCTATACTGATGTGTCTCCGTGTGTGAGCATAGGTCTGTGAGCCTTGAATACGCTTCACTAAACTTTAAACTCTATTATTTTATTACTTTCAGATGATCGAATCATAGACCTCGCCACACCCCTCCACCGTGCGACAAATCATCCCTCTCACTCACCTACGCAGGTTCTCTTGCTGCGGCGCTGAGAGCTACAGTAGATGATTGGACCATAGACCTCACAGGACCGGACCCGATCATAGACCTCACGGGGCCACAGGAGCTCAGGCCGGGGAGGTGAAGCGCCAGTCCCAGTGCTATTGATAACTCTGTTGACTCAATGGTCAACTCTCTAAAATCTGCTCTTGATGTTGCAGCTCCACTTAAACAGAAAGTCATCAGGCCAAAACGAGCCTCCCCCTGGTACAATGAAGAACTACGTTCTCACAAACAAAGGGTAAGAAAACTAGAGAGATCCTTACGCCGCTCCCACACAGAAGAATCCCTAAAAGAATGGAAAACCTGCTACTGGTTTATAAGCAGGCTCTGCGTAAGGCTCAAACCAGATATTATCCAAATTTAATAGAAGTAAATAAAAATAACTCTAGCACTGTAGCCAGGCTGACAAACTGCCACAGCGCAGTAGAACCCTCAATACCAGTTACTCTAAGCTGCAATGACTTTCTTCTATTCTTTAACAGCAAAATCACAACTATTAGAGATAAACTAAATGCAATTACTCCCACTATCAGTACTGAGCAAGCCCAGACTGCAAAGCTAGTGTCCCATACAAATCCTTCAGTAATACTAGATGGTTCACTGCTGTTGATCAGGCAGAGATAACTTCAGTCATTATGTCCTCCAAAACATCAACTTGTATTTTAGACCCAATCCCAAGTAGACTCCTCAAAGAAATTCTCCCCCTAATTATAAATCCCATTCTTAATATAATAAATACTTCACTAGAAAGCGGTTATGTCCCTCAGTCCTTCAAATATGCAGTGATTAAACCACTTTTGAAAAAGCCTAATCTAGACCCTGACATACTGGCAAACTATAGACCTATTTCTAATCTGCCCTTTGTCTCTAAAATCCTTGAAAGAGTCGTGATTAAACAGCTTTGTCGCCACCTGCAGGACAATAATTTATTTGAAGTTTTTCAGTCAGGGTTTCGTGCGCACCACAGCACTGAAACTGCACTAGTTAAAGTCACAAATGATCTGTTATTAGCTGCTGATGATGGACAGGTCTCAATTCTGGTTCTGTTGGACCTCAGCGCAGCATTTGATACCATCGACCACAACATTCTACATCAGAGGTCAGAATGTGATATAGGTGTCAGTGGAACCGCCCTTAGCTGGTTTAAATCCTATCTATCTGATAGGTACCAGTTTGTTAATGTAAACCAGAGATCTTCCCGATGTTCTAAAGTAACCTACGATTGTGCGCAGGGTTCAGTACTCGGTCCAGTTCTGTTCACACTTTATATGCTGCCCTTAGGTATGATCATCAGAAAGCATGGCATTAACTTCCACTGCTATGCAGATGACACTCAGCTGTATTTATCAATGAAACCTGATCAGACCCATCAAGCAGACAGACTTAGTGCCTGCGTGAAAGACATAAAAACTTGGATGACTCTTAATTATCTGCTCCTTAACCCTGAAAAAACCGAGGTCATTCTGCTGGGCCCTAAGCACCTGCGAGACTCTTTATCTGACCAGATAGTTTCTCTGGACAATATCACTGTAGCCCCCAGCTCTACTGTAAGAAACCTTGGGGTCCTATTTGACCAAGATCTCTCGTTCAAAGCTCATATAAATCAAGCCTGTAAAACAGCCTACTTTCATTTGCGTAACATCAGCCAAAATTAGAAAAATCCTGCCCAGAGACGATGCCGAAAAACTCATCCATGCATTTGTCACATCCAGATTAGACTATTGTAACGCCCTGCTTACAGCGTGTCCTAAAAGCTCTATAAGAAGCTTTCAACTGGTTCAAAATGCAGCAGCAAGATTATTAGCAGGTACTAGAAAAAGAGATCATATTTCACCAGTGTTGGAGTCTCTTCACTGGCTTCCTGTTGAGTTTAGAATCCAATTTAAAATAATTTATTGTGACCAGAGTCCATAACGTTGTCTAATTGTGTTTAATTGTGCTTCATCGTGTTGTGTACGTGTGTTATGTAAGTCTATGGCATTTTAATTTCCCCCCTCGGGGATCAATAAAGCATCCATCCATCCATCCATCCATCCAAAATCCTCCTCCTGACTTATAAAGCTATGAACAATATGGCCCCATCCTACCTCAAAGATGCAATAGTAGCGTACCATCCAAACAGAGCTCTTCGTTCTCAAAATGCTGGACTATTGTTAGTCCCCAGAGTCTCTAAAAGCACAGTAGGAGGTCGAGCATTTAGCTACCAAGCTCCTATGTTATGGAACCAGCTCCCTGTTATTGTAAAAGAGGCCGACACAGTCTCTACATTTAAGACCAGGCTCAAAACGTTCCTCTTTGAAATAGCTTATGGTCAGGCCAGTTAGGAACAGAAATAAAAACCTACAGTTTTAGCTACACTGCCCTTCACTGTAAATTCTGACAAGTTAAGTTTACTTGAAAAAAATATGCAAACTTATTGCCTTAGAAAAAATAGGTAACGTTGCTTGTGACTAGTCAAGTAAACCTTACTCTTAATAAATGCAAGTGTACTTTGAATAATAAAGTAAACCTTACTATTAATAAATGACAGATTACTTTTATTTATAAAATAAAGCTTACTTTAAATAATCAGGTAAACCTTACTATTTATAAATGAAATCTTACTTATAATCATCACGTAAACCTTACTCTTAATCAATGACTGATTACTTGTATTCATACATTAAAGCTTACATAAATAATCAGATAAACCTTACTCTTAATTTGTGACAGATTACTCATAAATATACAGTACAATTTACTTTAATTGAATGAATATCCTTAAAATTTCCCAATCAAATATACATTTTACATTAATTATACTACTTATACTTTAACTAAATAAACTTTTTAACAACCAATGAATTTAACTTACTTTAGAATTCAATACCATCACCCACAAAATTAAAACCCAGTTATATGAATACCTTACTTTATAATGTAATAAAAACATTTAAGTATGAACGTCAAATAACAATTTATTTTTCAATTAACAATGAAGTCACGTGGAACATTACTTGAGCCATCGTAACATGAAATATAAAAGTATTTCTTTAAATGGTAGGAGGTAATATTCCTGCAACCTTACAATTATTTGCCTAAAATTTGCAATCAACAACAATTAAAAGAAAGTAAAATGAGAAAGGCAAATTATATTTGACTTTAAACGGTTTGTAGTCCCATCCTCCATCTTGGCACATATTTGAACAGATTAAAAGACATTTAAAAAACTCTAGAACCAACTTGTTTCAAGTCTCTTTTTGGATTGTGGTCCATGCGCTGAGGTCAGGTGTTTTTCGTTTAAAAAAGTAGAGGTATGTGTAAAGTACTCAGATCTTGATCTCCTATTTTTTAAAAAAATTCCCAAGGTACTTATGAGAGTAACAAACTTCAAAAAGGTTCAAAAATGTCCGGACAATGAACATGTGAACATGATAAACATTTGGAATTACAGCATTCACTGTTGAAAAGTGTACCTGCACAATATACTATAATTATAACAAACACAACATAAAGAAATACTCAGGGAACAGTGTCACACTTTAAGAGAGTAAGTAGTTTTTAGGGTGAGCAGTTTGGAAGGAAGAGTTTGTTTCCCTAGTCCAAGCATAACAGTTTGGATTGTTTTTAAAGTATTAAACATTGGTTTGGGATAATCCAAATGCAGTGCATATGTAAGGGCAAACAAAATGCAAAATGCCTTTGGTAAGTCTTTGATATTGTCCATGACAATACCTCCTTCAATGACAACAGCAGTTGTTTGAGGCTGGAGTAGCTGTTCGCTTGTACTTGGTGAGTTGTCATCATTCACAATGGTCAGCACACCAACTGAAACAGATGCAGCTGCCTCATCTCTCTCGGTGTTCTGGTAAGAGAGAGGAAAGTTTAATCATTCAATTTGACTTTTCTGTTTTTGCTGCAATCTTAAACAAGCAATTAGCATCATCAATTGTGGATTTTTATTAATTTTTTTTTTGGTCAAAACCTGCATTAGACTAATGTGGCCTTTTCAGTAACCTCACGATCTAACTGATGTTGCTTTAAATTCATGTTACAGCAACTATATTGTACAAATCTAAGTCATATTGTCTAAAAATGCCTTGATATTGTAGAATAAGTATAAATAGTAAAAATAAAACATCATAACTTGCCGAAAACATTCCAAAGTCTGTGGCTAAAGGAACTTGTAGATTATTATTCTATTCTGCTAGATTGGATTTTGATCACACTTCCATTTTAAACCCCTCAAATCTCAGAAATGTAAAAAGTTACAATACAAAAATATTATTCACATGGATTTGCTTCAAACTTGCCACAGTTGATGTTGATATACTACCATTACAAAAAAAATTGTGATTTCAACTAACAATTTCAAGGCAACAGGCTGCCTTCACTTTTTTGTTGAAAAGACCAACTTACACATTTAAGTTTTGGATTACAGTTGCACCAACTTACATTATTTTGTTCACCCAATGTAGATTTCATGCTTTTATGGATTGATTTTTATCAGTTAGAACAACCCATTTTTGTTCGCTAGCAGAACTCATTTCTCCTTTTGAGCACAATTAATTTTCTTTTGCTTCCCCAACTAACTTATCATCATTAGCTCAATACATTTCCAATCATGAGCACAATGCATTTTCTTTTCCTCAACCAACTTATTTTGTTATGTTTGCTTAATTAATGTTTTTTTGTTACAGTATAAAAAGGCTTATGACCAGTTCAAGTAACAGGAACTTTATTGATAATGCACACCTGTTTAAACAGCCATTTTTTAAATTGTGGATAAAACTTTGACAATGTTCACAACCATAACACATTTTAAAAACGTGCTGTTAAGGATTAAGATGGAGATTCCTCTAACTGTTACAAGACACAAATGCACAAAACAGACTTGGACATTATTTCACAACTGTCCTACACTGATCAGGACATTAACCCATCTCATTAAAAAGGGTGTACTTAGTTGCTTTAAGAGTTAATGAAAATTTATCAGATTTTAATTTTCAAATAACTAATTTTGGGAAAAAGTGGGCTATCATATAAAATGCTGTCATTTATCTAATTTTTATCTTAATAGTTTGGGACAAGAGGTGATAATACCTTAATGTAAACAGACCAGTTTTGTACACAAACTGCACATCCAACAATATTATATCTGTGCAATCTGCTATGGATACTATTATCCAATGCAAGCTACTAACTAGCGGGCAATCTAATGTAAAAAACAAAACCCTTTTAAGGCAAATCCTGCATTTATCATTTGAACAAATAAAATAAAACCGATCTAGACCATAATGGATGCCCAAAAGCAAATGCATCTGAACATTTACACTGAGGATTGCAAGAATGTGCATCACACCATTATTTTTTTTATTTTTTTTTTATTTTTACAGAGCCCTAACGTTTAGAAATTCAGTCTGTAGGTGAACCAAGAGCATAATTAATACTATTATAATAAATACTTTAGGTTAAAAGTTTAGTTTTTAAAGGTCCCATATTCTGCTATTTTGCCCTTTACACAGTCTATTCTAAGGGCTTTGTTGATAAATTTTTGCGTTGTGCAATATCCATAACATAACAGTTTCCAAAAAACACCCATTTCTTGGACTGGCCCCCCTCCTTGCAAAAGCAAACGGCTCACTCTGAGATCTGACCCCCGAACAGAGAGCAGGCTGCTCCCCCGCCCAACTTCGCCTCCCCCGCCCAACTTCGTGCAGCCTAGGCGGAGATAGTGCGCATGCGCCCGTGTGCTCGTAAACAGCGATACACAAACACGGGAATACACCTTTTATCCGTCATGCCGGTGCGTCGTGCTGAGTCCTACGTCCAGCATCTGACCTGGAGTTTGACGATCCTGCAGGACCTCGGCGGCCGGACGTTACCGTTTGGTAAATAACAAGCTAACTCTCTTGATCTGTCGTATCCATCGTGTAATTACTGTGTAGCATTAGCATTAGCTGTTTTATTCTGCGGCTCTGCGCGCTTCCGGAGGCGTGGCTTAAACACCGCGTCATCCAAGGGAAGCGCGTCATCCATGGGATGAGCCCCGTCTGCCTGCTCAGCCAGGGGACAAAAAGACAGTTCTCTAAGCGAAAGCATGCGGGAATCAATCAAAAAACCACTTTGGGCACACATACGAGGCCCAAATAGCACTGTAGGAAGGTTAAAACCTCTGAAAAGTCGATTTTGCATGTTATGGGACCTTTAAGCTCGCTGGGAGCAGGTAGGGGTCAGTTCCATGAAAATGTGTTGAATGGCTTCAAATGTGTACCTGTGCTCCTTTGGAAACTCCATATTTAGTCCATAAAAAACTCCAAAGAGGTAGGCACAGGCGGTGGGAAGATCCGGGATATCAGCTAGAATGATGTCCTCTTCTAACACAATGGCGATGTTGACAACCGTGGGCTCTGAAGCAGGTCCCACGTCGTCTTCCAGAACAGCAAGGATGGCAACTTTTACACCTTTGGTGGTTCTTTCAACTGGGTCCGTGTTCTGTTTAAAAAACAAAACCGTATCAATAAAAAACCCAGTAAACAATTTATCAGCAGAAATTCTACTAAAATAAATAAAATAGCTCATCATTAGCAGCACTTTAAAATGCTATTATCCAATTCATAATTAATCATTAGCAAAACCTTCTAAAATTATAATTAAATTAAATTCATCATAAAACCTTTAAATTAAGTAACAAATTCATAAATACAATTACCAAAAAATACAAAAAACTACAAATTTCATCTTTAACTTGACGATCTAAAATACATTTAAATTCATTATTTCCTTAATCTCCAAATATAAAAGTCAAATTCATCATAGTCATCATGCCTTCTAAAATCAGAATGTTTCAATATTACAAAAAGCATAATGTTGACATGCCTCTCTGCTCAAAAGCTAGTAAACTTAAATTATCATAAATTTTTAAACCCCTCAAATCTCAGAAATGTAAAAAGGTACAATACAAAAATATCATTCATATGGATTTGCTTCAAACTTGCCACAGTTGATGTTGATATACTACGATTAGTAAATATTATCTAAGTTAAAAGGCAAGTTATGATGTTTTATTTTTACTATTTATACTTATTCTACAATATCAAGGCATTTTTAGACAATATGACTTAGATTTGTACAATATAGTTGCTGTAACATGAATTTAAAGCAACATCAGTTAGATCGTGAGGTTACTGAAAAGGCCACATTAGTCTAATGCAGGTTTTGACCAAAAAAAAAAAAAAAATCCACAATTGATGATGCTAATTGCTTGTTTAAGATTGCAGCAAAAACAGAAAAGTCAAATTGAATGATTAAACTTCCCTCTCTCTTACCAGAACACCGAGAGAGATGAGGCAGCTGCATCTGTTTCAGTTGGTGTGCTGACCATTGTGAATGATGACAACTCACCAAGTACAAGCGAACAGCTACTCCAGCCTCAAACAACTGCTGTTGTCATTGAAGGAGGTATTGTCATGGACAATATCAAAGACTTACCAAAGGCATTTTGCATTTTGTTTGCCCTTACATATGCACTGCATTTGGATTATCCCAAACCAATGTTTAATACTTTAAAAACAATCCAAACTGTTATGCTTGGACTAGGGAAACAAACTCTTCCTTCCAAACTGCTCACCCTAAAAACTACTTACTCTCTTAAAGTGTGACACTGTTCCTGAGTATTTCTTTATGTTGTGTTTGTTATAATTATAGTATATTGTGCAGGTACACTTTTCAACAGTGAATGCTGTAATTCCAAATGTTTATCATGTTCACATGTTCATTGTCCGGACATTTTTGAACCTTTTTGAAGTTTGTTACTCTCATAAGTACCTTGGGAAGTTTTTTTTAAATAGGAGATCAAGATCTGAGTACTTTACACATACCTCTACTTTTTCAAACGAAAAACACCTGACCTCAGCGCATGGACCACAATCCAAAAAGAGACTTGAAACAAGTTGGTTCTAGAGTTTTTTAAATGTCTTTTAATCTGTTCAAATATGTGCCAAGATGGAGGAAGGGACTACAAACCGTTTAAAGTCAAATATAATTTGCCTTTCTCATTTTATTTTCTTTTAATTGTTGTTGATTGCAAATTTTAGGCAAATAATTGTAAGGTTGCAGGAATATTGCCTTCTACCATTTAAAGAAATACTTATATTTCATGTTAAGATGGCTCAAGTAATGTTCCACTTGACGATTCAAGTTACGCTTATTATCATGAGTATGTCATGAGTAAATATGACAAGCTTTAATAACGGTCTGACCTCTGTAGTACACGTGACTTCATTGTTAATTGAAAAATAAATTGTTATTTGACGTTCATACTTAAATGTTTTTATTACATTATAAAGTAAGGTATTCATATAACTGGGTTTTAATTTTGTGGGTGATGGTATTGAATTCTAAAGTAAGTTAAATTCATTGGTTGTTAAAAAGTTTATTTATTTAAAGTATAAGTAGTATAATTAATGTAAAATGTATATTTGATTGGGAAATTTTAAGGATATTCATTCAATTAAAGTAAATTGCACTGTATATTTATGAGTAATCTGTCACAAATTAAGAGTAAGGTTTATCTGATTATTTATGTAAGCTTTAATGTATGAATACAAGTAATCAGTCATTGATTAAGAGTAAGGTTTACGTGATGATTATAAGTAAGATTTCATTTATAAATAGTAAGGTTTACCTGATTATTTAAAGTAAGCTTTATTTTATAAATAAAAGTAATCTGTCATTTATTAATAGTAAGGTTTACTTTATTATTCAAAGTACACTTGCATTTATTAAGAGTAAGGTTTACTTGACTAGTCACAAGCAACGTTACCTATTTTCTAAGGCAATAAGTTTGCATATTTTTTCAAGTAAACTTAACTTGTCAGAATTTACAGTGAAGGGCAGTGTAGCTAAAACTGTAGGTTTTATTTCTGTTCCTAACTGGCCCTAACGTTCCTCTTTGAAATAAGCTATTTCAAAGAGGAACGTTTTGAGCCTGGTCTTAAATGTAGAGACTGTGTCGGCCTCTTTTACATGAACAGGAGCTGGTTCCATAACACAGGAGCTTGGTAGCTAAATGCTCGACCTCCTACTGTGCTTTTAGAGACTCTGGGACTAACAATAGTCCAGCATTTTGAGAACGAAGAGCTCTGTTTGGATGGTACGCTACTATTGCATCTTTGAGGTCGATGGGGCCATATTGTTTAAAGCTTTATAAGTCAGGAGGAGGATTTTGGATGGATGGATGGATGGATGGATGGATGGATGTTTTATTGATCCCCGAGGGGGGAAATTAAAATGCCATGGACTTACATAACACACGTACACAACACGATGAAGCACTATTAAACACAATTAGACAACGTTATGGACTCTGCTACAGACCCTTGTAGCGTCACAATAAATAATTTTAAATTGGATTCTAAACTCAACAGGAAGCCAGTGAAGAGACTCCAACACTGGTGAAATATGATCTCTTCTTCTAGTACCTGTTAATAATCTTGCTGCTGCATTTTGAACCAGTTAAAGCTTCTTCTAGAGCTTTTAGGACACGCTGTAAGCAGGGCGTTACAATAGTCTAATCTGGATGTGACAAATGCATGGATGAGTTTTTCGGCATCATCTCTGGGCAGGATTTTTCTAATTTTGGCTGATGTTACGCAAATGAAAGTCGGCTGTTTTACAGGCTTGATTTATATGTGCTTTGAACGAGAGATCTTGGTCAAATAGGACCCCAAGGTTTCTTACAGTAGAGCTGGGGGCTACAGTGATATTGTCCAGAGAAACTATCTGGTCAGATAAAGAGTCTGGCAGGTGCTTAGGGCCCAGCAGAATGACCTCGGTTTGTTCAGGGTTAAGGAGCAGATAATTAAGAGTCATCCAAGTTTTTATGTCTTTCACGCAGGCACTAAGTCTGTCTACTTGATGCGTCTGATCAGGTTTCATTGATAAATACAGCTGAGTGTCATCTGCATAGCAGTGGAAGTTAATGCCATGCTTTCTGATGATCATACCTAAGGGCAGCATATAAAGAGTGAACAGAACTGGACCGAGTACTGAACCCTGCGGCACACCGTGGGTTACTTTAGAACATGGGGAAGATCTCTGGTTTACATGAACAAACTGGTACCTATCAGATAGATAGGATTTAAACCAGCTTAGGGCGGTTCCTCTGACACCTACATCACATTCTAACCTCTGCAGTAGAATGTTGTGTGTCGATGGTATCAAATGCTGCGCTGAGGTCCAACAGAACCAGAATTGAGACCTGTCCATCATCAGCAGCTAATAACAGATCATTTGTGACTTTAACTAGTGCAGTTTCAGTGCTGTGGTGTGCACGGAACACTGACTGAAAAACTTCAAATAAATTATTGTCCTGCAGGTGGCGACAAAGCTGTTTAATCACAATTCTTTCAAGGATTTTAGAGACAAAGGGCAGATTAGAAATAGGTCTATAGTTTGCCAGTATGTCAGGGTCTAGATTAGGCTTTTTCAAAAGTGGTTTAATCACTGCATATTTGAAGGACTGAGGGACATAACCGCTTTCTAGTGAAGTATTTATTATATTAAGAATGGGATTTATAATTAGGGGGAGAATTTCTTTGAGGAGTCTACTTGGGATTGGGTCTAAAATACAAGTTGATGTTTTGGAGGACATAATGACTGAAGTTATCTCTGCCTGATCAACAGCAGTGAACCATCTAGTATTACTGAAGGATTTGTATGGGACACTAGCTTTGCAGTCTGGGCTTGCTCAGTACTGATAGTGGGAGTCATTTCATTTAGTTTATCTCTAATAGTTGTGATTTTGCTGTTAAAGAATAGAAGGAAGTCATTGCAGCTTAGAGTAACTGGTATTGAGGGTTCTACTGCGCTGTGACAGTTTGTCAGCCTGGCTACAGTGCTGAAGAGAAATCTAGAGTTATTTTTATTTACTTCTATTAAATTTGAATAATATCTGGTTTGAGCCTTACGCAGAGCCTGCTTATAAGACAGTAGCAGGTTTTCCATTCTTTTAGGGATTCTTCTGTGTGGGAGCGGCGTAAGGATCTCTCTAGTTTTCTTCCCCTTTGTTTGTGAGAACGTAGTTCTTCATTGTACCAGGGGGAGGCTCGTTTTGGCCTGATGACTTTCTGTTTAAGTGGAGCTGCAACATCAAGAGCAGATTTTAGAGAGTTGACCATTGAGTCAACAGAGTTATCAATAGCACTGGGACTGGCGCTTCACCTCCCCGGCCTGAGCTCCTGTGGCCCTGTGAGGTCTATGATCGGGTCCGGTCCTGTGAGGTCTATGGTCCAATCATCTACTGTAGCTCTCAGCGCCGCAGCAAGAGAACCTGCGTAGGTGAGTGAGAGGGATGATTTGTCGCACGGTGGAGGGGTGTGGTGAGGTCTATGATTCGATCATCTGAAAGTAATAAAATAATAGAGTTTAAAGTTTAGTGAAGCGTATTCAAGGCTCACAGACCTATGCTCACACACGGAGACACATCAGTATAGGGAAATAACAAAGTCATTGTTTACTCTTTACCCAACTGTACAAATTAACTTTAACTTCACTACATTTTTGATCGACTAACACTTCATCGCTGAAATTAAACATCTCACCGGTTGATGATAAAAGTCTCACTTTTTTATAATTTATCATTTTTGTTCTGAAACATATCCCTAGTTCTAGGCTGTGACTGGGAATATTATATATTTATATTTATTTATATTATTCTATGAACTCTATGAACGTATAATATATATTATACGTTCATATAATTCTGTCTCTGCCCTGGGAGAGTGAGAGAGCAGGGTCAGAGGGGGACACACACCTGTACCTGTAGGAGTAAAAGGGAGGGGAGGGGCTAGCTAGGCGCCTACTACACCGCTCATGCTCAACATAGTTTCATATACAATATACAGAGAAACAAACACAGAACACACACATCGCTGACTTGCAGACCTTGACATGCGGCTCCCGTTATCAATCCATAGTCTTGTGAAGTTACCACAGTGCTATACGAGATAGAGGAAATACTTAATTTTATACTTCATACTTAACTTAATTTTTCAGTCTAAAGAAGAGATAGAGCGAATAAAAACAAACTTACTCATACGGGTCCATTGAAAGTTGAACTGCAGAAAAATCTGTTTTAGAGATTGGTTTTGGAAAGACGAGCGGCGGAGAATCTTTGATCTTCATCCAGAAACACCTTCACCTCTTGCATGTACGAGAGGAATCCTCCTTTGGCAATATATATATATTATATTCGCAGCATATCTGGAAACCATTGCTTTTTTTCGTGACAATGTACACGGTTAGTGGAATTTCACGGGGGGGCCTAAAGTAAATACAATCACCAACAGAAGCCTGGGAAAACACATCTGGTTTCTGGTTTCCATGACCCATATTCCAAAACGGGGTGACTGAGGAGAAAATGCGCGCGAAACTTGACTATACATTGCATGAAGCAGATCCGCACTTTTGACAATCTTACATAACCCGCAGGGCCCCTCCACACATCTGGTTTCCATTAGCCATATTCCAAAACGGGCTGACTGAGGAGAAAAAGCGCGCGAATCTTGACGTCACACACACACACAAAACCAGTCTCAACCGGTTATCTAGGTCAAAGGGGAGGAAAGGGGCGGGACTTGAATTTTTTACTATTATTTCTCAGGATTAAATTTATGTGACGTCATCACAGTTTGACAGAAAGTGGGTCTAATATTCTCTCATGAATCCTGAACCGCTCTGTCACAATGTGGCCCATGAATCCTGAACCGCTCTGTCACAATGTGAGCCATGAATCCTGAACCACTGTCACAATGTGGCCCATGAATCCTGAACCGCTCTGTCAAAATGTGGCCCATGAATCCTGAACCGCTCTGTCACAATGTGGGCCATGAATCCTGAACCGCTCTGTCACAATGTGGGCCATGAATCCTGAACCACTGTCACAATGTGGCCCATGAATCCTGAACCGCTCTGTCACAATGTGGCCCATGAATCCTGAACCGCTCTGTCACAATGTGGGCCATGAATCCTGAACCGCTCTGTCACAATGTGGGCCATGAATCCTGACAATGTGGGCCATGAATCCTGAACCACTCTGTCACAATGTGGGACATGAATCCTGAACCACTCTGTCACAATGTGGGCCATGAATCCTGAACCGCTCTGTCACAATGTGGCCCATGAATCCTGAACCGCTCTGTCACAATGTGGGCCATGAATCCTGAACCGCTCTGTCACAATGTGGCCCATGAATCCTGAACCACTGTCACAATGTGGGCCATGAATCCTGAACCACTCTGTCACAATGTGGGCCATGAATCCTGAACCGCTCTGTCACAATGTGGGCCATGAATCCTGAACCGCTCTGTCACAATGTGGCCCATGAATCCTGAACCACTGTCACAATGTGGCCCATGAATCCTGAACCACTGTCAAAATGTGGGCCATGAATCCTGACAATGTGAGCCATGAATCCTGAACCGCTCTGTCACAATGTGGCCCATGAATCCTGAACCGCTCTGTCACAATGTGGGCCATGAATCCTGAACCACTGTCACAATGTGGCCCATGAATCCTGAACCACTCTGTCACAATGTGGGCCATGAATCCTGACAATGTGGGCCATTAATCCTGAACCACTGTCACAATGTGGCCCATGAATCCTGAACCGCTCTGTCACAATGTGGCCCATGAATCCTGAACCGCTCTGTCACAATGTGGGCCATGAATCCTGAACCGCTCTGTCACAATGTGGGCCATGAATCCTGACAATGTGGGCCATGAATCCTGAACCACTCTGTCACAATGTGGGCCATGAATCCTGAACCACTCTGTCACAATGTGGGCCATGAATCCTGAACCGCTCTGTCACAATGTGGCCCATGAATCCTGAACCGCTCTGTCACAATGTGAGCCATGAATCCTGAACCGCTCTGTCACAATGTGGGCCATGAATCCTGAACCACTGTCACAATGTGGGCCATGAATCCTGACAATGTGAGCCATGAATCCTGAACCGCTCTGTCACAATGTGGCCCATGAATCCTGAACCGCTCTGTCACAATGTGGCCCATGAATCCTGAACCACTGTCACAATGTGGGCCATGAATCCTGACAATGTGAGCCATGAATCCTGAACCGCACTGTCACAATGTGGGCCATGAATCCTGACAATGTGAGCCATGAATCCTGAACCGCTCTGTCACAATGTGGCCCATGAATCCTGAACCGCTCTGTCACAATGTGGGCCATGAATCCTGAACCACTGTCACAATGTGGGCCATGAATCCTGAACCACTGTCACAATGTGGGCCATGAATCCTAACAATGTGGGCCATGAATCCTGACAATGTGGGCCATGAATCCTGAACCGCTCTGTCACAATGTGGGCCATGAATCCTGAACCACTCTGTCACAATGTGGGCCATGAATCCTGAACCACTCTGTCACAATGTGGGCCATGAATCCTGAACCGCTTTCACAAGGTGGGCCATGAATCCTGAACCGCTCTGTCACAATGTGGGCCATGAATCCTGAACCGCTCTGTCACAATGTGGGCCATGAATCCTGAACCACTGTCACAATGTGGGCCATGAATCCTGAACCGTTCTGTCACAATGTGGGCCATGAATCCTGAACCGCTCTGTCACAATGTGGGCCATGAATCCTGAACCACTGTCACAATGTGGGCCATGAATCCTGAACCGCTCTGTCACAATGTGGGCCATGAATCCTGAACCACTGTCACAATGTGGGCCATGAATCCTGAACCGCTCTGTCACAATGTGGGCCATGAATCCTGAACCGCTCTGTCACAATGTGGGCCATGAATCCTGAACCACTGTCACAATGTGGGCCATGAATCCTGAACCACTCTGTCACAATGTGGGCCATGAATCCTGAACCACTGTCACAACGTGGGCCATGAATCCTGAACCACTGTCACAATATGGGCCATGAATCCTGAACAACTGTCACAATGTGGGCCATGAATCCTAACAATGTGAGCCATGAATCCTGAACCGCTCTGTCACAATGTGGCCCATGAATCCTGAACCGCTCTGTCACAATGTGAGCCATGAATCCTGAACCACTGTCACAATGTGGCCCATGAATCCTGAACCGCTCTGTCACAATGTGGGCCATGAATCCTGACAATGTGGGCCATGAATCCTGACAATGTGGGCCATGAATCCTGAACCGCTCTGTCACAATGTGGGCCATGAATCCTGAACCACTCTGTCACAATGTGGGCCATGAATCCTGAACCACTCTGTCACAATGTGGGCCATGAATCCTGACAATGTGGGCCATGAATCCTGAACCGCTCTGTCACAATGTGGGCCATGAATCCTGAACCACTCTGTCACAATGTGGGCCATGAATCCTGAACCACTCTGTCACAATGTGGCCCATGAATCCTGAACCACTGTCCCAATGTGGGCCATGAATCCTGACAATGTGGGCCATGAATCCTGAACCACTCTGTCACAATGTGGGCCATGAATCCTGAACCGCTCTGTCACAATGTGACCCATGAATCCTGAACCACTCTGTCACAATGTGGGCCATGAATCCTGACAATGTGGGCCATGAATCCTGAACCGCTCTGTCACAATGTGGGCCATGAATCCTGAACCACTCTGTCACAATGTGGGCCATGAATCCTGAACCACTCTGTCACAATGTGGCCCATGAATCCTGAACCACTGTCCCAATGTGGGCCATGAATCCTGACAATGTGGGCCATGAATCCTGAACCGCTCTGTCACAATGTGGGCCATGAATCCTGAACCGCTCTGTCACACGTGGCCCATGAATCCTGAACCGCTCTGTCACAATGTGGGCCATGAATCCTGAACCGCTCTGTCACAATGTGGGCTATGAATCCTGAACCGCTCTGTCACAATGTGGGCCATGAATCCTGAACCACTGTCACAATGTGGGCCATGAATCCTGAACCGCTCTGTCACAATGTGGGCCATGAATCCTGAACCACTGTCACAACGTGGGCCATGAATCCTGAACCACTGTCACAATGTGGGCCATAAATCCTGAACCGCTCTGTCACAATGTGGGCCATGAATCCTGAACCGCTCTGTCACAATGTGGGCCATGAATCCTGAACTACTGTCACAATGTGGGCCATGAATCCTGAACCACTGTCACAATGTGGGCCATGAATCCTGAACCACTGTCACAAAGTGGGCCATGAATCCTGAACCGCTCTGTCACAAGGTGGGCCATGAATCCTGAACCGCTCTGTCACAATGTGGGCCATGAATCCTGAACCGCTCTGTCACAAGGTGGGCCATGAATCCTGAACCGCTCTGTCACAATGTGGGCCATGAATCCTGAACCGCTCTGTCACAATGTGGGCCATGAATCCTGAACCACTGTCACAATGTGGGCCATGAATCCTGAACCGTTCTGTCACAATGTGGGCCATGAATCCTGAACCGCTCTGTCACAATGTGGGCCATGAATCCTGAACCACTGTCACAATGTGGGCCATGAATCCTGAACCGCTCTGTCACAATGTGGGCCATGAATCCTGAACCACTGTCACAATGTGGGCCATGAATCCTGAACCGCTCTGTCACAATGTGGGCCATGAATCCTGAACCGCTCTGTCACAATGTGGGCCATGAATCCTGAACCACTGTCACAATGTGGGCCATGAATCCTGAACCACTCTGTCACAATGTGGGCCATGAATCCTGAACCACTGTCACAACGTGGGCCATGAATCCTGAACCACTGTCACAATGTGGGCCATGAATCCTGAACCACTGTCACAATATGGGCCATGAATCCTGAACCGCTCTGTCACAATGTGGGCCATGAATCCTGAACCACTGTCACAATGTGGGCCATGAATCCTGAACCACTGTCACAATGTGGGCCATGAATCCTAACAATGTGAGCCATGAATCCTGAACCGCTCTGTCACAATGTGGCCCATGAATCCTGAACCGCTCTGTCACAATGTGAGCCATGAATCCTGAACCACTGTCACAATGTGGCCCATGAATCCTGAACCGCTCTGTCACAATGTGGCCCATGAATCCTGAACCGCTCTGTCACAATGTGGGCCATGAATCCTGAACCGCTCTGTCACAATGTGGCCCATGAATCCTGAACCGCTCTGTCACAATGTGAGCCATGAATCCTGAACCACTGTCACAATGTGGCCCATGAATCCTGAACCGCTCTGTCAAAATGTGGCCCATGAATCCTGAACCGCTCTGTCACAATGTGGGCCATGAATCCTGAACCGCTCTGTCACAATGTGGGCCATGAATCCTGAACCACTGTCACAATGTGGCCCATGAATCCTGAACCGCTCTGTCACAATGTGGCCCATGAATCCTGAACCGCTCTGTCACAATGTGGGCCATGAATCCTGAACCGCTTCTGTCACAATGTGGGCCATGAATCCTGAACTCTGTCACAATGTGGCCCATGAATCCTGAACCACTCTGTCACAATGTGGGCCATGAATCCTGAACCACTCTGTCACAATGTGGGCCATGAATCCTGAACCGCTCTGTCACAATGTGGCCCATGAATCCTGAACCGCTCTGTCACAATGTGGGCCATGAATCCTGAACCGCTCTGTCACAATGTGGCCCATGAATCCTGAACCACTGTCACAATGTGGGCCATGAATCCTGAACCACTCTGTCACAATGTGGGCCATGAATCCTGAACCGCTCTGTCACAATGTGGGCCATGAATCCTGAACCGCTCTGTCACAATGTGGCCCATGAATCCTGAACCACTGTCACAATGTGGCCCATGAATCCTGAACCACTGTCACAATGTGGGCCATGAATCCTGACAATGTGAGCCATGAATCCTGAACCGCTCTGTCACAATGTGGCCCATGAATCCTGAACCGCTCTGTCACAATGTGGGCCATGAATCCTGAACCACTGTCACAATGTGGCCCATGAATCCTGAACCACTCTGTCACAATGTGGGCCATGAATCCTGACAATGTGAGCCATTAATCCTGAACCACTATCACAATGTGGCCCATGAATCCTGAACCACTCTGTCACAATGTGGCCCATGAATCCTGAACCGCTCTGTCACAATGTGGGCCATGAATCCTGAACCGCTCTGTCACAATGTGGGCCATGAATCCTGACAATGTGGGCCATGAATCCTGAACCACTCTGTCACAATGTGGGCCATGAATCCTGAACCACTCTGTCACAATGTGGGCCATGAATCCTGAACCGCTCTGTCACAATGTGGCCCATGAATCCTGAACCGCTCTGTCACAATGTGAGCCATGAATCCTGAACCGCTCTGTCACAATGTGGCCCATGAATCCTGAACCACTGTCACAATGTGGGCCATGAATCCTGAACCGCTCTGTCCCAATGTGAGCCATGAATCCTGAACCGCTCTGTCACAATGTGGGCCATGAATCCTGAACCGCTCTGTCACAATGTGGGCCATGAATCCTGAACCACTGTCACAATGTGGGCCATGAATCCTGAACCGCTGTCACAATGTGAGCCATGAATCCTGAACCGCACTGTCACAATGTGGGCCATGAATCCTGACAATGTGAGCCATGAATCCTGAACCGCTCTGTCACAATGTGGCCCATGAATCCTGAACCGCTCTGTCACAATGTGGGCCATGAATCCTGAACCACTGTCACAATGTGGGCCATGAATCCTGAACCACTGTCACAATGTGGGCCATGAATCCTGACAATGTGGGCCATGAATCCTGACAATGTGGGCCATGAATCCTGAACCGCTCTGTCACAATGTGGGCCATGAATCCTGAACCACTCTGTCACAATGTGGGCCATGAATCCTGAACCACTCTGTCACAATGTGGGCCATGAATCCTGAACCGCTCTGTCACAAGGTGGGCCATGAATCCTGAACCGCTCTGTCACAATGTGGGCCATGAATCCTGAACCGCTCTGTCACAATGTGGGCCATGAATCCTGAACCACTGTCACAATGTGGGCCATGAATCCTGAACCGTTCTGTCACAATGTGGGCCATGAATCCTGAACCGCTCTGTCACAATGTGGGCCATGAATCCTGAACCACTGTCACAATGTGGGCCATGAATCCTGAACCGCTCTGTCACAATGTGGGCCATGAATCCTGAACCACTGTCACAATGTGGGCCATGAATCCTGAACCGCTCTGTCACAATGTGGGCCATGAATCCTGAACCGCTCTGTCACAATGTGGGCCATGAATCCTGAACCACTGTCACAATGTGGGCCATGAATCCTGAACCACTCTGTCACAATGTGGGCCATGAATCCTGAACCACTGTCTAGCGTGGGCCATGAATCCTGAACCACTGTCACAATGTGGGCCATGAATCCTGAACCACTGTCACAATATGGGCCATGAATCCTGAACCGCTCTGTCACAATGTGGGCCATGAATCCTGAACCACTGTCACAATGTGGGCCATGAATCCTGAACCACTGTCACAATGTGGGCCATGAATCCTAACAATGTGAGCCATGAATCCTGAACCGCTCTGTCACAATGTGGCCCATGAATCCTGAACCGCTCTGTCACAATGTGAGCCATGAATCCTGAACCACTGTCACAATGTGGCCCATGAATCCTGAACCGCTCTGTCACAATGTGGCCCATGAATCCTGAACCGCTCTGTCACAATGTGGGCCATGAATCCTGAACCGCTCTGTCACAATGTGGCCCATGAATCCTGAACCGCTCTGTCACAATGTGAGCCATGAATCCTGAACCACTGTCACAATGTGGCCCATGAATCCTGAACCGCTCTGTCAAAATGTGGCCCATGAATCCTGAACCGCTCTGTCACAATGTGGGCCATGAATCCTGAACCGCTCTGTCACAATGTGGGCCATGAATCCTGAACCACTGTCACAATGTGGCCCATGAATCCTGAACCGCTCTGTCACAATGTGGCCCATGAATCCTGAACCGCTCTGTCACAATGTGGGCCATGAATCCTGAACCGCTCTGTCACAATGTGGGCCATGAATCCTGACAATGTGGGCCATGAATCCTGAACCACTCTGTCACAATGTGGGCCATGAATCCTGAACCACTCTGTCACAATGTGGGCCATGAATCCTGAACCGCTCTGTCACAATGTGGCCCATGAATCCTGAACCGCTCTGTCACAATGTGGGCCATGAATCCTGAACCGCTCTGTCACAATGTGGCCCATGAATCCTGAACCACTGTCACAATGTGGGCCATGAATCCTGAACCACTCTGTCACAATGTGGGCCATGAATCCTGAACCGCTCTGTCACAATGTGGGCCATGAATCCTGAACCGCTCTGTCACAATGTGGCCCATGAATCCTGAACCACTGTCACAATGTGGCCCATGAATCCTGAACCACTGTCAAAATGTGGGCCATGAATCCTGACAATGTGAGCCATGAATCCTGAACCGCTCTGTCACAATGTGGCCCATGAATCCTGAACCGCTCTGTCACAATGTGGGCCATGAATCCTGAACCACTGTCACAATGTGGCCCATGAATCCTGAACCACTCTGTCACAATGTGGGCCATGAATCCTGACAATGTGGGCCATTAATCCTGAACCACTGTCACAATGTGGCCCATGAATCCTGAACCGCTCTGTCACAATGTGGCCCATGAATCCTGAACCGCTCTGTCACAATGTGGGCCATGAATCCTGAACCGCTCTGTCACAATGTGGGCCATGAATCCTGAACCACTGTCCCAATGTGGGCCATGAATCCTGAACCACTCTGTCACAATGTGGGCCATGAATCCTGAACCACTCTGTCACAATGTGGGCCATGAATCCTGAACCGCTCTGTCACAATGTGGCCCATGAATCCTGAACCGCTCTGTCACAATGTGGCCCATGAATCCTGAACCGCTCTGTCACAATGTGGCCCATGAATCCTGAACCACTGTCACAATGTGGGCCATGAATCCTGACAATGTGAGCCATGAATCCTGAACCGCACTGTCACAATGTGGGCCATGAATCCTGAACCGCTCTTTCCCAATGTGAGCCATGAATCCTGAACCGCTCTGTCACAATGTGGCCCATGAATCCTGAACCGCTCTGTCACAATGTGGGCCATGAATCCTGAACCACTGTCACAATGTGGGCCATGAATCCTGAACCACTGTCACAATGTGGGCCATGAATCCTGACAATGTGGGCCATGAATCCTGACAATGTGGGCCATGAATCCTGAACCGCTCTGTCACAATGTGGGCCATGAATCCTGAACCACTCTGTCACAATGTGGGCCATGAATCCTGAACCACTCTGTCACAATGTGGGCCATGAATCCTGAACCGCTCTGTCACAATGTGGGCCATGAATCCTGAACCACTCTGTCACAATGTGGGCCATGAATCCTGAACCACTCTGTCACAATGTGGCCCATGAATCCTGAACCACTGTCCCAATGTGGGCCATGAATCCTGACAATGTGAGCCATGAATCCTGAACCACTCTGTCACAATGTGGGCCATGAATCCTGAACCGCTCTGTCACAATGTGGGCCATGAATCCTGACAATGTGGGCCATGAATCCTGAACCGCTCTGTCACAATGTGGGCCATGAATCCTGAACCACTCTGTCACAATGTGGGCCATGAATCCTGAACCACTCTGTCACAATGTGGCCCATGAATCCTGAACCACTGTCCCAATGTGGGCCATGAATCCTGACAATGTGGGCCATGAATCCTGAACCGCTCTGTCACAATGTGGGCCATGAATCCTGAACCGCTCTGTCACAATGTGGCCCATGAATCCTGAACCGCTCTGTCACAATGTGGGCCATGAATCCTGAACCGCTCTGTCACAATGTGGCCCATGAATCCTGAACCACTGTCACAATGTGGGCCATGAATCCAACTGACAATGTGAGCCATGAATCCTGAACCGCTCTGTCACAATGTGGCCCATGAATCCTGAACCGCTCTGTCACAATGTGGCCCATGAATCCTGAACCACTGTCACAATGTGGGCCATGAATCCTGACAATGTGAGCCATGAATCCTGAACCGCTCTGTCACAATGTGGGCCATGAATCCTGACAATGTGAGCCATGAATCCTGAACCGCTTTGTCACAATGTGGCCCATGAATCCTGAACCGCTCTGTCACAATGTGGGCCATGAATCCTGAACCACTGTCACAATGTGGGCCATGAATCCTGAACCACTGTCACAATGTGGGCCATGAATCCTGAACCACTGTCACAATGTGGGCCATGAATCCTGACAATGTGGGCCATGAATCCTGAACCGCTCTGTCACAATGTGGGCCATGAATCCTGAACCACTCTGTCACAATGTGGGCCATGAATCCTGAACCACTCTGTCACAATGTGGGCCATGAATCCTGACAATGTGGGCCATGAATCCTGAACCGCTCTGTCACAATGTGGGCCATGAATCCTGAACCACTCTGTCACAATGTGGGCCATGAATCCTGAACCACTCTGTCACAATGTGGCCCATGAATCCTGAACCACTGTCCCAATGTGGGCCATGAATCCTGACAATGTGGGCCATGAATCCTGAACCGCTCTGTCACAATGTGGGCCATGAATCCTGAACCGCTCTGTCACAATGTGGGCCATGAATCCTGAACCGCTCTGTCACAATGTGGGCCATGAATCCTGAACTGCTCTGTCACAATGTGGGCCATGAATCCTTGAAGCATTCTTAAAAGTTTTACTTATAAGTCCTTAAATCATCTCCAGACTCGCTCTGAACATTTCTTCCGTCTAATCACGACAACTGCAACTTCGTCAGATCCGCTCTTTACCGCAGTGCATTGTGGGTATATATTTACATGTGTGTAATTGCTGCTACATCCAGTAGATGGAGTCACAGCTAAATCAGCTCCCAACACAGATGAAGTACATTTTTCTTTGTAAAAGCATTATATTTTTAGTTCTAAAACATCATGTCAAACTGAAGACACTCAAGCGCAGGTTTAATAACAATATGAAACAACATGAAAAATGCTAATATTTTTCCTTTAAAAGAGAACTTGAACACACCATATTTACTGTACACTTTCCCCCAGTCTTAAAAGAGAACTTGAACACACCGTATTTACTGTACACTTTCCCCCAATCTTAAAAGAGAACTTGAACACACCACAACTTGTCAACATCCTGTCACATGGCCCGTCGCTCCTCTGCCCGCGCTCTGCCAGTTCCACTTGACACAGGCCGGCTCCGCTCCGCTGTGCCCTCCGTCATGCAGGCACGGCGCCAGGACGCAACACGTTTAGAGACATCCAGAAGTGATTCAAGCCGACAAGAGTGCGGGGTGGCTCACAACGGAAGAGGCTGCTCGGCCCGTGTCCGGCTTCGTTGGAATTTGGAGGTGTTTCTCTTTTCACCTTTGTTTATTTTCTCAGACGGAGCGAAAATCTGCCTGTGTGAGATCAAGTGCAGTGTTTGACCTCTGACCTGAGGCACGGGGAAATGAGCAGGGCGAAGTGACGAGAGTTTACAACGGTTCTCAAATTGTGGCTGTGGTTGTGTGTCCTTTGAATGAGAACTGAATCCAATAGAACTGTCTAATCTCTAGTTAAGTCTATATTTTTATCTGGTTTGATCAAATGTTAGGCCATGTTAGCCTAGAACACAGTCTCCCCCAGAGAAAACTAAAATAAAACATTAACCATTATCCATTTATCAGGGCACAAAGTTATGTTTCTAGAGTTTTAGTACATTTGAGGGGTGTCAGAAGTATAAAGAAAAATAAATAATTGAAAATAAACTATAGTAGTGAAACTAGATACTCGATGATTTGAGCAAAAAAAAAAAAAAGATTGGTTTTGCACCGCTGTGAGTTTATTTACAGAGGTGTTTCTCAAATTGTGGCTGTGATTGTGTGTCCAGAATAAGAATTGAATCCAATGGAACTGTCTAATCCCTGGTTAAGTCTATATTTTTATCTGGTTTGATCAAATTTTAGGCCATGTTTGGACAAAATTTAGATCTGTTCATGTCTGGTGGTACTAGAAATAAACACCAGACCACTGCGGTTAAAGTGCGTACGACGGGTTTCTAATTTTGACTTTATTCACTGTATTAATACCTTTCTGCAGATGAACTGGTCTGAATGCATTAGTCTGGCTTGAGTCCCATTTCATTTTCTACTTCATCCATTATACATGACTATGGACTGCTGTTTACTGGCTCTTAAAACACTGGTGGGTTTAATTAATGGCAGAATGGGTCCTGTGGGAGTGTTCTGCTCTGCCCTGCTCACCGTCTAGTCCAAGTCATTATAGAGGCCTCGTAGTGACGGCTCTCTGAGGCCTTTATCAGCAGAGGAGTCCTTCATTCAGCATGCATCGGCGTCATGTCCTTTATCACCACCAGCTTCAATATGGGATTAAAAAAAGATACACATCAGGAACTTTAGGAGCCAAGTATAGACTAAAATAAAGCTTAACACAGTCCTGTTTCTTTCTGTTCTGTTATAGTATTACAATAATAATGTTGATAGAGCATGAAATTATCACTTGGATTTGTAAAGAACTTTCAGAAGTGAAATTTTGCTGCCTGATTATGGGTTTTATTTCATTAATTTTGTTGGAGCCGTTTATATAAGAAAGTCTAAAATAAATAAATGAATAGTACAAATATATTTCCTTATTTTAATTTAAAAGACAAATATTATGCATTATTTGTATTGTTATTAGCCTCTAAACATGCCTCGAGTATCTTGAGTTTGGCATTGCGCTTGATGAGTTTAGGCGCCATCTACTGGCTGCATAGCGCTTACACGAGCTGATAATGAGTTTTGGAAAGAAATGTGAGGTAGCCTAGCATACGGTCTCCAACCTTTTTCCCTCAGAGAGCTACTTTTACCAAACAAAATAAAACTTTAGCCATTATCCATTTATCAGGGCAAAAAATTAGATATCTAAAGTTTTAGTACATTTGAGAGTTGTCAGAAGTATAAAAAAAAAAATCATTGAAATTAAACTTTAGTAGTGAAACTAGATACTAGATGATTTGAGCAAAAAACAAACAAACAGATGGTTTAGGACCGCATGGTATCATACAGAAAATAGTATGATTTTGTGTAGAAATGAAAGTACATTGTATAAAAAGAACAAAAAAAATCTATTTAAAATTTGAGTATTATGAAAACATAAATATATTTACACTATAAGCATGAGTAGAATTAAACTTGAGTTATTCGATGTATTGTACAATTCCTAAATTCTGTGGCTCTCGAGCTACAGGTTGGAGACTCCAGGCCAAGCAGTTGTAGTGATTGTGTTTAGACGTCAGAAATGCTCAAAACGAGTCTGGCGATGATTTAAGGGCTTAAAATGGTCGGAGAGGATTTCCTAACCAGTATTCATGAAATTTTCTAACCAGGATAAATCAAATTAAAACTGCAAGCAGTGATAAAGGGCCCTCACCAACCTTTTGACCGCAGAAGGACATGCTTCAGTAGGAGGGCTGCATGTCTCCCCTGGCGTGACATGTGATTCTAAATTGTCGCCGTCACATCGGAGATATAGTCCCGTCCAATTATAACTTAACAGGGGGCGCTGGAGAGCCATTATTAAATGTAGAAGTCTTCTTTATACCTGAGTATGTAGCGCTCCAGTGGGTCCGTCTAAATCTGACAGTGTCAGTCAAAGTTATTCTGTCAAAATGGCCGCTTCATTAAGGGGTTGTTATGACCACACCTTATACAAATTCTTGTAATAACTTTTGATCCCAGATATGTCCTGATGAATGTACCACAGTTAGAAGGCCATCAGATAAAAACCCTAGGACAAGTTTGTTAAAGTACAATGGCTACGAAATTTCATTAGATTTCTCTTAGATTAGATTTCTCTTTTTGAGGCGTGGCTATGCAGATGTGGGTGGAGATAAGGCGTGGTCTTAATTGGCTTTTTTGCTCGGAAATCCATAAAGGATGCGTGTACCAAATTTCATATATTTACGACAAACACATTTTTTTGGTCCCATTTTAATTTCTTAGGGGGCGCTGGAGAGCCATTTTTAAAGATAGAAGTTTAATATATCTAAAATACTCCAGGCATGTCCAAACTCAGGTCCGGGGGCCAAATGCGGCCCTCAGACCAATTTTTCTTGGCCCTCAGGCTTCCTGGTGAACTGGCCCACACTGTGCTGATAAGTACTATTTACAGCACATTTCAGATTTTCTACAATTCCAAGCTAAATAACTAACATTTTGGTGCAATACAGACCTGATATTAAGGCACTGAGACTGAATGTAGATGTGACGGCACTTAAAACATCAGATAAATGCAGCTTTTTTTAATGTTTCACGATTGATTTGTGGCCCTCCGCTTGGTCTATATTTCAATATGCGGCCCTCGATGGAAGAAGTTTGGACACCCCTGATATACTCAGAATGCATTGCAGCAATGAGTGGATCTGACGAAGTTGGAGTTGTTGTGATTAGACGGAAGAAATGTTCAGAGTGAGTCTGGCCATGATGTAAAGACTTGAAACAGCAAAGGATTCTGGGATAAATGACCCCAGGTGTGTTTTTGATTATGGAACAATGTTAGAACATGGTTAAAAGCTCACCAAAGTCAATTTTGCACAATATCTGTCCTTTAAGTTGCATGACAGTATATAAATGAACATACTACAGACGTTTGACTGCGTGGAACCTGTACTTTCAATCGCATTCACATATTTCTGCTCCACTTTGTCCTTGTTTTCAGATCTTTAAAAATATATATAAATAAAAATGTTTTGGCGAGCAGGTGAGTGCACATTCAGCCTTGCTCTGATTATGCTGCAACTGCTAATGGACTTTAGCGGATAATTAAAGTTCAAACACGTTGCACTAAAATGATTACCAAGGCTGCCTTTTCATTTCAATTGACAGTGAGGTCAAGGTGGTCAATTTATCACAAATATCTTTAATTTAATATTTTTACTGAAACGCAACAAACTCATTTTATATTTTCATGTTTGTACAATCTGTTTCGGTCAATTTTCTGCTGTTATATAGTTACATCGCGGCTTATTATATGTATACATATATATGTATAGAGATGGAGTTAATATAATGGGAGATTTAACTTTTTGCAGAAAACGCAAAAAGAGGGAAATTTTATCAGCTTGAAAATGTACCTGTAAAATGAAAAAGAGCGAAGTGAGGGGAATGTGAGTGTTGAAATGATCAGAATGAATGCGACGAAGGTGAATGGTTTCTCACAGCTAATGCTAAAGGCCCACTAAACGACACACTTTTACATAAAATGACATAACGGAATTGAACAAAACAAAGGCGGAAATCAGGAGTGGACTGGGCAGAAAAAGTAATGCGAGATTTCCAGTACATTAAAATGTTATTTCTGTAGGGGGTTAAGGGTCCTCCCTGAAGAAAATTTGAATAAATCACACGTCATGTCTCGTGTTCATGTGCATTTTAGAGGTACTTTTGTATTTGATCTAATTATCCATTTGAAGAGGCCACACAAGATATTATTATTATTATCATTATATATGCTACATATTTATTTATTTTTTGTTTTGAGAATTATTTTAATTTTTACATACTGAATTAACCAACCATAAATAGAAAAATAAGGGATTTTTCATGCTATATTTACAGATAGGCTTGATGTAACCCACCCACGTTTTACTCATAGACCATACATATCGATAGACTATGGGAATGTGACGTCACCCACAGCGTTTGGCTCCAGCCAAATGAAACCAATCGCGGCTAGCAGTTATCAGAATCAGAATCAGAATGACTTTTATTTATCTCAAAGGGTAAGAAAACTAGAGATCCTTCTACGCCTCCCACACAGAAGAATCCCTAAAAAGAATGGAAAACTTGCCTTCTGTCTTATAAGCAGGCTCTGCGTAAGACTCAAACCAGATATTATTCAAATTTAATAGAAGTAAATAAAAATAACTCTAGATTTCTCTTCAGCACTGTAGCCAGGCTGACAAACTGTCACAGCGCAGTAGAACCCTCAATACCAGCTACAATGGCTGCAATGACTTTCTTCTATTCTTTAGCAGCAAAATCACAACTATTAGAGATAAACTAAATGCAATGACTCCCACTATTAGTACTGAGCAAGCCCAGACTGCAAGCTAGTGTCCCATACAAATCATTCAGTAATACTATATTGGTTCACTGATTTTGATAATGCAGATATAACTTAATTCATTATGTCCTCCAAAAAATCAACTTGTATTTTAGATGAAATCCCAAGTAGACTCCTCAAAGAAATTCTCCCCCTAATTATAAATCCCATTCTTAATATAATAAATACTTCACTAGAAAGCGGTTATGTCCCTCAGTCCTTCAAATATGCAGTGATTAAACCACTTTTGAAAAAGCCTAATCTAGACCCCGACATACTGGCAAACTATAGACCTATTTCTAATCTTCCCGTTGTCTCTAAAATCCTTGAAAGAATTGTGAAT
>CM033638.1:9903102-10243102 GCA_019453435.1 Rhinogobius similis
TTTTCTGCCGGTGCACCCTGCTTACTTGCTTTCCTGCGCACTGGCTTTGAACTGGCTCACAGCCCGTTTAAAAAGAGTGACCGAGAAGATCCCGGCCTCCCTGTCCTCATGCAGCCTCCTGGTGGTTGTACCGGGAACGACAAGAGAAGAAAGCGAGTCAAATTTGATTCAAACTGACTTTATAACATAATTAAATATTTAAAAAGTGTGAACGGGCTGTTAATTAAAAGAGCAATTATTACAAAGCCAGGGAAACTAAAATATGGAACTATTTCAGATATGGACTGAAGTTATACTGACTTATCATAAGAAGATAGGATTCTCTATCATCGTGATGAATGGGTTTTAAATTTCAATGAAAAGAGCATAAATTAGCCCTTGCATTTTAGCCCTGGTTTCATCTGGTAGGGGAATACAGGTGTGGAGTATCTGATTACAAATGCTACTGTTACTGCAAGTCCCAATTGTTCTGAAACACAGCTGTATCTGCTCCTTTCTATATCAACAAACACATGAACAAGACTGCACTGTTTAAAACGAGTTAATTCAGCTTTAAACTGCCATTTAAATAATCACATTTTGTAATGGTACTAATAGAAAATCACACTAAAATGGCAATAAAAGGTAACTAGTGAGTAATATTTTTCATGCATACTTAGTATTTTTACTTATTCTAGTACAATGATAACAGCAGTACTTGTAATTGAGTACAAATATTCAATACTCCTTCCGTCACTGGTGAAATATAATAACATATTAACACATAATAACATTTATTCTTTATTTTTTTATTCTTTTTAGACCACTACATGCTAACTGAGCATTTTGGCTTTATATGTCTCAAATGGGAAAACTGAAGTTGTCTGTTCACTTCCAGCGACTGATCCCTGTGAAGTGGACTCTTACTTTCTTTTACACCTTTGGCTGGCCATTACAAGTGAATACACCAGAGCTTCACCAATTGAAAACCTGGATCAAGTGAAACAGCAAGTGCAAAAATAAATTAATAATAATATATACTCACCTACTTGACCTAGGCACCACAAAATCTGAAAGTGATTCATAAGTCCTCTCCCATTGTTCATAACTCCCTCTAGAATCAGAAATTCACACAAAAACTTAAACATAAAATCTAAACTAAATAAGCATAATATAAAGCTTGCAGCTTCTTGGTTCTTAATATGTTACTGACCTGTTTACAATTACCAGGAGTGTGGTGAGGTACTCAGAAACTACCAGATCCTCTTTTCTGACAATGTCGTTCAGGCTGCGACTTTGTAATGTCCCCCTGCCAAGAAACATGTTATTTCTCACAAAATCGATGATTTAAATGTTTTATATATTTATAGTGTTTCTCACTGATGTTTCAACTCTAAATTTTGAAGACTACTTTTCAAGGTGTTGTATGCCGTAGCTCTTGATTTTAGTTCTGTCTCCATAAAGGTCACCTCCTAACAAAATGAAACCATTTAAAATTAATAATAATAGTTTCAATTAATTGTAAATTTCAAGTAAATTTTGACCTTGTTGATGACCTCTGTCAGGGCAGAAAGAGGCAGAGATGTGGAGTACTTAGCTTTATCCCACTGAAATCTTGTCACGTAGGTCATCAGGTCCACTATAATACAGATACTGTTTAAGGCTGGAGCACAAAAATCCACAAAAATGTAGAAAGCGTCTACACAGCACGGGCAAACAAAAGTACCCCTCAGTGACTGGAAGTAGGCCCTCAGGGGGGATAAATGAGTTTTCTCGTTTAGTCCACGATCTATGGGGACACATGGGTCCACATGAGTAAACTTTAAATTGAAAACAATGTTTGTCCTACTGTAGGTCATCTTTGCCTCAGTGGCCCAAGGCATATGCATTTGCCTAATGAGTTTGTAGAGAGTGTAATTAACACCATAACAACATGGCTGTGGGGTGGGTGACTTACCGCCATTGGCTAAGACGTTTTCCAGTATTTTATCACTGGACTGCTCCATCACCTCCTTCATACACTGACATGTTTTTTTAATCACACTGTAAAAAGAACACAACTTGTGTACAGTATTGTTTCCAGTATTTTGTTGCATTGTAAAAAATTCATAGAACTCCTCAAGATCCATTAATTAAATTCCAATAACATTTAAACTATTAATATAGCTTGTTCCATGTTATATATGCATTTTAATCAAGTAGTTATTTGTCTAGATCCTTTGAGTTTGGAAATTATATAAGCTTATTTAAATTTTAAGTTTAATTATTCAGATAATTTTTAAGTCTAGTTCTTTTTTAGCCATTTAGCAATTTGCAACTTTGTGGTCCAAAAATCTAAGACCAAGTATGTGCTGCCACCAATGGTTAAATGCTACGTCTGCATTTTAAGAGGCTACTGCCTCATGATGGATCACACGCCACTGCATTATTAATTGTTCGTTCACCGCCACACCAACCATCCCTAAATTTCTTAAAATCATTACAATATTGCGACAAAACTACTGTATTCAGAGAAGTACTAGTAAACAGCAGCACCAGGTGAGAGCAGCTCTGGTCACTCCCAAAACTAAGCTAACTCATTCTGTACATTCTCCTTTCAGCTGTAGTGCATATAAATCATTTGAATTTTCATAACACATTCATAAAAATGTGGTCATAAACATCATTGACTGATTAAACGACTGTATGACTATAGGAACACAGCCCTAGTATGTTGATATAAAATGTGTAAAATTACGGAGTGCATTTATTCATAACTACTCAAAATGTTAAAATGTGGAAGACAAAACATTAATTACAGTTCCTTCCTACTAATTCTAAAATCCATGGGCTTAAACCACAACAGTCCAGACACAACAACCTCAGTGAATTTCAAATCAGCACAGGAAAACTAACCATCAGACACTCTTGACCATCAATTAATAATGCCACCAACCGTGCACCAGCTCAGTGTTACACGCCTTAATTAAGGACAAAGCTGCACATTAAGTGACTAACATGCAAGGCCCATTAACACAAGAGGCTCTTCACCAATAAAAGGGACACATCGTCAACCAGCCACTTCCTCCTTTATTTTATTTAAGTGTAAGTTTACCTTTCAGTCACAGTGTCCAACCTGGAGAGATCATCTGAAACACTGAGTAGACTGTCCAGAATCCCGACCTATGGGAAACAATGTGACTGCTTTAATGTGACCATAACATCTTATAACCACATAAAACCAATCATAGATGGACATTGTCAACTTAATTGTATGTGAATTGTCTGCCTTACATGGGAGATAGTATTTGAAAATGGTTGGTTTGAACATATTGATTACAATTAAGGTATAGGTTTTTGGAAAAAAAAAAAAGTTATGCAAAGTGAAACAGGTCGGATGGAAATTTAGCCTCAAACTGTAGAAAGCAACCTGAGCCTTTATCGCTACACCAGAGAAGGACACCAAACACCAACAGCCTCTTCTTCTACACTGTACCCTTGAAAACGCAATTGCACTAACTAAATGACATCCTTTGGTCAAATAATACTGCAGTCAATATCAGTTAAAATAACAACAAAGACAAGACACAAACATAAAGCATATTTGAATAAACAAATATGCAAAGAAGGAGTATACACAAATACTGACAGATAATACACTGGTTTTACCTTGAGATCAGGGATGGAGAACTTGTAGCAGGAAGCCTGGTTTGTTTTGGCAATGATTCTTTTGAGTTTCTCTACATTTGTCAAACTAGTCTTGTCCAGAGGGACAGAAATTAGCCACAAGTCAGTCATGGCTCCAAATGTGGGTGACCAAGAAGACAAATGCTCCCGAAGATAATGAGAAATATACTATGTAACAGAAGGAAAAAAATACTGTAACGTGTTCTGGATGTTAGATAAGTTTATAACATTATTGTAGTGTTTTTAAATATTTAATTGTAAAAACAGATTAGGGGGACAGTTTAAAACCTGTCCCCAAAATAAATGTAACAATTTTAAAAGATCGGTTAAGTAAGTCTAAAAATGTCTTACCATCAGGCTATGTTGAAGTTCATCTTCTGTGTATCTCAAAGTGAAGGGAAAGTGTGAGCAGCACTGGAGACTGAGCCAACAGCTGACTGTCCCCCGGATCACACTCTCTGTGGTTACATCACCCAGGTGAGGGGAGCAGGCAATGCATTTGTTTACATGTTTGTTTGGTTTGTCATTTTGAATACTTACCGGTGGCAACTAGACACCCAATAAAAATACATTCCAGTAGCCTATACAAATAAAAAGTTTACGAGACATATTAAATGGATAAAATAATCACATTGTAAATATTACCAAGATTTAAATGTTCTGTTTCAGGCCTTATGGGAGGGTTTCAGCCTCATATTTATCTGTGACATTTTCAGGACTTTTACCCATTCAAAAGATATAATATTTTGTTTAGAATTGCTAGTTAATTGCTATGGAAACGTTGCTAGATTTTTATGACTCTGAAACCCATGGATAGCCTATGCTAATATAAAACCATAGAACTATAATAAAACCTGGAAGATGAATCCAAGATGGCCGTCCTGTTTATCCCTATGGAGAGTGCTCATTGGCGCATGACCCCAAAAAAGTTTCTTACTTCCGCATTTACTTCCTGATACGGCGGCTGACATCTTTGTTTTACTTCCTGAAACGATGGCTGCCATCTTTGTTTTACTTCCTGAAACGGAGGCTGCCATCTTTGTTTTAGGGCGCCATGTGACGACAATCCCCCACTTCATATAAAAACGGTAATTTTGGTGATTTTAGAAACGGTAGAAAAGAACATTTCCTTCTATTTTATTTAAATACCGATAATAATTCAGTACTGTCCGCAATTATAATTAGCAATTTTAGAAAAAGGCTGGTTCCAAGAGGCTGCAGTACCTCACATGGCCACAAATCAATCTGGGACCACAGACAGAGGGGGCGTACCTTATCCAGTTCATTTAATACATCCATGTATAAAACATATAGATCAGTGAACTACTGGATACTTTTAAAACAGTAATTATAAAACTGAACAGAAAATAATTCTACTTACAGTTACAACTACCAAACAAAGCATGATTAAGCATGTGGTAATAATGCTAACTGTGCGATGAGATTAAATCTTAATTAATAAAGCACAATGAATGAGTAGGAACTTATGTCTGCGCTCTGGTTTCACACGGACCTATTTGTCCGAGCTCTGTACTTCCTGTTTTGCCCCGGTACAGCAACGTGGGTTCGCTGGAGTTTACTTATATAAAGTTATGTGTGGCAGTAGTTATCTAAACCTTTAACAATGCAGATTTCAAGTATAAATGACGTGAAGATTTATAATTTAAGTCACGGAAAGTCTCTTCCCGAGGTAAAAGGGTTTAAAACATCTTTAGACCTTATCTAACGTGAACTATGGAGCTTTCACTGTCTGGCCGTGAATTTTTAAGAATAACGCAGGAGAAATGGTTTAAATGTTTAAAATCAAATTTGAGTAATTCTGTTGCCAATCAACCCGCATTCAACTGTTGCACTTCTGTTGCATAAATGGCAAATATATATTATAACCTATAGCTAATATAGCTAATGGACAGTCAACCTAAATTGATTCACTGATCATTATTTTATCGCATCCTTCCAACATAGTCTTGAGTCTTTATATTATGAAAACGTATACATATTAAATTAAGTGTGATGTTATTGACTCCGTGCACAAAGTGCCAGTTGGTCTGTTTATTTTTTTTAAATGGCTAGCTCAATACTGCTGTCCAATTCATTTCTATGGGGTTTTCGCTCAGTCAGACTAAAATGAATAAATCCTGACAGATCGTGCAGTGAACAGTGAGTTGTGTTGGACGTCTCTGAAACACGTTAAAGACTTAAACAAGCGAGTATTTCACCAAAGGGCACTTGTGTTTATAAAGGGACTCACTTATGTCTTTAACATGTTTCAGAGACATCCAACACAACTCACTATTCACTGCACAATCTGTCCGTATTTATTCATTTTAGACTGATTAGACTTAAACCCCATAGAGATTAACTAGGCAGGAAGTAATGAGATAGCCATAAAAAATAAACAGGCCAACTGTCACTTAGTGCACAGAGTCAATTGTACAAACAAGTTCAACACTTTATGCCCCCCCACAGTGGTTGTCAGATAGAAAAAAGAGGCAACTTCAAAAGAAAGATGTTGGTGAGTAAGCTGTTTTTGTTTTCCTTCAGCAATTTAGCTTTCAGTTACATTGTCATTGTTATTTTGCAGACATTCAACGCAGGATCGAGCTCATCCAGGATTTTGAGATGCCTACAGTGTGCACTTCTATAAAAGTATCAAGAGATGGGCAGTACATCCTGGCTGCAGGTAAAAAAGTTCAACTAGATTAGATAATAGAAATTTCACAATTTCACAATCCCCCCTTTCTATCCGTAAAAAAAATATGCTTTTATTTAATTGTATTGTTGTTGTATTGAATTGAAGTTCGCCATTAGTTCTTGTTTGTTTCTCTAATTTGATGCACAAATATGGAACACGCAATCAAAAACGCTACATTTTTCGAGATAAATGCACTCTAATTTTTCTCCCATTAATTTTCAGGGACATACAAACCCAGGATACGATGTTATGACACATATCAGTTGTCTCTGAAGTTTGAGCGATGTCTAGATTCAGATGGCAAGTAGTGACAAAATAATGTTCACAACCTTAAGACTGTTGATTGAGCTTGACATGTTTTGTCTTTGTTGTAGTTGTAGCATTTGACATATTGTCTGATGACTATTCTAAGGTGAGACATAAATAAAATGATATTAACCATTTTCTTGTTTAAGATGTTAAATTCATAAAGTCTATATAAAAGTGTTTTTCTGTTTGTGCAGTTGGTGTTCCTGCACTGTGACCGCTATGTCGAATTTCATTCTCAACACGGACACTACTACAAGACGCGAATTCCAAAGTTTGGGAGAGACTTTTCATACCATTATCCATCTTGTGATCTTTACTTTGTGGGCTCAGGGTAAAGCTGATCTTCTTTGAATGGGAAAGAAATTGTGATTTTTTTTTTTGTTACACATGTGGATTTATTGACACTTTATTGACATTTTATTCTAGATCTGAGGTGTATAGGCTGAATCTGGAACAAGGGCGCTTTCTAAACTCTCTTCAGACAGATGCTGTGTATGTAGAAAACTAAAAAAGTGTTTTATTTTTATGCATTTATTTCTTGTTCTTATTATTTTTATTCTTTTTTTAATTAGAGAGCACAATGTCTGCGATATCAACCCTGTTCATCAATTATTTGCCACTGGAACATCTGAGGTAAGTGCTCTTATTGGGTAGATACATGCATCAAACATTATTATGAAAATGTTATTTATTTATTGTCAATCATATAAATAAATCAAAGTTCAATGGAAATCGAGATTCAGTCACTTCTATTTGTCAGCTATTGGGTATTTTTAATCAAGAGGTCTACAGCCAATCTTCTGTCAGTAAAAAACATGGTTTTTGAGGGGAGGTATGTACTGGTGAAGGGTTATTTGCAGGGTGTTTTGACTACAGTCATCAATGTATATGCTCCCCCAGGATCGGAGTGGAAATTTTATAAACATGTTTTTGAGCTAATTACTTTAGAGGCAGAAGGTGTTCTGGTACTGGGAGGTGATCTGAACATCCGAATCACCCCATCCATAGATTCATCCAATCCACAGACACAGAGCAAAGAAGTCGACAAAAAATGTTAAATTGGCAATGAAAGAACTTGGGCTCCTGGATGTTTGGAGAGAACTTAATCCAACACAAAGGGATTATACATTTTTCTCACATCCACACAATCTGTACTCCAGATTAGACTATTTCTTTATATTTCTAAATGATTTACACCGAGCGGTGAATTGTAAAACAGGAGTTATGGATTTATCGGATCATACCCCAGTATACATGGACATAATATTAAGTCAAGAAAAAAGAGATACTTCCTGGAGGTTAAATACAAGCATTTTACACCCTATGAGGGAACAAATTAGAAGATATGAACAATGATTTAGATGAAAATGATAATAAGGAAGCTGTGCCTGTGATTGTGTGGGATGCATTGAAAGCAGTCATAAGGGGAAAGATTATTGGCTACAGCTCAAATCTAAAAAAGAAAAGGAATGAACGTCTAATAATGCTACAAACACAGTTAAAGAATTTGGAAAATTTCCATAAAGTAAGTTTACACCAAGGTTTGAAAACAGAAATTGATAAGACTAAGAATGAAATTAACGAAATTCTCTCAAGTGAAATAAAGGAAAAAATGACTTTTTTTACGGCAAAGGTATGAAACGGGAGGAAAATCAGCAAAGCTACTGGCTTTAAATTAAAAAAGCAACAATTGGAAAACACAATTCATAAAATGAAGGATCCTCAAACAAACACTGTAGTTTCTAAATGAGAAGATATTCAACAAGCATTCTTGACATTTTATAGACATTTGTACACTCAACCCAGAGTAGACGCTAATCTTATGGATGCTTTTTGGATAAAGTTAATTTACCAGAAGTAAGTGAAGAACAAAATAAATTTTTGACTTCAACGATAACCGAGCTTGAGATTAAAAAAGCCATATCTAGTTGTAAAACTAATAAGGTGCCAGGTCCGGATGGCTTTCCCTCTGAGTGGTATAAGGAGATGAAGGACCTTATTGTTCCAATAATGAGCACAACATTCAATCACGTTTAATATTTGGAACAAAGTCTCCATCTTGGAACGAGGCGTCCATTTCTCTAAAACCTAAAGAGGGAAAGGATAAACTTGATTGTGGCAGCTATCGTCCCATTAGTGTGCTTAATCAAGATTATAAAATGTTTACACATATTATTTCTAAAAGACTGGAAAATATTTTACCCCACATTATAAGTTTGGACCAGACTGGCTTTATTAAAAACAGACACAGGATAATATTACTTGAACCTTACACATAATTGATAAAGTAGTTAAAAATCAGGATAAAATGTTACTCATAAGCCTTGATGCCAAAAAGGCGTTTGATCGTGTTAACTGGGAATTTCTTTGCAAAGTTTTAGAAAAATTCTAATTTCATCAAACATTCATACAAATAATTCAAGCACTACATAAATGCCCAAAAGCGTTAATTAAAGTCAATGGAGCTCTTTCCAAAACATTCAACTTAGAGAACGGAAATAGACAAGGGCCCGAGCAGTCCATTGTGCTTTGCTGTCTTTGAGGCTCTGAGTCGGGGAATTATTCAAAATAATAACATAACTGGAAAAAAAATGTTTGGCCAAGAACATAAAATGTCACTATTCGCGGATGATGTTTTAATTTATTTGACAAATCCGGACTCCTCTTTTCCCAGTCTTCTTTCATATCTGGATACTTTTGGTTCAATATCTGGTTATAAACTAAATATTTCTAAAACACAGTTACTTAGTTTCAATTACAAGCCTACTCAGTTATTGACTCCTAAAATTCTGTTAAAATGGGATTTGGATTATATAAAATATCTTGGAGTATATGTCCCAAAAGATTTATCACATTATATGATCTAAATTTCAAACCTTTATGTCAGAAAATGAACAGTGATTTCAGACGATGGGATTTGATACCAGTCTTTAGCTTTGAATCACGTGTCGAAGCAGTTAAAATGAACATATTGCCTAGGATGTTGTATTTATTCCAAACACTTCCAATATTAATAAGTGATGTGAAATTTATTAAATGGGACAAACTAATTTCCAAGTTCATTTGGCAGGGGAGGAGGCCAAGGATGAGACTGAAGACTCTCCAGTTGGCTAAGGATAAAGGTGGGCTTGCCTTGCCCTGCCTGAAGGATTATTCCGTCTCATCCCAATTTAGAACCATGGTGTGCTGGTGTAATTCAGATTATGAAGCCAGATGGAAAGAAATAGAAATGAGAACTTCTAATGATCCAATTCAGGCCGAGCTGGAGATAAAAGACTTATTAAGAAACAGAAGCAACACGATAATCAGTGGATCAATGTACCATTGAAACTTTGGTTACATTTTATTAATAGGAACAACCTACATGAACAGATTAAAAATATTGAGGTGGGCTTCAATGATCTTGACTTTGCACCAAATAGATTGGATGGAGTGTATAAAAACTGGACAGGGAAGGGTTTAACATCATACTGTAAATATTTCCATAGGGGAGCCATGAGACTTTCAGTCAATTCAAAGACAACTCCAGTTACATAACAAAGATTTTTTTAGATTTTTACAAATACGCTACTATGTAAAAAGGCTTTATGCCAAAGGATAAAAACATTTTTGAATTTCCAATATTGAATATATTTATTAAGTCATATCAGGATGACTCTGGTCTGAAATTGATTTCTAGACAATATAAGGACTTTCAGGGCATGAAGCTTTCAAATACAGAGTATATTAAACAAAAATGGGAAAGAGAAGCACATACTGTGTCTAATGAAGTTTGGCTAAAGTCCTGCGCTCTCCAATGGAAACTCTAGTTCAGATTCATGGAGATGTTTGGGCCTCAGCAGATACTTTATCAAACCTGAACAAAGCGCTCAGTATTCATGTTCTTCCAGTTGTTGGAGGATTGTGGGGTTCAGGGTGCTAACCATTTCCACCTGTTCTGGTCTTGCCCCTTGATACAGAATTTTTGGAATAATCTGCAACTTGAGTTGAGGGCAATGTTGAATTTGAAGACACCTTTACAATGGGATGAATTGCTTTTTGGTTTTTTATATTCTGTGGACACAATCTCTGAGATTAAACTTTTATTTGTTAGTTTAGCAGCACGGAAGGCTGTTGCAAAAAAATGGTTGAAGCCGGAAGCCCCAACCCTAGATGACTGGCATAAGCTTGTATTCAATATTTGTCATGGAACGGATTACACTTCAAAATAGACTTCAAAGGGTTAAATTTGATAAAACATGGCAGAAATGGAAATCTTATATTCTTCTTAGTCGGCCAGAGTATATCTGATCCTCCAACGGTTGAATGTACCTGAGAATAACTATACACCCTAGTTTTGCTTTTTGCTATTTGTTTTTGTATGTTCCTTGTTAATGTCTTTGTATGCTTTGATTATTGTTTAAAAGTATTACATGTATAAAGTACTGAAAGATTTGAAAAAAAAAAAAAAAAAAAAAAACCATGGTTTGGTGGAGAGTTCAGTCTTTGGAAGTAAAACTGTCGACTGTTTTTTGTGTTAAATGGAAATGATTAGAGGTCTGTCTTGCTTGCATGTCCATAAAATAATGTGGAAAACCATTTTTATATTTTTTTATAAATAGGACAAAAAAAATAAAACACTGTGATCAATCACAATCACAATTACGAGAAAAATATGAAGAGAAAAACATGATATATTTTTGTCATCACGCAGCCCTACTATATATATATATATATATCTTATATCTTCTACTATAGAAGACAGTGAACTTGTAACCTTTTTTTCCCAGGGAAGGGTGGAGTGCTGGGACCCCCGTGTGAGGAATCGTGTGGGCCTATTGGACTGTGCCCTTAGCAGTGTCACTGAAGGAACAGAGTAAGCCAAGCCGATACAATGAGAACTCAACTCATATAGTTCATACTTATAAATATACATATTTTAAACGTGTTTGCATATTGTAAAATCTTGTTGTCCGACAGAGTTCAAGGTTTGCCATCAATCACTGCTCTAAAATTCAATGGGTCTCTTACCATGGTAGTTGGCACCAGCACAGGACAGGTGAGATGATTTATATTAATCTATATTATAATAGTCATTGTTCTCCTGTCTCCGGATTATTAATGATGCACCTTGAAAGAATGTGCTGTATCTATTTCTGCTGAGGCTCAGTTGTCTCTAAAGAAAACGTTTTATTATAATTGTTGATTCCTTTTTAAGGTGCTGCTGTATGACCTGCGCTCTAATCAGCCATTGCTGGTTAAAGACCACTTCTACAATCTTCCAATCAAATCTCTCAACTTCCATGATCCGCTAGACCTGGTGGTTTCTGCTGACTCAAAGATCATCAAAATGTGGAATAAAGACTCGGTAAGAAAGACAATTAACTTACTTAATACTAATATTTCTTGTAATTTTCATCTCTATACATAAAGCTCTTCCCTAAGGATTTCAAAAATGTACATCTGTCTCAACTTATTTTCTTCTCAGGGCAAAGTGTTCTCTTCTATTCAGCCTCAGACCAACATTAATGATGTTTGCATGTATCCGAAGTCAGGTAACAACAGTACCTCATATTTACAGTATATTCTCATTGTGCTTTACCACAGTCAATTAATTATTGACTCTCCACAAGTTACGGTACATTTGTTGCCACATCTGCTTTGAGGTTGACTTGGCAAAGGATTGGCTGTTATTTTGACATCTCTGTCTCACAATCTTGTTGATTGGAACTCCACAAGCTCCACATCCGGTTTGGTTTAATACTCGATTATCAAACCCTTACATTACCCAACTTAACCATGTAACTATTGTAAGTTGATAAATTGTCCCTGTTATTTATTTATTTATTTTTTGGCACCGGATGTGACAACGTGGAGCGCCACACAGCAGCAAACGGCTACAACCTGAGCCACTTTGACCCGACACTTGTGCCACTACAAGTACTGTAGTTCATGCGTTGTACCACAAGATGGCATGTTCACAATGCTGTACTTACCGCAGAGCCTCTGTAGCTCTAGTGTTTGTTTGTTTTTTTGGGTTGGAGGGGTGTCTAAACGTTTTTCACTGAGGGCCTCTTATTGAAATATATTTGAAGCAGAGGGCCACAGATCACAGGCGGTCAATAGTACATTTAACATACCTTTGACAGCCAATGGAATCTTAGCTTAGAACATTACTTTTACTTCTGTATCACAATGCAGTGTTTGTTATTGTGGTTATAGAGGTAGAATTACTTACATTTACAATAAACATATACCACTACCTATAATCATTTGGGGCTATTTCAGCTGGACGCCTGAGGGCCGCATTTGGGGCCCCCTGGCCATAGTTTGGAGACCCTGATTTTGTGTATATTTTATACCTTTGGATGCCTTTTGTACTGGAGCAATGCTGTAGTTTTATAATTTGATTTAGATCATTCAGACCTAGTAAAGATCTTCTGGTGGTACTCGGAAAGCCACATCATTTCTTGAGAGTTACTACATTAAAAGTTCTGTTCGGCTTTGAATAAGATATTTCACTGTTAAGTCACACATTATGCATAAATTAGATACATAGTCAAGTATTGTCTTTATACGATTTGATTTTGTGACGTTTGTGACATGTCTTCATGCCATTCACAGGTATGCTCTTCACTGCCAATGAAGATCCTAAGATGAATACATTCTACATCCCGGTGAGTTAACACAAATATTGCTTTGAGCTGTATTCTTCACACATTTTTGTTGTGGGTTAAAGATATTCCACTTTCTTGTCAATGTCTTATTCTTCCCCTTCCCCTCGGGCACAAGGTCTCTGTGTCACAAGATGGCAAAAGATGTTGATACCCACACTGACACAGGATTTTATGCATACCTTTTCTGGTAAAGCTGTTTGTTTATTGTAAATGTGTTCACTTTAGACATAACACAGACACAGGAATCTTGGGTTTGTTTGACCTCTATCAGACAGTCAGACGCTCTGTTTCCTTCATAATCTGAAACACAGGCACATTTACGTTAGTGTTTGGGTTGTGGGTCAGAGTTCCCCTGAGATTACTACACGTTTGCTTCTACTTAACTGTGAGGATATGAGGTCATCCTACGCACCACAGAATGTTTTGTTCTTTGATTTGACTTCTGTCTTCATTTCTTAAACGACGTTAAGCAATTTCCTGTTACCTGAATATTTATTATTTGCCTAATTTTTTGAACTGCAGGTACTTTACAACTAAATACATAATCAGTTGAGGATTATGTTTAAGTTGGTTGTTATCAGTTCACAAAGGGTAGGTGGGTTTGACTTTGCCCCCACATGATGACAGCTGCTGTATTGACTGTACAACTCACGGTTACGTTGTTATCTTTACTCTACGGCCCATAGTATCTGTTAAACCAAATCTAACATTTGAGAAAACTAGTTAAGGAATGTAATGAGTATTGTATTTTGTCTATATTCCATATGTTGGTGGTTGTGGGTAAAAACTAGTCAAACTTCATATGTTCTGCATAGCTGCACTTTAGTTTCTAATTGTCAGTGATATGCACAGGTCTTTTTAATCAAGAAGTCCTCAGCTGATCCTTTGTCAGTAAATGCATGCTGGCTTTGAACGGAGTCCAGACTTTAGAGAAGGAAAATTTACTATTTCTTGAAATAAAAATGAATAATAATTAATTGGATTTGTATAGTAACTCTTTACATTGCATTATTCATTCACTCCACACCTGGTGGTAGTAAGCTACTACTGGAGCCACAGCTGCCGGGGGCAAACTGACAGAAACTCACACACACCAGATTCATACTTGGCAAAGTGGAATTCTCAGCCATCTCCATTCCAGATACTAACCAGACCTGGTCTAAGCTTCCAAGATCTAGTGAGATTGAGCTTTGACGGGTAGATATTGCCACCTGTGTTAAGTGGCACTAATTAAAGGTCTTTAACTTTTAGTTAATAATGAACCCATTTTATTTGTGTTCTATAATTTACAAAATGTTATAGATCAGTGCAAGGAAAATATCTTGATGATTTGTTTCCCATATCGCCTAGCCCTAGCAGTTGTGTGACTGACTGAATGGACTTGTGTGATGTCACCATTTCTCAGTGGTGTAAATCTATACCACATGTGTGTGTTTAGGCACTGGGCCCAGCGCCGCGATGGTGCTCGTTCCTCGACAACCTGACTGAGGAGCTCGAGGAGAGTCCGGAGAGCACGGTTTATGATGACTACAAGTTCGTCACTCGCAAAGATTTGGAAAATTTAGGTGGGCTTTTTTAAATCTGTTTAGTAAAAACAATTAACCCAATTTTAAAATGTGTATTTCGATAATAAGGAAAAAGCTCTATACTTGAAACACAATTTCATACCAAAATGAAAAAAACAATATCCTTTTTATATCCTTTTTAATGCATTCATATGATGTTATTTACTGAGAATTCCAGGCTCCTTTACCGTCAATGTGTTATCATTATAGATGTGTACAGTTGCATATTAGTTGCAGAATTTCACCATGTGGTTATTCATCTTCTAAAAAACTCACCTGGTTAAATGAGTATCCAGTATCAGTTAGTACCTGGATTGTCAAACCCTATTTGTAATTTTCGATATTAACAATATTAACTGGCCTTGAGGCCAGTTCCATAGTAAAAGGGTCAAATGGTGTGTGCTGGGCAAAGTAGCGCCAGGGAGTTGCTGCTACTGGAAGGGTTGAATGAACATTGGAATGCAAGCTCAGCAGTTAAGAGATCAAATGAGAAGAAGTCAAAAAGTGGTTGGCTTCAGTGGAATAAAGGAGAGAAGGGGGCGGGCGGGGCGACAGCGGTGTTGACTTACAGAAGCTGCGTAACGCTCCTCTGTTATGTAACCCTGGGCCCACTGCTGCTACATGCACGACACTGTCTTCCCTCAAGCATTCACTTTCTCGAACACCCCACTGGCTTTTAGCAGTTTACCAAGTGAAAATCTCACAGCAATTCACACCTATTTGCAAATGGGATTCTGTTCTTTAACTTAGAAAAGCTTATTTGCATATTTGTTCTACTGCCTCCTCACGAACTAAAGTAAGAGTTATATATGTTGTTAATGAAACATGTCACATACATAACTTATATAGACCCAAAGAACTCTGAATTCTGGTGTACATGTTTGCATAAACCTATAGTTTCTTTTTTAGTTATCAACTGTTCAAACTATTTTTCCTCAGGGTTGTCTCATCTTGTGGGATCGTCTTTGCTTCGGGCCTACATGCATGGCTTTTTTATGGACATCAGGCTTTATCACAAGGTGTGTAGCCTTTCAACCAATGCATGATAATATCTCACAATAAGTTAATAGTTAATTTAATAGTTTTATTTCATGGTTTCAGGTTAAAAGCATGGCAAATCCATTTGCTTATGAAGAATACCGCAAAGATAAGATCCGGCAGAAGATTGAAGAGTCCAGGACCCAGAGAGTGCAGTTGACTGTAAGATCTGTGAATTTTACTAACAACTGAATGGATTCTCTATTGTTTATTTTCCAATATGCCAATTCATATTTTGTGTACAAAATAATTGCTGTCCAACATCAAAAGCAGATGATTCACTGTTGTTAGAAGTAGTTGGGTATGTTGGGTAATCTCTTTATTTTCTGTGACGTAATGTCTGGTTGATTTCTGCAAATACTTTTGAGTGCGTCACAAACAAACATTTTGCCCTGCCTTAAACAGAAATTGCCCAAGGTGAACAAGGAGTTGGCACTGAAGCTGATGGAGGAAGGTGATGATGAGGCTGTGCTGGATTCTAGGAAAAAGAAAGGAAAGGTAGGACATTCTGTTCTGTTTACTAACCTCTATGAAACATTAGTAATATCTCTGCTTTTGAATCTGAATTTTCAGGCTGTTCCTAGTATTTTGGGTGACGACCGTTTCAAGGTCATGTTTGAGAACCCAGACTACCAAGTGGATGAGCAGAGCGAGGAGTTCCGCCTACTCAATCCCATTGTGTCCAAGGTCGGCCAGAAGAGGAAGAAGAAACTAAGGCTGCTTTCTCAACAGGCTGCTGCCGCTCAACAGGTCTTTATCATGGTCTTACTCTCACAGTATTGGGGAGGTCACAGTATAAAATTTTAGTGTACGAATATTGTGAGGAAAACAACTATTCACAAACAATGACAACAATGACAACAATGGCCTCGAAATCCTTTATTTGCTTTCATTAATGATTTATCACTCCTCAAGTATGTGACCAGCTTTATGAATAAGATAAAGTTAATGTGGCACTATTAAAAAAAAACACTTCTAGGTTACATTTTTGGGATTCTAGATAGATATTCAGATATGTATTCAAATTTTACTTCTAAAATGGTATTCAAGTAAGTATTTTGTTCTTTCATATTGTGACAAAGTAATTGCAATCCTATTAATGAATAACCTTTACATTGCTACCTAAACCTGTTCACTCTTCAGCAACACGCATACTGTATATCAGTTGTTTAATTATAAAAGTTATTTAATTAGTGAAGAATGCAATTGTTGGCTCAAATAAATGATTGAATGTGAACATTTAAAGCTGAAATGTAGTAATAGAGACATTGACAGACATTTTTCCACATCTGATTGTCCAGGAGGCTGAGGAGGAGGAAGAGCCTGAAGGTCGGGCCAGTTCGGAGGAGGACAGCTCTGATGATGATAAGAGCTGGGTGGAGGAAGTGAGGGAGCAGAGGCGACTTTTGTGGCAGGAGGGCCGTGAGCGCAGACTACAAGAGAGGAAGGAGGCTGACCGTAACACTATCCTACTGAACCGAGAGCAGAATGGAGCATCCAAAACCAGCAACGTGTCCACTGGCAAGAAGTCAAGCCAACCTCAGTTCTATCAAATTAAAGCTGGAGAGGAGTTCCGCAGTTTTAACGACATGACCCGCAAGCAGAAAATCCAAAAGTATGTGATAAATACTGTAACCTGATTTTTTTAGGGCTTAGATTAATATCAAATATTGCTGTTGGGTCTTGGAGAATGACATGAAATATGGCCCTACTTGATTGCCTTTGCTGAATTCTCGCTGTGATCAAAAGTAAAGCATGAATGTTATAAGGGTAATGAGAGATGTGACGTTTTTTTCCCAGGGCATCTCTGGAGGAGCGCCTCAAGCTCGAAGAGAACTCTGGAATAAGCAACATGGCTGACACAGCAGTGGGAAGCAAACAAATCACTTTTACTCTTAAAAAGGTATTTACATTTTCATAAAACCAGTATCAACCAATAATACTGAAACATACAACACACAGGAATCTGTTTGTGTTTTCTTGAATAAATAAAGTTGACAGACTTTTTTATTTTATTTTTGCTTGTAGTCAGAGCAGCAGAAGAAGCAGCAGCAGGCTGAGCGGGACCACCACGCAGAGAGGAAGAAACTGAGGCGCTCGGCCGGGCACCTGAGCAGTGCGAGAGGGAGAGGCCGAGGAAGAGGGAGGGGCAGAGGACGAGGTCGTTTCTGAGGTGTTCCATTAATGGCCTCCTTCTATCCCCAAATCTGGTCTTTCACTCGCCTAAATGAAGTGAATGGAGAGTGTTGGAGGCAGGCAGAACTGACAGTAACAAATAGACACTGATATTTGTGGGTGGGTTCTGCAAACAGTGCCACATGCGGGGATGAAAATTTTGAAATTCATTCTCGAAAATGGACACATATACTGTGACTTTGACTAAGACATTTAGGAGGTTTTTAAAATTCCTATTATATCCTCATTGAAAATGTCTTTCTAATATTGTCTATGTAATTGTTTTGTGACTATTTTGTTTTAAGAAAGCTTCCCTGTCCCTCTCATATGTACTATATTATACTATTTGGTACAAAACAAGCTTGACTGAATGTAATTTTTCATTACATCTGAAAGACAAACGGTGTTCTTGTACACTAAAGGGCCCGCCTATATGCCAAAGTTACGCTATAGTGTTATAGTACACACTCACATTATCCCGGGCTTAGGAGTTGTTGCATCAGAACTACGCAGAAGGGGTGGGGAAAAGTGAGTTTTTTTCCCCCCAGCCTACAACTGCAGTTCTTAGAAATACCAGAACTTCTTGGGTGTCCGCCCCATCCCCCTCTGCTCCCTCTGGCTGCAGCCGGAGTGTCTGATTTAGGATTCGGTCTCTTTTTAAAAAGTGGAGGAGGAGTGTGGTGTGGCATCTTTGAGCTCACTTTGATGTTGAAATGAACTAGACTTGTGCTTCTTTAGTTTCAAGGCCAACAAAAATTCAAAAACTTGATATCAAACAAGTTTTACAAGTCTAACGTAATTGTGTTGGCAGGATTGTGCATAATGTGTCTTGTTCTGGTTTAATTATTATGAACTGGCTACCACTGCTAAATCAAAATGGATACCTAACCTTAAAACTTCCCTTTAAGGACACCAACCCATAAGCATTGGTGGGTCATGTGAGTGGAGTTCATGTTTGTTGTGCTAATTGAATGCATCCAGGCTAAGTGAGGGTTGTGGGTCAGTCAGGGCTCTACTCTTAAATCCGCTTAACCCATTAGGAGGTTTGTGTTTATGTCTTACTGGTGTCAACAACACAGCCCGAATATTGGTCAAGTTTGAAAGGCAACAGATAAGAGCGATAATTATTAATAAATGGATTGGGGCCTAAAAGTTGGTCATCATCATAACCTCATTGTTAAAAGCCACACTTGCAAAATAATAATAATTTAATTTTAAAATACTCTTTGTGAATTTCTATGTCATGTAAACTATAGTAACCCAAAATGTAATCTTTAGGACTACAGTAAGTATAAGAAACTTTATTGTCCCATAGCTAAATTTGTCCTCTTTATTATATGGAAACTGCAATTTTGCCATTATACAATAGTCACAGAAGTTGAATAGTACTAAGTTAATAGCCATTTTTAATCTTTTAAGTATACATACATGCTCTACCCATATGTTCTAGGTCTTGGATATACAATTAAACGTCTGACTACACCTCTGCTTTGCTCTAAATCCTTAAAGGCCCAAATGACTGAATGATGAGCGTTTGGTATGGGCCCTTCTTCTTCCAACAGGATCAAAGCTTGAGTGAAAAGTGCTGATGTGGCTTGTTCTGTTGGAACTCCAGGCCAATCCCTGGAGCCACAAAAGATGTTCCAATGAAAATGTCGGTACAAGTTTTTTTTTTTTTTTTTTTTGGTTTTCACACTGCCCAGTAAAATGACCAGACAACTCAAGCTTGAAAGAAGACTCAAAATGATGAGTCAGCACAGGGACAGATAAAACAACTTTGTTCTCATCGTATCACGGCTGATAAGTGGCAACTGGGTCAACTGCATGGCAATTCAAGCACTACATCTTTAGTTAATACAATTCCTGATTACAATATTATATTTCTTTCTTTTCCACTGTTAACTACAGACCTCATAGCACAGTTATTTTGCAAATAATTTTGGAATACATCAGACAGATGTATCTATTTATGCAGGTTTGAGACTGGCAAGAGAGTTGACAATGCTCCTCATCTTGGTGGTTGATCATAATGTAATACCATATCTATTTTACAAGATACTAACTTTGTATTTTTTCCCCCCAAACTTCTACTATTATTATACCAGTGGTGGAAAGTAACAAAGTACAAAAGTAAAAGTACTGTACTTAAGCACATTTTTTAGCTATCTGAACTTTACTTAAATACATTTTACAGTAGATACTTTTTACTTTAACTTCACTACATTTCAGAGTATGTATCTGTACTTGTTACTCCACTGCATTTTTGAACTGGACTGAAAAGTAAAGTATATTTTCTTAAGACCTGCTGAAAAGGCTGAGGAGTTTATTTTTATTTTTTATCTTTTATTTTCTAGTTCCCTTTGAGCAAACAAATAGCCTCTATAGAAAAATAACCTGACCAAAATTTAACAGAATAAATGAAATCAAAATTACAATTTGATGCTTTAATAGTTCTCCAAACCAAAAATATTTACTTTAACTTTTTTACTTTAAGTATTTTTTTAAAAGAGTGCTTTAATACTTTTACTTGAGTAGATTTTAAAACGTGGTACTTTTACTTCTACCTGAGTATTTTTTTGCTGCTGTATTTTACTTGTGTAACAAAATGGAGTGCTTCATCCACCACTGTATTATACTATACAGTTGGTAGACCTATTTCTTGAATGCCATTTATTGTGGTCCAGGAACTTGGTGATTCTTTCCATTTCCAAACATGAGAAACCCTACGTTAATAGTATAACCCACAGAGCATGATGTCAGTGCATATGTTAGCCTTTAAGATGTGGTGTGCAGTCACGCATCTAAAAATACCAGACAACAGTTCCATAAGCCATGTTAAACCTTTCATTTACTTCCTTTGTATATGGTGCTGCGGTGCGTTGCCAGATGCAGTGTGACCCTAATTACAAACCACCCATTGTTAGTGCATACCCCATAAAATAGTCTAGACATCGCACCTTGATTCTTTTACTTTGTTTTGTATGTTTTCCATTATGTTATCCCTAGAGCTTTGTAAATTAAACTGTAATGTAATCTGCAATGAGTTTCCAAATGAGGGCAGCAAGTCTAGCCTCTGTTTTCTGACCACCTGTCTGGCAGATTACAAAGGCAGTCTAAAGATTCTCATCTACTACTGTAGACAGGTGTCTGTAAGTGTCTTAACCTTCATGGATTTGCAACTATGTAAAATCCTTTAACCTTTGATATACACTGGGAGATGCAGCTAGCCTACATACCAGTCAAAATATTCTACTTTTGCTCATTCAGAGACTTAATTCTGCTGCAGTTTTAGAGTATGCCCTAACCCTTAAAACCTTATTGGTAAAAAATTTTAATATACAGCTTTTTTCTGCAATAAACAGGCTTTTTGGTCGGCTATTTGAAACAAACAAATGTAAACAGTGATACATTTTAGGCGACTTGTCAAGGTCAAACAAATTTGGTCTAAGCCTGCTGAATTATCAAACTTTTGTGTCAGGTGGATTTTTCATAGTTGGACAGGGGAGGTTATAATAGTATAGTATAATATATATAGTATAATAGCAGAAGAGCTGAATAAAAAAAAAATAAAGCAGTCTCCCAAAATCCCAATGGGTTTTAGATCTTGTGATTTTGCATGACAACGATAAGCATCTGTGGGAAGTGAGCGGCAAACTCACTTCCTGCCTGCAAGCAACAGATCTGTGAAAACATGAGGCGCTGAAAAAAAGCTTAGCAGAAGAACAAAGAAAAAACAAATGCTAAAAAGATTACTTGGAATAAATTACTTTGTAGAAATTCAAGGTCTAACAGTTTTATGTGGAAAATAGGCTACAGTAATACAACTTTAATGGTGGTTTTTCAAATCAGAAAAAGACATTATAGGGTGTGTATATTTGTCCTAGTTCTTACAGATGCTTTTTCCAAATAGAGTGAGATCACACGTAGGTTGTTCTTCATTTCCTATCCAAGGAAAGGCTTGCCCACCAGGGGATTCTGTTTTATGTCGTCTTTTGCTGTTTAAGGGACACACCAAATCTCTTAAACATTGTGAATTTTTGTGAAAAATGTGAACATTTTTCTATATATCTTATATTGTTTTAATACTTACTGTCTCTACTGGTCGGTTGCACATGTAACGAAAAGAATTTCCCCGTGGGGATAAATAAAAGTAATTCTGATTCTGATTCTGATTCTGATTCTGAATAAAAAGGGGCTTGATTTGGCCCTTGGAATAGTCTTTAGTTATGGGTTTATTTTTATTTTTGGGTTTATTTTTATGCAACTAAAATGTATTCTGGAGATGTTTGACAGGCTGATAATCTTCAAATCTAGACTATCAACAGTTGTTTCGTTATGCCAATGATTGAAAGGGTTTTATTTGCACTTTTTTCTCTTTTAAAGTACATTTTATATTAAGTTTTGATTTGTTTGTATCTTGATTTTTAGTATATTTTCTTGTTTTGTACAGTATTGGAAATCCTGACAAATTGGGATCTGGTCGTATATACCCTTTCCTTATCTTTTAAATTTCAAAATCAAACCCATTTGGCGGTCATTACTGAAAATACTTCTCGCAATTTTCCCATAAGTAGACAAAGACACAGATTTCAAACTTGACACCATTGTTCAGAGATGAAACATTTGGTCATTTGAAAGTTTGCCAGTAGACAGAGGGGGAAAGCCAAATCTAGTCTATTCACTGAAAGAAAGGAGAGACCGGTTTGAACAGGCTCCGTTACTTCGTTACACCATTACTTTTGTACTTCCATGCAGCGGGGCCCCTCCTCCTCTGCGTCCTGACTCCTGATGAGGATGCGGGACAGGAATGAACCGGTTCCCGTGGGGGAGGGGGAGGACAGCCGGTTTGATCTGGCTCCGTTGCTGTAGGAACGGCCTCGCATAAATACTGTGAGCTCCGACTGTCCCTCCAGTCCAGTTTCACGGCGCAGAGAAGAAAAGAGGAGCAGACTTCACAAGGGGGAACTGCTGTAATTTATCCAGTACACGGATCTAATGGGAACACTCTTTGTAAATGCTTTTTCAGGTGAGTGAAATGTTTGATCTTTGTGGGAATATGAAATTGTAACCATTAATTTGTAAATGAACTCGTTGAGAAATGAATCAGAGAGAAACAGAGTAAGTAACTTTGATGATTGAACAAAGACAAAGTACATTTTATTCATTCCAAGTTCTCGAATCACAACTGCGTGGTTTCGGTGCTAGCATAGCACTTTAGCATGTAACTATGTGGTCGTTACAGTTTCAACAGTTTGCAACTGCTCAAAACGCCTAAATCACGTGGTCACGAAGTTATCATTTTTAGTTGGATTTGTGAATTCGACGGAGTAAACATGTTACAATACTGCAGATTAGCATTTCTTGTGCTAAATTGCCGCATGGCCGGAACCGGCATAGCCGCAGCTGTGACGTCCTCGTCCTTTGTTTAACGCGCATTGGTTTGTAGCGCTGCCACTCTCCTTTTAGAGGGCGGGACCTGTTCGTGATTGGTCTGACACATAGCTGGGCAGGCCTTTGCGTGCTCCAGCAGCAGAGGGTGTCAAATTTTCATGAGCCAGTTATTAAGTCCTGCCATTTGTATTTTAGTTTTTCCATCGATCGGATTTTATGTTTTGTACCATGCTGTTAGATCATTCTGATATGTACAAAGCTGTTCCATTTGATATTTTCATGTCTAATAATGGCACGTATTTTACAGAATCTCAATTTTAGAAGATCAGACACTGGCCCTGGCCTGGAGGCTTATTTGAAAGGGTTTAACTTCACTGGTGAACCCCCTTGGCTTCTCTGCACCTGAACAAGGACCAGAACAGATTCTGTTGATTTTGTACTCCAGTAAGTATCAGTTTGCACATTTCAATTCTGGCATTCTTTACACAGTCCTGTGTCTATCCACTATGCCACAGACAAACGTATACTCTGTAATTCACAGTATTTTGTTTTTGCAGCTTCTTTGTAACAAACTCAAACATTGACCATGAACCCTACTGCTGAATTTGACATCTCTTTCCTGGAGGAGGGCTTTTCTGCCCGGGATATTACTGAACAGAAGATCAATGAGTCGTCCTTAACTGTAAGCGTGCTAATCAATGTCCTATTAGGTGATAAATATGTCAACATTTCCTATTAAATAGACCTTTCCTTTGCCATTTTGCTGTAGGATGACCGAGATGCCTTCTATGTCTGTGACTTGGGTGACATCTTGAAAAAACACCTCCGTTGGACAAGGGCCCTGCCACGTGTCACTCCGTTTTATGCTGTTAAATGCAATGACAGTCGTAGTGTTGTCACAACCCTTGCATCCTTAGGAACCGGCTTTGACTGTGCTAGCAAGGTGCATATTTGCTTAATGACCACCACTCTGAATATAATTGGTTAAACTGTCTATTTACTAATCGTTGGGTTGTTATGACCTTTTTCAGACTGAGATTCAGCTGGTTCAGTCTCTTGGGGTTGATCCAGGAAGAATTATTTATGCCAACCCCTGTAAGCAGGTATCTCAAATCAAGTATGCGTCTGCCCACGGGGTTCAGATGATGACGTTTGACAGTGACGTGGAACTCATGAAAGTGGCTCGTTATCACGACAATGCCAAGTAAGTAACACGTTTTTTTTTTTTTACATTTGAGTAACTCACTTCTCAGAAGTATAGAGTTATGTATTGTCTCATGTCTCCAGGCTTGTGCTGCGTATTGCTACTGACGACTCGAAGGCAGTGTGTCGCCTTAGTGTCAAATTTGGAGCACCACTCAAGGCGTGCAGAGGTCTTCTAGAAAAGGCTAAAGAACTGGGCCTGGATGTCATTGGCGTTAGTTTTCATGTTGGAAGTGGTTGCACTGATCCACTGACATACAGCCAGGCTATTAGTGATGCCCGGTGCGTCTTTGATATGGGGGTAAGCAAGAACACATTTGAATAGTTTTGTTTTATTTTGCACGTTTCATCTAAATAATTTGAACCATGTCCAGGATGAACTGGGCTTCAACATGAACCTGTTGGATATTGGAGGTGGCTTTCCTGGTTCAGATGATGTAGATCTCAAATTTGAAGAGGTATGTATATGTCTCAAAGTGATGCCATTAAGTTTGTGCCACTTTGCTAATCCTAGTTTTTCTTCCTTTAGATCACAGCAGTTATTAACCCTGCACTAGACAAGTACTTCCCAGTTGACTGTAAGGTGAAGGTCATAGCTGAGCCTGGACGCTTTTATGTGGCATCTGCTTACACACTGGTTGTGAATATTATTGCAAAGAAAGTCATCCTGGATGATGACGACAACGTATCTGATGGTAAATCTCATCCAAATGTCCAAATGTATGTTTCCTAACCAAATGTTGGTGTTAAAAGCTTGCACTACTCTTACAGAGGAGGATGAGGGGACCACTGATAGAACCATTATGTATTATGTCAATGATGGTGTTTATGGATCATTCAACTGTATTCTTTATGACCATGCTCGTTGTCTGCCTTCATTGCACAAGGTAAATACAATCCTAATGTCTGGTATATTTTAGTACCAAATGGCTTGACTCTGTATTTGTAATTGTGTCTCTTTTTCATTTCAGAGGCCAAAGCCAGATGAGCCCATGTACCCTTGCAGCATCTGGGGCCCCACATGCGATGGTCTTGACCGCATTGTAGAGCAGTGCACTCTGCCCGACCTCCAGGTGGGTGACTGGCTGGTGTTTGAGAACATGGGTGCCTACACGGTGGCGGCATCTTCCACATTCAATGGGTTCCAGAGACCGGACATTCATTATGTAATTTCTCGCCCATCATGGTAAGAGTTCATCAACTTGGTGTTTTTTTTTTTTAATTTGAGCTTATGATTGAGGATTCTTAACCTCTGTGTTTTAGGCAACATGTACAGAGGATCTCATCGCAAGGCCTTCCAACTCCAGAAGAGTCGTGCTTGCAGGAAATGCCAGTGTACTGTGGCAGAGAAAGTGTTGTGGAAATACCTACCAAACCCCGCCAGACTCATGTTGTTTAAAGGCTTCCATTAAATTATGTAAATCTTTCTTATTATGGCCAGTTACCTAAGAAGAGGGGCATGTCGCACACACTTTTGTTTAGTCTTGAGAGCTGGGGGGTTGTTCCTTATGAGCTTGAGCTGTGTACATGTTACCATACTCCTGTCAAACAGATATGATTCCGTTGAGTGGGAAATATATTTTTCATCTTATTCATATCCTTGTTTCCACGCCATGATTAAATATTTATCTGCTTGTTGGGACTGCTAGCTAGATATATTATCTGCATCTGTTCTCTAAGAAACGCGTCTTTAACAGCAGTCTGAACTTTTCAATCTTTTTCATATACTAAAACACCAGTGACTCAAGGCACATGCTTACTCTTCTCTTTTTTAATTCATAATTTTGACACATATTTGAGTGTGAACATTCAATGTTGAAGTACAGTTGGATACAAAAGAGACAGGATTGCACAATTATTTTGCTTTCCTATGGAAACTTGTTTAAAAAACTTTTGTATTTTTTTTTTTTAATGAAAATAAAACAATAGAGTCAGAGTGTGTGTGTGTGTGTGCTAATTCAAAACACTTATTTTACAAATGCACTAGGCAAAGAAGGGACAGTAAATGAACATAGTTTAGTAGCGGGGTTATGTCTAAAAAATAGATCATATTGCTTTTCAACTGGAGCAGTGCAAATTTGCTATATCAAAAATATAGTCTATTATTAAAAAAAGTTTAAAGGCACATTTTAGCACATTCCTGATACTTTGAAAATATCGTCTGAAAATCAGGAACTATAAACTATTTTGTAGTGGCCTCAGTTTGAGGCATTTAATACGTAATGTCTCCATCTGGTGGACAAATTGCACGCCTTATTGTACACGAGAAATATAAACATTTTCATGTCAAGAGGCAAACAGACTATTAAGAGGTTGTCAGGTCAGACCTCACTACAGGGATGCCCTTCTGCTCATAATGCTTCCTGATGTACTCTGCAATGGCATTTTCATTATTGAGCTCTTTTTTGAACAATATAATGTAACACTTAGGAGCTAAGTGACCACATAAAATGCTGAAGCTGGATATAACAACTGCTGCTCCTTCCATTGCGCGTTTGTACATATTATCCATTGTTAAATATATCGGCAATAAAAAAGCCCAGATAATTAGGAACAGCAACATAGTAATGGCAACTGAGCTTGCATTTTTATACAGATCTGGAAGTTGTCTTCCTTTACGAGCAAGAATGTAGCAGACAAGTCCAACAAAAGCATTGTAGCCAAACATGGCAGAATAGAAATAGAGCTGGTCCATTTCACAGTAGTAGATGGTACGGGAGCCAGGTGAGGTTTTAGTTGGTTTAGTGGGACTGATGTACAGCCAAGCAACACCTAGAATCAGCTGGATCCCTGGGACCAGAGTCACCACTGCCAAGGGATGGTTTAGTTTCTTCAACCAAAAACCCACCTTTTGATTAAAGTTGAAACCCACTAATATTTGAAGTAAGTTAGCCAATATACAAGAGATACACAGGCAAAAGGCTATGCCAAAAATAGGAAGGTTCCACATACACATTTTGGGATTGGGGAATCCAGGAATGGTAAAGGTAGTGCTAAAACAAACCAGTAAGGACAAAATCTCCAGACCACACAAGTAACCACCAAGTGATTTAACAATGGGAGTGTTGAAATGAATAAAGAATAATACACCACAAATGACAGTTAAAACCAAGCCAAGGACCTCCAAAACAGACAGAATGACAATGAAGGGATTTTTCCAGTCCAGATACTCCACCGTTTTAACAAGACATTTGTCTCTTTGAGGAGAGGAATAATTGCCTTCACCACAGAGCATACACTGCTCTCCTAAAAACACAAATAGACACTGTTGGAATTCAAGACTGATCTTGACATATAAAATATTATTCGGTTATGTATAAGAGGCTGTTCAAAATACACAATAACCATACTGCATCATTGCAAACCATCATTTAACTTACATGTGAGCATTGTCTTAACATTTTTCTATTGTTCTAAACATTTTATTGCGATGGGATCAGGCAGCGGTGTGGGATGGTTGGGTGGGATGTGGGCATGTGGGAACATTTTAATGCACTGTAAAGCACTTTGTGTTATAATTTTTATCTATGAATTTGCTTTATAAACAAAGGTTGATTGATTGATATATTGACTCACCTTTCTGAGGGGAGAAGAATGTGTCAGCACATTTTTGACACTGGTTGCAGCAAGTTTCATTAATCTTTTTTAACTCATATCCAGGGTCACATGTTTTGGAGCAGTTGAAAACAGACACCTTAAAAGTATTTATTCTCAATTCAAAGTATCATTTATGTTTTATATAATTTTATATAATCCCACTTACCAATTGATTGCTGTTTTGCTCAATAAGATGGTCTGAAAAAATCCTGATTTGTCCATTAGGCCAGTAGTCTCCCACAGTTTCAATTTTTCTAGTACCAGAAATGTTCCAGTACAAAATATCATACCCCAAAGAGGGGTCTCCATTTTTGTCAAATGATATTTCTGTGTTATTTACAGTAAAATTTACTTTTCTCATTTCCTGTAAAAGCTGTTGAGAAACACAATTAATTAGGCATCTGTCATAAGACTAAGTTGTGTAAATAATGTGTTTTAAAATCTACCTCTGAGGCAGTAAAGGGGGTTGTCCGCTCACACTGTGTACTGTTACACTTGAGTAATTGCCTCAGAGATTCTGCTATTACTTGTATAGCTAGATAGACGTTGTATGATGTATATTGATCAAGGTAAGGTATCAGGCAGCTTTGGTTTGGACATAGGACATTATAAGTCTTTAAAGTGGCGTTGTACTCAGTGGTCTTATTTCTGACGTATTCTTCAAACCCTAAGACCTCACCCCTTTTGGAAATGAATCCAAATACCTGCCCAGTTCTATGTAGTTGTAAGAGCTCGTCAGACGTGGACCATGAGTCACTTGCAATCCATGTTCTATTAAGATTTCGTTCCATTACTTCTTTCAAAATAATTTCAACATTACTCCCCTTAGTGAAGAGTATAATGGCTTCAGCTGTGGATCTCTCAATCAACTTTAATAACGTTTTAATATTGTCATTTTTTGGTGAAAAATCCCCAAGAAGTATTTCATGAAAATCAATGCAGATTTTCATCTCAGTGAAAAGTGCGTAGAGACTATCTGTACCATACTTCCCATACTCATCATCACTCCCCACAATGGCTACTGACGTCCAGTTAAACTGACTGACCAGTTTTGCAATAGCTTCGGTTTGGTATTTATCACTAGATATTGTTCGCATAAACGTGGGGAACTTGTCCTTCTTGCTCAGAAGCTCACTGGTTGCACTATAGCTAATCTGTAAAATAAAATAAATGCTTAAGTTAGTGTTACTATGTTGTTTCTTGTTATAGACACAGTACGTAGGAGAGACGAGACATGTTGTCACACTGGTTAAGCTGTCACAGTTTTTTTTTTTTCTAATAAAAAGTTTTATCACAAAAGTGAAATAGCAGTTTTGAGGGTTTAAGGGTCTGGGCATCTATATAATATTTTGTCATAACTTTTGAGGGAATTGAAATAATGTATAACATTGTAATGATCAATCAAACGGATGAAGTAACCACACCCAAAGAAGTGCAGCTGAGTTTGGGCCAAGTTGTCACAACATTAATTCCCCTTTAAAAAAAGCACTCAGTTAATTTGTTAATGTTCAAATATCAATAAGACACTGAGTACATTTCACAACTATGTGACCGCTAAAACACAGTTTACTGATTAGGCATGAATGGCTCTTTTGTATGTTGACCCAAAACAAAGTCCAGAACTTTAGATGCCCCCATTTCAGTTTTTAAAAGTACTGTTAAAGATGAGTGTGACAACCTGCCCCACAGCGTGACAATTTACCCTATGGGACAGGTTGTCACAGACTTCCAACCCTGTTTATGAAGTCTTACAACTCTGACGCTTAGCTAGAAAGATGGAGTAGCTGAGATGCTGCTGCTCTTTTATTTGGTATACATTTGACATTTCTACTCTGCTGTCTTCATTTTTAGAGACTGGAATAAAAAAAAAAAGTGTGACAACATGACCCAGTCTCCCCTAATTATTCAGCCAAAAATAGACTTCCATGGAATGATGATGAATGAATGATTTTCCACCTCCAAAAATTTACACACTATGTCTTTAAATTGATAAACTATGCATCAAACAAACCTGAGGAAGTGAAGCCAAAGTGGCCACTCGGGCCACAGCTATGGAGACCTCTGAGGACTCAGCTCCAATGAGCACTTTGGTTTTACTGAGGAATGAATCTGTCTTTTCTGGATTACAAGAGAGATTACAAGAACATCTCAGAGGATCAAGCCGGAGCAACTGCAGTGTGGCTGTGAGGGCGAAGCTCACATCTCCACATGTGTCATAGATGTCATATCCCAAAGTGAGGTTAGGGATAAGTCCACGCTGGTTTATCTCTTCAATAGCAAAAATCATCACTCGAGAGAGAAGGAAGTCATATATACTGAAGCTACAAGAACACAAAAATAGAAAGCATGAACTAAAACAATTTCAATTACATAAAAACATATTTCACAATGCACATACTCTTCACATGAAACTGGGCTCGGCCATTCTTTTGTGGTGAGATTAGTTGTCCTGTTGGTGTTTAAGTGAATGGAAAAAAGGCCTCCAATAATGACGTCTCCATCAGATGAAGCGTGAAAAACAGTGTGCACTCTTGTAATAAAGATATAGAAACAAAACAACGAGCAAAAGTAGGAGGACATTGTGTCTGCAGACCACTCATAATCCCAGTGACAAATGCCACTCTCGAATATAGATAAATGTACTGCAGTTTATTTGCATCTCATTAGCTTGGGCTGTAGCACTTCCCACACACAAATGTAAATACACAAACAGTAGTAATAGCCAGGCTAAATGCCTTTGGTCTTTAGGGCCATAAGCGTAATTGCCGTATTGGCTATAAAATGCCACAGTTATACTGAGGGGGGAAAAATCCTTCCCAGAGCCCCCCTCCTCTTCACACTTGCTGCTGAAGACCTGGATTGGGCCAGATCTGCTCGTGGGCATAAACTCGTCACACTGTAGCCTTTATATAAAAAGGCAAACTCAGGTTTTGTGGTGGACATTGATCATACATTGGAGCAATAGGCTCCAAACTGGCCATGGCTTCACTCCTGCTGAAGTTTTTTTTTTGCATTGTGGCGCTACACGGCCTTGGCGCAGTGGCACAGAGAGGTCCACGACAACGGCAAATCCACACCATCAGGCCCAATCTCTCTAACAGACGCGAGCGCCTCGAAGCCCAAATTGCAGAACCTCCTGTAACTTTTCAACCGGTTAACGCGAGAACGCGTACGCAACAGCCGAGCGCACGTGCAGGGGCCAGTAACCACGTGACACTGGATAGCCGAGCCAATGAAGGTGAGAGTCGCGCATATGATCCGATATTATCTTCTGAAGCTTATTTGCTTCTGCAGGTTCTGACGTGATGTTACTGTAAGCTTAACAACAAAAATAATAATTTGGCATCGCAAAGCTCGTGCGTCATCAAATATGATAGATCAGGCTGTCAATAAAGTAGCCTATTACACTCAAAGAGGTTTATATAGCCTGGAAAATGTGAAATATCTTCTGCTTTATTAATTATTTATTTATTTATTGTTTATTTGATTGGGACAAATTTAACAAACATAGATTAACACGTAGCATCTTCTGATTTTAAAACTCTGGTCTGGATTCCAGGTGATAGAAATATACAGTAGGCCTATTATAGCTTATATCTTTAAATCTATATCTATCTATATATCTAGCCATATATATATTAACCTTTACTAATTTGTTATTGTGTTATAATGCACAGCATAGTGATGGTTGATGACCAGCCTATCTATCCTTTTTTACAGTAACATCAAATTGTCGAAATCGCCCTATCGACCTGGTCTTCATCATTGACAGCTCTCGCAGTGTGCGTCCTTCTGAGTTTGAGAAAGCCAAAGAATTCCTCCAGGACATGGTGGACACAATGGAGATCGGTTCAGACAGCACTAGAGTCGGTCTGGTCAACTATGCCAGCACGGTCAAGATTGAGTTCCTGCTGAAAACATATTCTGACAAGACTTCCCTGAAAAAAGCTCTCTCTCGAGTGGAGCCTCTGGCCTCAGGCACCATGACGGGCCAGGCCATTAAAGCAACAATGGAGAAGGCCTTCACCACAGAAGCTGGAGCTCGAATGACCTCCAAGGACATTGCCAAAGTAGCCATCATCGTGACGGACGGACATCCTCAGGACAGCGTGGAGGAGGTGTCGGCAGCAGCTCGGGCGTCGGGGATAGAGATCTACGCAGTTGGAGTGGGAAGAGCTGACCTGATGTCTCTGAGGCTCATGGCCAGTCCTCCTCTGGATGATCATGTCTTCTATGCGGAGACATATGGGGTTATAGAGAGGCTCACATCCAAGTTTAGGGAAACATTGTGTGGTAAGGATGATGAGGGGAGTGCTGATGTCCCTGTAATTGCTGGGACGGATGAGTTTGGCCTAGGTCTTGAAAACAGGAAGGAAGGGAAAGGAAAAAATAAAGAAAAAGGCGATAAAAGAAAAAAGGGTATGTCACGTTTCAATATTTACGTTTCACCTCTGTACATCAGGGCAGCACCATAGAGGAACATGCCATTTTAAAGTAGATGGTCCTACTAACCATGATTAGTAGTGTAACAATAAGGTTGATCTGCCTGAGCAAATCCAACTTTGTACACAGACTAAAATGGTGGTACCAAACATGATGCTGCCTTTGTGGTCACAGAAAGTTCAATGCATTTTAAGCTACATCTTGCACTAAATGCTTTTAAAATAAATAAGCTTTGATCATATTGAAGATTAATCCCCACAAATGTAAGCTTACATGCCTGCCAATGCTCATATGCTGATCAATTCTAAGAGCTGACAGTACAGAATAGGAAAATTAGGCTGAGACATGAGAGTGACTGGCTTCATTTCCCAAAATGATTCAAATCTAATGGTCTGATAGTCCTATTAGCCCCAGTAAAGAAAAATTAGGTTTTTCTGACATACATAAATATGGGACTGCTTTTTCCTCCCCACACCAGGTCTTGATAATATAGTTATACACAATTGAAGTGTTTCCCAAACAGGCTTACGGGGACTCCAAGGGGTACGTGAGTTATTACCAGGGGGTACTTGGAATGGTTTCAGTTTTTAAATGAAGATTAAATGTACTTTTATCTGAATTAAAAAAGTGTCCTTTGTTCTAAATTCAGAATCTTTTTGGAGTATCTTGGGCCATAAATACATTTAAAACAAACAAACAAAAAAATTAATAATTAACAATTGACTATATTTGACTAGTAAACAAAAGAAATTGTATGAAGCTCAAGTTAAGGGGTACTCTGAGTGTGAAACAAACCTCAGGGGGTACTCGAGACAAAAAAGGTTGGGAACCACAGCACTATTGTATAACAAATATTATATTGTATGATTTTTTCCCCTGTCATAGGACCCTGATCTTTCTTCCATTTGTGGTGCCTGGAGATTGAAAATTGTTATCTCTTTTCAAAGATGCGATTATTGTACTGCATGAGAATGTTTACTGGAAAACTAGCTGAGTCATGTTTGTGCTTCGTTATTAACCCCTTATATATGCTGCATAACATGCAAGCTAATTTGAATGCTCCTTTATGTATTATTTCCATACTAACATAATTGTAATTGTACCACTAAATATTACCCCAAGTTAATCGAACTGATAATATGTCTTTCAGGTTTGGATGCATGTGGTCGGGGTCATGACTGTCAGCACACTTGTGTAAATAACGGCAGCTCTTTCACCTGCAAGTGTCGAGCCGGCTTTGTCCTGAACATGGACAAGAAAACTTGTTCACGTAAGAATTTTGCATTGTTTCTTTAATGTTTTTTCAGTGAAGAAAAATAGATGCGATTGAAGAGAAAAACATGTCTGTAATGTCACTGACACTTTTATATTCACACCTAGAGGGTCAGAGGCCGCGTTTTTGTGGAAATTTGTGATGTTACACTGTGCAAAATAGACAAATACATGATTAACTGTCTTTCAGGTTTGGATATGTGTACCTTGGGCCATGAGTGTGATCAAATCTGTGTCAGCACTGATCACTCATACCACTGCCAGTGTCAAGAGGGATTTGTGTTAAATGCAGACCAGAAAACATGCACACCAATGAATATGGGTTTGCATAATAGTAATTATCATTTTTGCAAGCATTCATTTGTCAATAACATAACATAACATAATAATAAGTGGTAAAAGAAGATTACGTGTTTTTTTTTTTTTTTTTTTTTTAAAGCACAAACAGTAATAATGACCTGAATTGAATAAAATGAATTGAATTTTCCAGGTTTGGATATGTGCGATTCTGGACATTGCCAGCACATTTGTATCAAAACAGATAATTCATATGTTTGCAAGTGTCAAGAAGGATTTGTTTTAAATGCAGATGGGAAAACATGCTCAAGTAAGAACACAATTATGATGACAAATTTTCTTGGTTTCTTGCTAAGGGTCCTTTTGTCCAAATTGCCAGCTTTACTATGCTACTGTTTTCTTCCGTGTACGTCATGATATATATGTGAAAATGACAAGAAATTACTTTGTTCAGCTGTCTCTAACCTGGAGTAGTCAAGGATGGCAACTGTGTCCCCACGAACATTTTGGATTTAGATTCTAATGATCAAAAATGCTTCTCAAAATTGTCTCTATACAGTACATTTGCTCTTGTATTTCAGCAATTATTTATTTGCAGGTTCTGATCTTTGCAACCTTGGACACAAATGCCAACACATTTGTGTAAGCAGTAACAACTCATACATCTGCAAGTGTCAAAGTGGATATGTGTTAAATGCAGATCACAAAACCTGCTCACGTAAGGCCTTAGCTGTCATGATTTGTGAATTGTTTAAAGGAGTTTTTCACCTGGGAACACTGCTGGAGTTTTTTGTGTCAGAATTGTGTTATAATATGTATTTCAGGTTCAGATGCATGTAGTCAAGGGCATCCCTGCCAACATATATGTGCAAATAATGATAATGATAAGTCTTACATTTGCAAGTGTAAAAGTGGATATGTCCTAAATCCAGACCAGAAAACATGCTCTTGTAAGAATCTGCTCTGCTGCCGTGTATTATCTTCTAAAAGATAACCTAACCTGCAGGTTTAATTGTATATTTGAGCTGTCCTCTCAGTTGCAGATACCTGCAGCCTAGGCCATAACTGCCACCATATTTGTGTCAGCAATGGCACATCTTACAGTTGTAAATGTCGAGGGGGATATGTGTTGAATGCAGACCACAAAACATGCTCACGTAAGATACAGGGGTCATTCACTGTAGGAAGAGGTGCCGTTACACTCATTTCTTTTTAATGAAAATTTTGTGTAAATTGGCTTGTGTTTCTTCAGGTTTTCATCCATGTGCTCATGGACATGAATGCCAGCACATCTGCATAAGCACTGATCAGTCATACAAATGTAAATGTCATATGGGATATGTTTTGAATCCTGACAAGAAAACTTGTTCACGTAAGGATTTCTATCAGTAAAATGTGTCTGTATGTCATTGGCAGGGGCATGAAAGTCAACATATTTGTTATAATAATGAAGATTCTTATATGTGCAAATACAAAATTTGAATATGTGCAGAATGCAAACAGAGAACAGAGAACAGCATCCAACCTTTCACATAATAATGTACAGTATATCTTTTTCTTGTGCACAGTTTTCGGGAGAACTTAAATGTTTGTAATGTGTTTGACAGGAATATTATTGCAAAAGAATAATTGTCATTCTCTCAAAAGCTGATAATGGAACCAGTTGTGTATGTTTTTGATTACATTTATGGCCTTTTGCTAATCTACATTTACCTCTGTGCAGGTTCCTTAGGGGATGTTTGTGCCAAGGGACATGATTGCCAGCATATATGTGTGAACAATGAGAGCTCATACACCTGCAAGTGCCGACCTGGCTATGTGCTGAATGTGGACCAGAAAACATGTTCACGTAAGAACTTGTTTTTTACTGACTTTATGTCCTATTATGGAGTCAGCCTCCTCTCAGGTCCAAATACTGTAGGAACATGAACACAACACAAACCAATTCATATGAGCAATACATAATATTAGCAATATGTTATAACTGCAATTTATTTTTACACATGGACATGTCTTGGTCTTCTCCCAAGTGTGTCTTCCTAGTTAAAACTTCACTAACTCTTTAACTGATAGAAAACACACAACATGTAGACCTACATAGTGTTTTCCTCAGTAGATTCACTATATCGACTTTCACTGTGTAACACTGGAGTCTTGTTTCCAAGCCTGTAGCCTTCAAACATAGTGTGTCTAAAAGTACAAGATAATTCCCAGTTATTTAACTGATAATAATAATTAGTATACTGCAGTGGGACTGTCATTCTGACAATGGGTGTCTTGTACTGTACATGTGACCATGAAAGCTAAATACTAAACATTTGTTTGTCTATTTTGCAGTCCACAAGAGTTGAGTTTGAATTATAGGCTACAGTTAATTTTGATTATGCAGAATATTAAATACTGTTGTCCTATGATTCCAAAAAAACAAAACAAAAAAACAACACATTGTCATTATACATTTGCTGATTTGGCTCCGGTTAGAGGAGTATATGTTATTATTGTCTATTCATTGGTTTTGCTTAAACAATGAGTAAATTATAACAATACTAACATTAGCTAAATCATATCTAACCCAAATGAGTATTTAGTGATTCTGACTTCCATGAATGTGAAGTTAAAACAATACAATGTCAACACTAAAAAAATCTTTTATTGTTTTAGAGGAAATGAGAAGTGAAATAACCCAAGACGCCTGCATGTGTGAAGCTCAGATTGTTTTTCAGAAGAAGGTTCAGTCAACTATTCAGGAGTTGACACAAAAAAATATCCTTTTCCTTAAGTAAAAAAATATATATATGTATGTATGTATGTATACAATGTATATGTATATGTGTGTATATATGTGTGTGTATATATATGGATGTGTATGTAGTGTGTATATATATGTATGTATATATGTGTGTGTATATATATATATATATATATATATATATATATATATATATATATATATATATATATATATATATATATATATATATATATATATATATATATATATATATATATATATTTTTTTTTTTTTATATACACAAATACAAATGTTATCCTTGACTTGCAAATACTTGATGAACTTTCAAGCAAGGTGAACCTAATTGAAGACATGCCACAGTATTAACAGTGGAGGATGCAAGGTCTATCTTGTTACCAACCATTATTTCGTTTTGTATTATGATATGGAATTACGTTCAAATGCTGCAATATAGGCTATATGAATATAACTTTCTTCTATTGTTGCCTGATGTCTGTAGAAATGTTAACTATATTCATGTTGGCACATTTTAAATACATATTAGCTATTGTTGAATAGATCGTAATAAAATGTTGCATTCTAATGTGGTTTGACTGTTGACTGAAGAAAAAATACAATATTTTGAATTTGATGATTTTTTTTACTTATAAACTTATTTGTTAATCTATTATTTTAAATCTGTATGTTCATTAAAGTTCAAATAAATATAAATGTATGTAAACAAAGTCTATTATTCATAAAAGTAGTGTGTGTAATGTGTTTGGTATTTACCATTTACAACTTTCATAGTGAGGTCTATTGAGCGTAATTGTACTTATTACCATGCTTCTGCTTCTAACCAATAAATAAACCTGAGAGAGGAGAAGACTACCCCTCCCACGCACCAGTCGAACGTCATTTCCGGGTACGGTTACCACGGGAGACCAAAGAAGCTAACTTCATATCTTGTGGCAATAAATCCACGAGCGAACTGCGCTGAAACAAGAGATACGGTTTCAAGATGTTTGCCTGTTATTTGTCGTTTGACTAATAGTCTAGCAGTGCGTGCGTTTACATTCACAAATATTATATTGTTACAACACAGCCGAAGTTAGCCAGGTTAGCTGTATAAGCTAAATGTAACTTTAAACAGTAGTTAGCAGTTAACGTTAAACATAGCATAGCTGGTTATTCATGAAGAAGCTAACGTTTCTTTAGATCAACACGATAAGACTAGGTCAAAAATGTTTATCTACCTCAGCAAGAAGGTGAGTCACTTGCTACATTTTATATTCACATGTCGTTTTATCATGACATTATTGCATGATTAGCTATCTTATTAACGTTTACTAACGTTACATTTTTCGTCAATGGAAATATAGCTTTAACACTTATGCTTGTTATGATGTAGATTGCCATACCCAACCACATTAATTTAAAATGTGTATCTTGGAACAAAGACCAAGGTTTCATTGCCTGTGGAGGAGATGATGGTCTTCTCAGAGTCGTCAAGTTAGACAGTCAGACGGGTAAGAAAACACGCTTTATTGAGCTACAAATATCAAAAGCGTTTGGTATTCATGTGAATAAGGGAAATGGATAAACTTTTATTCAGTATGTTCAATCATATAGCAATATGTTAACACTCTAGTTATGAATAATACATGTGATTGAGGGGTTTTTAAACAATTTTGTCTCTTAATGTGTAATAAATATTCTAATCTAAAAGTCATTTGGCTTTGTTCTGGTGCGTTGTACGAGTAAATGGTGCAATCTTATCCACTCCTTAATGACCAGTCTCTAATATCCTCTTACCCAGATCAAACCTCAAAAGAACTTAAAACAGCCTACAAACCACAACACCCTCTATTGACAGGTTTGTTTAATTCTTACATTCTTACAGATGATGCCAGACTCAAAGGTCTTGCTGCACCCAGTAATCTGTCAATGAACCAAGGTTTAGATGGACACAGTGGTGAGTAAATGAAAATATTCCAAATTTCATCCAGTTTGGTAAAACATTTATCACATTTTAAATCTTACATTTCTAGGTGCAGTACAAGTGGTTACATGGAATGAACAGTATGAGAAATTGACCACAAGTGACCAAAATGGCCTCATCATTGTGTGGATGCTATATAAAGGTGACTTGTGGTGAAATACTTAATTTAATACTTAAATGCTTATCTTATGATTATTTGATTCTTTATGTTATTCTATATGTTATTATCTATCCCACAGGTGCTTGGTATGAAGAGATGATCAACAACAGAAACAAGTCAGTGGTGAGGAGTATGAGCTGGAACGCAGATGGTCAGAAGATCTGTATTGTGTATGAAGATGGAGCAGTGATCGTAGGATCTGTAGACGGTAACCAGTTTACCAAAGAAATTACATTCACAATATGTAATGTACATGTTGAAAAAAATTGATATTATTATTATTATTATGGAGGTAACCGGATTTGGGGAAAGGAATTAAAGGGAAATCAACTTGCTCATGTAGCTTGGTCTCCTGACAGCAAGATTCTTTTGTTTGGCATGGCCAATGGAGAGGTCCAAATCTATGACAATCAAGGAAACTTCATTGTGAGTTTTATGCTTTATGTTTGTGATTATAATATTTGATTCTATATTCAGAGACTGTCAAATCATGTCAATATTGTTTTCAGATGAAAATGACTATTTCTTGTCTGGCTAATACAACTGGGGCTGTGAGTATTGCAGGAATCCACTGGTACGCAGGGACAGGAGGCTATGTTGAGCCTGACTGTCCCTGTCTGGCTATCTGTTTTGACAATGGAAAATGTCAGATTATGCGCTATGAGAATGATGAAAGTAAGAGAATATTAATTTTAAACATATATTATATATTAATATTTCTTGGTTTTATGCAGTGACATCTTTTTTCTCTCACTGCAGATCCAGTGTTCATTGACACTATGATGAATGTTGTCAGTATCCAGTGGAACCATTGTGGAAGTGTCCTGGCTGTTGCAGGATGCCTCAGAACTGCAAATATGGAGAAAGAATTGAATGTGGTTCAGTTTTATACGCCATTTGGTGCGGTAAGCCTATCAGACCATTAGTCATGTCTTCTGAATCACAAACAGGAGAACATATACAAAATGCACAACCTTTATTTCAATCTTTGTTCTTCTACAGCATCTTCGGACACTTAAGGTCCCTGGGAAGCAGATGACAGGAGTTGCATGGGAAGGAGGGGGGCTGCGTATTGCCTTGGCTGTGGACTCCTACATTTATTTTGCAAACATACGGCCAGATTATAAAGTACATAATTTGAAAATATCATATTATAGATGTCCATGGCTATTTTCTCACTAATACGTAATACTCTGTCCTATTAGTGGGGCTATTGTTGCAACACAGTGGTATATGCCTACACAAAACCAGAAAGACATGAGTACTGTGTGGTCTTCTGGGACACAAAAAACAATGAGAAGTTTGTCAAATATGTCAAGAGCCTGATGTCTATTACCACATCTGGAGACTTCTGCATCCTGGCCAGTAAAGCAGATGACAGCCAACCTCAGGTACGAACAAGTACAAAAAAGACTGATGACAAGTAAAAAATATCATGCAGAGAAGCATTATTGGCTTGCTTTATTGTGCAGGAGGAGGCTGAAACTGAACCAGGGAATCATTTGAGGGTAAATGCATAACATATAATAAATGTTGATAATCGACTAATTAGTTCTTATGTTGTGATAAAACACCAGCAGCAGCACTAACAAAATATTTCATATTTAAATCCTTTTCAGTTTGTCTTGATTCTGTGCAACTCAATTGGAACACCACTGGACTCAAAATACATTGACATTGGTAAGAGGTTGTTCATTTCTACATCCGTCAGATATTTCATATGAATTAAACATGCATCAAATACCTGTCTGTCCCCACATGTTTGCATAAATGGCCAGACCTAAATGACCAGTGCTATATTTCATGTCAATATGAGATTTCACACTGTCTGTATAGAGCGTTGTGTGTAATGTTGGTTGGTTGTTATGACTCTTCTTCCCACAGTAACAGCATCATAATGCAAATAGAATGTAACCACGGGGCAGCTTTTTACAGTATGTCACAGATATGCAATATTCTGGCTTAAATAGTCTACTGTTAGAAGACGAGGCCAGGCCGAGATGCTTCAAAGTCTGTAGATTTGAAGGAGTGGCTTACAGTAAATAGATGCCGGGTGCAAAAGGAGTGTGAGGTGAAATGTATGTCTCCGTGGCTTAATCTTTTTCATAACCCACTTCTACCACACAATCGCCCCTTTGCATTGGTGGCTATGCTAGCAAATGTTTATTTTTTCCAATGATTTTTTCACAAAAAGGGTAAGGTTAGGGTCACGATTAGGAAAAATGAATTTGGTGAAGTTTAGGGTTTTGGGACAACTGAGTCTTGGCAGAAAAAAAAAGACTTGTCTTTCTGGGGGGTTTACATGTACAAGAGTTTTTATGTGTTCACTTTTGAAACAAGTTTACATTCATTTAAACTTTTTTTCTGGTTAGATCCACTTTATGTCACAATGACCAAAACGCATGTGATCGCTGCATCCAAAGAGGCCTTCTACTTGTGGCAGTACAGAGTGGCAAAGAAATTAACAGCCCTGGAAATCAATCAAGTCACCAGGACAAAGAAGGAGGGGCGTGAGAAGTGAGTCCTCTTTTCCTAGACAATTATTAAGACAAGCTATTATTTGGTACTTCTCTTATAAAAGAAAAAAGGGGAGTGTACCTTTGGGTGTTGGTACTGACAGCCGTGAAAAGAATTACCGTATTCATCTGCGTCAACTGCCATTGAGGTTCCAGACAGGCGGACCGAGACCTAATGTACTGCCAAGGCTGTCCTCACACCTTCACCTGAATCAGTTTCTGTCTCTCTGGTTTTCTTCTATAGAGGTTATGCACATGCTTTATAGAGGTTATTCCATTAAATCAAAAAATGCTCCTCAACATTTCGACTGAGCAGCACAACTATAATTAATAAAAAGTAAGTACAGAGCAGTGTCCTTTTTTCTGAGCACATAAGCCTCAAATGAAGATCAATGCAAGATTACTCAAACATGCATGAATCAATTTAAATACAACTTTGAGGGGGCACACTGCTACAATGTTACAAACTCAAAAAAGTTACCATTACATAATATGTCTCCTTTTAAAACTCTATGGATGAATCACTGTTTTTGAAAGAAATGGTGAAACATGGTCCACTAATGTTGAAGTGTATTATGTTTGTCATGGTTTGGATACACTAATTTGTCATATGAATCCTGTAGCGCTAAATCTTATATTTGACAACAATTGTGTGTGTATAATGCAACCACTTTTTGAACATAAATAAATAAAATAGTAATAGTAAAATAGTAATAAAATAAACAAATAAATAAAAGTAATTTCCCCTTCATTCATTTGCAGACTGAGAAGATTTTTTTTGGCAGTTTTATTTTCATGTAAATTGGCCCGGAAGTTAGAACCAGGCCAAAACCACAGAACATTGTTCCATAAAAATCCAACCTGCTTTAAAATTAGCAATGCTATGACATTACAGGAATTAAACCTTTTTAATGCCACTTCCCCTTGTCCTCAGGGTTTATCACATTGATTGCAATCCATCCACAACTCCTGATGGTATTCCAGATTTTACAAAAGCATTTTCAGTAAGTATTTAGTCAGTAAGTATATTATTAACTTGTACATTGTAAACTGATTATAACAATCATCATAAAATGCCTTTTTTCCAGTCAACACAAGATCCCATTTGTGCTATTACAGCTTCAGATAAGACACTGATTATTGTAAGCGTATTTTTAAATATAAATCCATAATAAACTATTAATTTATTGATAGATTGATTGTGTTATGAATAGAGCCGTGAATCCGGAGTTATCCACCGATACAGCCTACCACAAGTTGGTCTTGTACAGAAATATACTTTAAATAACAGGGCCTACTATCTCTCTTTGAACTGCAACTCCAGGTATGTCATTAAGGCATGAAATAATAATCAATAGTTGTTTTGCAGCTTTGTCAAGTAAAATTGTCCTTCCTTCAGTCGCCTGGCAGTTATTGACATCGCAGGTGTGTTGACTCTTCTTGACCTGGATGTACGAAACCCAAGAGACGATGCTGCTGACTCTGGTACTGCAGGAGATCCGTCCAAATTTGAGCGAAAGGACGTGTGGGACATGAAATGGGCTAAAGACAACCCGGATCTATTTGCCATGATGGAGAAGACCAGGATGTACGTGTTTAGAAATATGGACCCAGAGGTGAGTGCTTTTTAAGATATTGGATTATAAATCTGATCATTGCAAAAAACAATTGAGTTACTGTTCTGTCATAACAAGGAACCTATCCAAACATCTGGGTATATTTGCAACTTCGAGGACCTTGAGATCAAGTCTGTGCTGCTCGATGAAATCATGAAGGTAAAGTCAAAGGAAATTATTCTCTATTGGTTTTGAAACATACAGTAAGAAAGCAAGTGTTTCTTTTCACAGGACCCAGAGAGACCCAACAAAGATAACCTAATTAACTTTGAAATCAGATCTTTGAGAGACAGCCGTGCTCTTATTGAAAAAGTCGGCATTGAAGATGCTTCACAGTTTATTGAGGACAACCCTCACCCAAGACTTTGGTAATCAATAAAGTTATGGTTACAGAGCCACTGACCCAAAAGTTGTCGGTTCAATCCCTGCCCCAACCAGTCTATATGTTTTTGTGTCCTGGGGCAAGATACTTCACCAAGATTTTTGAATGTGATGTGACGCTAGTATTGGAGGGTAAAATAATGCATGATATTGTGAAATTGATATTGATAAACTTGTAAACTTTGAGAGCCTGGGAAAATATTATATAAGACTTATGCATTATTATTATTTGCGAAACTGGTGCACCAATGTATTATTGAGAATTCTTACACAAATTAATCCATTCACTAATTTTTCCCTCTGTCATGACTTCCTGTTTGCGCCTGTTAAACACAAAATTATCTGTCGTGGACCTAGGCGTCTGCTTGCTGAGGCAGCCCTTCAGAAACTGGACTTAAAAACAGCTGAGCAGGCCTTTGTCCGTTGCAAAGACTACCAGGGCATTGAATTTGTGAAGCGCCTGGGGAACCTGAAGAGTGAGCCCATGAAGCAGGCTGAGGTGGCGGCGTACTTCAGCCGGTTTGAGGAGGCTGAGCGCATGTACCTGGACATGGACCGCAGGTAAACACCGCTAATGCAGCCATCCAGATTTAAGATTTCATACTAACTCTGTGATTTCTGTACTTACTTTTGAACATGTTTTTCCATAGAGATCTGGCCATCAGCCTCAGAATCAAACTGGGAGATTGGTTCAGAGTTCTTCAGCTGCTCAAAAGTGGCTCAGGAGACAGTGATGACACTCTGCTGGAACAGGCTTACAATGCAATAGGAGACTACTTTGCTGACAGACAGAAATGGTAATATATTGACATTGTGGATTCTTCAAATTTACTTTATGTACTGTAAAGATGTTCTAAGTGTCTGTGGTTTTAGGGTGAATGCAGTCCAGTACTACCTCCAGGGCCGTAACCAGGAGCGACTGGCCGAGTGCTACTACATGTTGGAGGATTATGACGGTCTTGAGCGGCTAAGCAACCAGCTAGCAGATAATCACAAACTTTTGCCTGTAAGTTCATTTGGATGCGATAGAACAATTAAATAAACTGGCTGCACGATATTAGGCAACATACAGTAGCCCATATTGCCAAAAGATAAGAGCTTAGTGATAACTGAATGAATCTCCATTTTACAATCATTATGTTGTTCAGTAGTACCTGTAAATGTAATAGTTTTACATCTGTTAAGTAGCTGTGTGTGGAGGAAAGTTTTGAAGAAAAAGAAAAAATGACAGTAGTGCTGAGGTCTAAAAAGGAATCCTATCTAGGGATACTTTATGCGTACAAACTTTATTTTCTGACAGTTTCTTTTAATTTACGGTAAGATTTAATTTTCAAAATCAAGGTGTTGTCATACATTTTTATTTGTCAAATTAAACATACTGTGTAAATTAGACAGGTTTTAGCCACTGTTTACTATATGGTTGCTAGGTAACAGTTGGAATTGCCCCTTCACCAAAAGTGAACAATTAAACATTTAAGAAGGCAACTCAAGAAAAATCTTAAATATAAATCATCTTAATATTTAAACCAGTATTTTCCTATTATATTGCCTATTAGTCATGTAAATTGTATATTCATATGGAAGTTATTTCTATTAAAGCTAAACCCAACCAAGGGAATAATTGAATATACAGTACATGATTATAAATTGTTTGTAATCCCTGTATATATTTGTATTGTAGGACATTGGACAGATGTTTGCTACAGTGGGAATGTGTGAACAAGCGGTCAATGCGTATCTGAAGTGCAACCAGCCCAAAGCTGCTGTGGACACCTGTGTGCATCTGAACCAGGTCAGAAACAACTAGACTTCCAAAAGCACCAAAGTCGTGTTACAGTAACTGCAAAGAGGCACCTATGAAATCATTAGCCATAAAACTTTTTTTTTTTTTTTTTTTTTTTTTTTTTTAAATAATGGCCATTTAAAAAAATGTTTTCCTCCAAAGTCTGAGTTCTGCTCCAAATGCTTTTATTGACTGAGGCGGTAGACTTCTCCACTGAGAAAAAAAACAAAAAAAGAGATAACTGAATATTGATCTCAATTAAAATTAAATTAACTGGGCACCCAAAATAGTCTGTATTGTGTTTCTTTGTCATAGTGGAATAAGGCGGTGGACCTAGCTAGAAGCTACAACATGAAAGAAATCAAATCTCTTCTTTCCAAATACACGTCACATCTTCTGGAGAAGAATAAAACTCTAGAGGCAGTAGAGCTGTATCGAAAAGCCCACCATTTTCTTGAAGCGGCAAAGCTCATGTTTAAGGTATGTGAAACTGTCTCTTGAATCCTGCATTCTGAACAGCAATTTGCCGTTGTACTGATGGTGGCCTGTTTAGATTGCAGATGAGGAGGCCAAAAAAAGCGCTCGCCCCTTGCGGGTGAAAAAACTTTATGTATTAGCAGCTCGTCTTGTTGAAGATTACCATGAACAAGTGAAGACAACACAACAGGGCAAAAGCAAGGGCAAGAAATCTGAGGTAAGCTTTGTTTTATTATTTTACTCATCATTTATGATCTAATTAAGTATTGATATATCCTTATTTTACTCAAACTAGGCAACATCTGCACTTGCTGGGCTGTTGGAAGAAGACGCATCCACTTTAGATAACCGTATTTTGGACAATGCTTGGCGGGGAGCAGAGGCGTATCACTTTTTCCTGCTTGCTCAAAGACAGCTCTATGATGGCTACACTGAGAATGCAATGCGAACAGGTATTCAAATTGGCAATTTATTTTTAGGTTTAAAAGAAACAGAGGTGCTACAGCTTAGGCAAATTAGAGTCAATGCCTCACTGTAGTGTCCTGTCTTGTTTGCATACTTTTCTGGTAAATGATTTGTATAATCAAAATAATATTCTTCTTTGTGCGTTCAACAATTTCGTAAGTGTTTATACAATAACACTGTACATGTCTTTCCATATCAAAGCTCTGCACCTCCGTGAATATGAGGACATCATCCCCACTGTGGAGATCTACTCCCTCCTGGCGATCTGTGCCTCTGCAAACCGGGCGTTTGGCACCTGCTCCCAGGCTTTCATCAAGCTGGAGTCTTTGGAGAGTCTGAGCGCTGAGCAGAGACAGGCCTATGAAGACCTTGCTCTGGAGATTTTCACCAAACACACACCTAAAGACAACAGGCCCCTCGACATGGTGCACATGAACAACCTTTTAGATGGGTAAAGCCATTCTGTTTCACATCACAATCAATTATTAAGTATTGTGAAAAGAAATATGGTTGAATCCTGCTTTCTTTCTCCTTTTTAGAAGCGAGAACCGGTTACCCACTTGTATTGTAACAGGCCTCCCCATCCAGCATTCGCCTTGGATCTGCAGCGTTTGCAAACACTGTGCATTAGATCAAGAGATGAGTAAATACACCTGCTGCCCACTGTGTCACACCCTAAATGTATAATATTTATCCTGAAAACATTATTCCTCGCACAGAACATTTAAAATCTTAATGAAGGATAAGCCTTGCCTATACCCTATCTAGTTATTAATCAGCACAGTACATTATGTTTCTTTGTTTGCCAAACGTTTTTAAAATTGTTTAATAGTTTACATTTTAACTGATCTATTGTATTGTAATAATTGAATAAAATGAATTATTATACCTTCTGAAAACTATCTCTCTTCTGCCATCTACTGTTTGCTAATTGAATTGCAAGACTGTGCAACTGATTTGACCCTGTTCTGAGGAGCTGGTTAGGACAAAAAAAAAAAAAAAATCAAAAATACGGAATGGATTAAGAGGTAGGCTAGTGTTTATTCTGTGGATTATTTATTACTAATTTTATTTTATTTTTGTTTGTTCAAAATTGCCATTTTTTTTTTTTTTCATCTATAAGAGTTAGTTACAACAGCCAAGGAAGGTGTCTCTTCCACTTACAGTTAACCTTTCCTTAGAAAAACCAGCACGACCATTAAATATTCACAGCAATTAATGTGGCACGGCTGACCTGCTAACGCTGTAAACTGAGCGCACATCATTGGCCCCTTGTTTTAGGAAAAGTGTAGCACCTTCGCGTAGAGTTTCGGCTGTCTGAAGGGGAGCGATGTTTCCATTTTGCGCCAAACGGACCAGAGTCGAACTGAGCCCTTGCTGAGTGGACACTGGGTCCGGAACATGACAAAGTCGAGACAGCAGCTTCGCACGGCAGCTTTTACGCACGTAGAAATGTGTTCATCTGGACGAAGCGGCTTTTACGCACGGAGTTGACCACAATTTAAGGTAAACTAAAGAATAAACACATGTGCTCTGTTGCAATAATTACGTTATATATATAGATATATATATATATATATATATATATATATATATATATTTTTTTTTTGTCTGGCCTCTGTTTGAAACGCTATAGCTTATTTACCGTGCGTAATTCTATACCGACCGGTTACACGTCTTGTAGGCTGCACAATTGTTAGACAAGTATTGATAGCCCTTCACCGACCTCGTTTTAGATCAGAGTGGCTTCAAAGTTATTTGAATTGAATGATTTCAATTAAAAAGTCTGCAGCTTATAAAGTAGATTAAACAATTCCCTATGAAGTCTTGTAAAGGTTTAATATTTCATTCCATTGCCCTATTTCTTGTCTGCTAAAATAAAACATGCAGAGTCAGAGATACCATTTCATATATCTCATTCCATTACAAAGTCGCACAGAAACCGCCATGTAAGGTGATCCTATGGTGAGAAGTCGTACATACTGTAAACAACATGTACAGGGTGTACTAATCAGGGTCTGCTCTTGTGTCCAGGAAACCTCCACTCACTGATGCATCCATCATGCTGTATGGACAGATGTATGGACACATGGCCCACAATAGAGACGATTGCTATATCAACGTCAATGTTGGAGGGTTCAAACAGAGGATGGACCCCCATATGTTGAAAAAGTTTCCCCAGACACGCCTGGGACGTCTCCTGTGCTGCAGCTCACAGGAGGCCATCCTGGAGCTGTGTGATGACTTCAGCCCCTCAGACATGGAGTACTACTTTGACAGAAACCCTCTGTTTTTCTGTTATGTGTTAAATTTTTATGTCACAGGCAAAATCCACCTGGTGGACGGTTTGTGTGTGGTGTCCTTTGTTCAGGAGATCGAGTACTGGGGCATAAAGGAGCGGCACCTGGACTGCTGCTGCAGCGACAAGTTCCTGGAGCTGCTGGAAGCGGCGGATGATAAAGGCTGGGGCTGTGAGGAGGAGAATGTGGTGGGCTCAGAGTCAGACTCCTCCAGTGTGCAGCTGTCTGTTTCAGAGGACAACATGGACTTGTATGAGGGCTCCTGGTGTGGTGACACGCGCAGAAACATCTGGATTCATCTGGAGGACCCTGGACACAATACTTTAGCCAAATCAGTGGCTGTGGCTTCGCTGAGTGTAGTGCTCCTGTCCATAATAGCCATGTGTGTGCATAGCATGCCCGAATACCATGAGCTGGATGAAAATGAGCAAGAGATTGAAAACCCAGTGCTGACCATCATTGAGAACATCTGTGTTCTGTTCTTCTCTGCTGAGTTTGTTCTTCGTTTGGCCGTCGCACCTTCGGCTAAAAGGTTTCTGTGTAGCCCTCTTAATATGATTGACCTATTGTCAGTCTTGCCCTTCTATGTCACTATAGTGTTTGACATGATGGATGAAGGGGAGAGCACAGAGCTGGAGAACCTTGGCAAAGTAGTTCAGATCCTGAGGTTGATGCGTGTGTTTCGTATTCTGAAACTGGCACGCCACTCAGCGGGCCTTCGCTCTCTTGGCGCCACGCTCAGTCACAGCTCTCGAGAAGTGGGTCTGCTTGTGCTCTTCCTGTCTGTGGGCATCTCCATGTTCTCTGCTCTAGTGTACTTTGTGGAGAACGAGACAGAGGAGTCCACTCTGCAGACCATGCCTGTGGGCTGGTGGTGGGCCACAATCAGCATGACCACTGTGGGCTACGGAGACACCTTCCCTGTCACGTTTCCGGGGAAGATTGTAGGGACTCTTTGCATTATCTGTGGACTGCTGATTGTTGCCCTTCCCATTACCAATATTTTCCAGAAGTTTTCTAAGTTTTATGAAAAGCAAAAGCAACTTGACATTATCCGACGTCGCACTGTGAAAACAATTGATTTCAGACCTTTACAAGAATAACTAAGAGGACGATGCATGTTATAGTGTATTTATTTAGCTCAACATTGCATGGACAATAACTTCACCATAACACAATCATTTGTAGCTTCTTCCTCACATAACTGTCTGACATGCACATCTGTTACATTTCATGGCTCATAATTGCTCTGTTCAATAGGAAGACACCCTGCTGAAGGCTGGATTATCACTGTAATGACTTCTTAATCAATGTGCCACTTAAAGTCAATAAAGGATCTTATAAGGTGCTGAATACACTGTTCTGTCAAAGGGCCTATTGGACAATGGACACAGTCCTTAAACTACACAATCACCCTATTGACTTGACCACTGAGCATAACCATGATTAACTTTATTTTGTCTGTCCTTTTATCTCTTCATATATTACATTTGTGTGTAATGCTGTGCTTTAATGTCTTTGTAAATATTTTATGCAGTCACCTCCATCAGCTTTTATCAACGTGTTGCATTGTTATCTCACATACAGATAAGACTGCACCAATCAATAGTACCAGACTGCTATCAGGACTGCCCTCCACAGCTTTTAATAGAACTAGAGAGCATACACCATCAATTATGGTTTTACAGCTAGGTATTTTTCAATGCTCTGGAAATTAATAAGTAGCTTTAGGGCTCCAGCATAAGTCAGCAGAATACTGCACTACAACACTATTCCCCTTGTCCTTTGATGCCCTTTCTCAAAGACATACTATGATTCAGTTCATCACTAAGGCTCAATAACGGAAAGTCGCCATCAGCAAAATGGTCCCACAAGTGAAGGGCAGCCAGGTTTCAGTTCACACACAACACACTTTGCATCACATAACTGTAGTGCATAGTAAATGAGCTTTATAAAATATCTTTCTGGTACTTTATTGACCACTTTTGACCATGTTTTAGGCAATGCTCTACGCAACACTGTGTATCCAAATACAAAAAACATACTTATAAATGGGAAAGAGAAACCAAAAATTGCACCCAGCTTGATCTAAACCACATGGATGGACTGAACATGAATAATGCACACTTGTTTGTACTTCTAAACTGTAAACACTAACAAAAATATATCTTGAGGATTGGCACAAATTACTAATAGAAGCAGGCATTTTTAGTAGTCTGTAGTAAATGTAATTACAAGCCATTTCATAATGTTCTTCTATGTATGCTACTATGCTGTCGGAGTGTAGACTGGAATTATGCTGTGGCTTCACTGGCTTGTGTTCAGACCCTTTAGACCCCTTAGACAGGTTTCCTATTATAAAGTATTGCTTGTACATATCAGTCGTAACTGTATATTCTTAGCTTACATCACTGGTATCACATTGAGCCAAAAATATTTCTTGCACTCTCACGATGAACTTTGTTTAAACAACAGCAGAGGAAAAGTGTGCAGCTGAATATCCATCTTGAGTTACATCTCTATAATTTGCCATTCAAACTATTTTTTTGTTTCCTTGGTTTGCAGAAATAAGAAATCACTTTGCTCTTTTTTATTCACGCTCTGTGGTCCTCTCTGCTTATTCAGCCAAACTGATTCATGCATGGAGTCATGAGGGATGGAATGATCAGGCATATCGATATAATCACTGTAGTGCAATGGACTGCTATCTGTACATTGCACCTGTGGCACCTGACCATAAACAGTGGGTCTGTGTTGGTCAAATGGTCATATATGCAATAGACACAATATAGAAGTCTAACAAATTGAGCACTAATAAGAAGCAGACATGGTATTCCTTGTACTGTTTCACATTGCATGCAGCAGGTCACTTACAAAAGCCATGGATCACATTTCAGGCCGTCAGTGACCTTCCATTTGTAAACAATTATATTTCTTACTGTTTTTGTGACATTGCCTGCCTCAGCTGAAGTACAGGGTTATCATAAGCTTTCATTTCATATGAGTGCCTATAATGCCAAAGATGAAATGAATTTGCATTGTCAGGACAAAGCTGATTGCCCTCATACACTCAGAGGAGCTGGGATCAGGTTTTATGATTGATTTTTGTTTCTGCAAGGGATGAAAATGATGTAACTGAATTGTACATATAGTCATACCAATATTTGTTGGAAGGGGAGAAAATGAAGTGAAGATCTGTGTCCTTTTCAACGAGACTGTCAGACCTGGACTATAATTTCAATTACATTTATGGCTATTATAGTTTAATTATATTGTCAAATAGCTTACTTTTGCTGAGTATATGCTGCCCTCTCGTGGCAAGTTTATAATATTACAATTGAGTAGGGGCGGATAGCGGAACAGAAATGCACAACTTGGTAGAAATGGGTGTAATAATTACGATTCCCAGCTAGGGGGCAGTGATACAACGTGAATGTGTGTGTGTGTGTTTGGTGTGAACGTGTGTGTGTGTTTGGTGTGAATGTGTGTGTGTGTGTTTGGTGTGTGTTGTACGACCAATACGCATAAAGTTGGATGATACGTACCATTTTGTAGAAAAGTTGGCTTTAAGGTGCAGTATATAGCTTTTTGCAGGTGGTAGGTCAGTCATTTGCTTGTTTCACAGAATATGGCTTTGCTTTGCCCAGAATGTTTCACAGGTCCGATCTGTGGAGAGGCGACTCCACTCACAGTAAGAAAAGTATGTTTTGCAAGGTATCTTTAAAAAAAATAAAAATGGCTATAATTAAATAAATGCTTTGTAGATAATTTCATTGAACAGCTTGTGGAACATTACTGGCAAAGCAATAACATTTCTAATTTCAACAAACAGGTAATGGACCCAACACCTTTAAAGGCAGTTTTCAGGCAAATAAAAAATTAACTCCATGATCTTAAAACCTATAGAAAGAGTAACTTTGAATTGTGCTATTTTGAATTTGTGCCCCACTACATAACTTTAGACAAAGGAAAAGCATGTTTTATTTTTTGTGTTATATATATTTTTATATTTATTTTAATTACCCTTAAAAATGTAAATGAAAAACAAGAATCCTTACTGTTAGCGGGCTTGCATCTCCACAAAACTGACTCTAATGTGGCCAGGAGGAGCTTTGTCCCGCTTGTTTCCATGGAAATGTTACTTTGGCTCTCTATATAATATTCCACAGTATGGCATTAAACCTATCTGTATCCTTGGAGAATATTCTGAAATATGGTTTTAACTCTCATTTTCTGTGGAATCAGGTAGATGACTTTCCAGCTCAAGAAAGTTACATACTGTTCCTTTAAGCATAGTTTTAGTGAGAAGACTTGCTAACTCCTAATGACTATCACTGTCTATTACCTACAAAGGCGCATACCTACATTACATTCACTTCAAAATGTTTTTTTTTTTCCTGAAAACCGAAAAACATAACGGGATATTTTGTTATGATATTTGAATTAATTAAAAGAGAGTCCAAGAAACACATGCTCATAACACATCATTCCAAGATGAAAATGATTTATTATTATTCATTTAAATTAACAAACACTGCTATACATATTGCTGTTTTTATCCATTTTGAATCATTTTAAACAGTTAAAGCATTTGGAAATCAGTTAAGAGTTGAAAACAAGTGACAGACAGTAGATGACAAGCACATCAGAAGATCTACAGTAAATGGCTTTCCTATGTGTCTCTATTGGAGGCCTCTTGTACATTCACGCACACACACAACCAACCACACACATCACTGTTTTTGGTTTTCATCCATCAAAAACCTCCCCCAGTATGGCCGACGTCTTCCCAAACAGCAGCAGTTGTTGATTTGTCACTTTTCCTGCTTCCAGCGCAACAAAAGACAAGCAAAGATGATGACCCCACTATTACAGGAATGTACGAAGTAAGCAATATAAAATAATCACAATTGTCCTTCTCAGTGCACTGTATTGAAAACCCCATTTCCCTTTAAACATTTGTAGAAATTATTTAAGAAGTGCTTCGAAACTTCAATCTCAGGCCTGCTGCAGAAAGAGTCCACCTCAACTTGGTAATTGTGAGGGAAAAATACTTATTTGGCCCATATGGCTTATCTAAAAGTTTCTACTTAGTACCTCAATGTTGGCAAATGTTCACACGCCCCAAAATCACCATAATTCTTTACTCAAAATGACAGATTTACAAACACAGCATAAACAGGGTTGACATCATTGGCAGCTGGCGACAGTCTAGACCACAGTGGCTTTTTCATATCTGACAAAAATGTTTAAAATCCCTCTTTTGTAGACAAGGACTGATGGATAACAGGATTACGTGTGTCATACAAAGTATTGGAAACCTGATCGTATGTTGGGAACGGTAAAACAAACAAAATCTTCAAAGTTTTGTCCAAAATGTTGATGATTTTGACAATGTACCGCAACACTGGCTGGCTTGATGATCCGTTAGCATCAAAATCCCTGACATCAATGTTAAAAAGACACATCAACAGGTACAGAATCACTGAAGAAAGTCACACCAATACTAATGTAAAGTCAAGCCGCTGCGACAAAGAGGGGCTTCTGCGATTTGAAGTTGGCTTGTTTCCTTTGCGCTTCGCCACGTGGATGGTCATTTCTCTAGAGAAAGGAGAGGACAATGTCTGAACAAAAAACACACCATAAAATATATCACGAGCCATAAATACAATTAAAGATGTCAGAAATGTTTGATTCCTGATTTGAAAGTAAAAGTCTATTGTCATATATCCTCTATCTGACCTCGTTATTGATTCGGCAGAGTGCAAGTGTCGACCACATGGCTTTTTTCTCATAAATTGTCAAAAATATAAATTCGTAGTCAGTCCATATTGTTGGCATAGCGTATGTTTATGCCCAGTAAACAATTTGACACTCTTGTTTGAAATGGCAAAAAAAAAAAAAAAAGAGATTGACACTGTATGGGACTGTTGCACGCACATAGTAAAAAGTTTGAAGGATCGCGCGTCTTAGCCCTTGGGGGTTGTAACACAGCTCGGTCAGCTTGGTCCGGACTTTATTATGTGCTCTTGCTGTTAAAAGACACTGGATATCAAGGTTTTGGATCACAGTGTTTTAGAGTGCCAAAAGAGTGGGCGAGTTGAGCGAGTCTGAAGACTGATCGCCGCTGCTGGAGCTCCGACGGTGTGCCTTTGAGCATGACTCGGAGGATGGTGAGGGGCTCTCCGGCTCCATCATGCTGGGGTAGGTGAAGATGAGGCTGGGCGCGTTGTTGGGGGTCTGCGCCGGGGTAGAGGCGGCCACCACTGGGGTATTCAGGCTGTCCCCGTCCGAGCAGTAGAGACCCCCGTTGGCGCCGAGGCAGATGGGTTTGATGACGGAGCGCTGCGGATGTTTGTCCTCGCTGTCGTCCGGCTCTTGTTTGACCACCACCTGGTTCATGGAGGGCCGGGGAGGCATGGAGGGGCGCATGGTGAGGGGTAGAGGGGCGCACTGCTGTGGAGGCGGCGGGGGCTGGTGGTGTGCGGGGTGGTGGTGTCCGTTGGCCTGGTGGCGGTCATCGATGGGGAGTTTGCACACGGGGTTGTGGGCGACAAGCATGAACTCCAGTTTGTCCTTCTCCTTCTGCAGGGTCTCGATCTCCTTCTGAAGGTCTGCTTTCTCCTCCTCCAGTTTTTCAGTCTCCTGTTAAACATAAGTAAAACTGTTACCGTCAGTCCTGAAATCAAATATTAAATATGTCATACTAGAATGTATTTCAACTCACTTCTTAGTTTTATTTTATTTTATTTTTTCTTGTTATATGTACGCCTCTACCTATTTCTTTATCACTTTGTTTAGTGGCCCCGAGGCTTTGTTGGACTGGACACTGCACTTTGAAATGAGGATTGGACAAGGAAGGACATTCAGCAAAATGTCAAGGCCAGAATCAAAATTGCGGCTGGCACATGAAGCATGGCATGTGCGCTATCTACTCGGCCACCAAGCATGCCTCTACCTATTCAATTCAAATATTTAATTATTTCTGATTTTTTTTTTAAATGTTTGGACATTGGTGATTTAAACTATACTGCTCAAGACAGGACCAAATGGAGGTAACTCTCTTAGTGGATTGACTAAAAGACATATTTTCGGTCATAATCATTTTCTTACCCACTATAACTTACTTTATATGTGACCTATATTGTTTTATCAAAAAATATGAAATATTTATTAAGTTATGGATTTTACAACGTTTGTGTTTTCACCCCAGCCTCGGCAAAGCCAGTACCACTAGTTTGCCACATGAGGGCAGTATTTACTCGCAATAGTAAAATTCACATAACTATCAAATTTCAAAAGATCTACTTTGGCTCAAACGCAGCAGTGAGTTAGGTAAGTTGTTCATTTTAGTTGACTAACTCTTTTCGCTTGGGTTGTTATTGTTGTAAGACATTAGTGGCAGGAGCCTGCCCTGTTTACAGGCAGAGCAGATAAGGGCAGACATACTGCTGTCTGAGAACTTTGACTCGTGGGCAAAGGTATGAGGAAGTTGTTTTGAAGGAGCTAGAGGGAAAATACAGACTGTGTGACATCGATAACAGGCCATATAAGGACAATTCCCATTTCCTTTAAAGGAATTTTATTCAAACACCTCTTGCTGTTTGATTAGATAACATAATTTCACATTGAAATACAAGCAAATTACTCCCTTTTTAGAGCATTAAAAAGTCTCACAGACAGCTGCCTACAGCAAATTCCACTCCTGAGTTTCTTTCTGTTCTTATAATTCTGACAACCTCACTGTAATGTGGCTAATTAGTCCATTTAGATGCTGTTAGTGTCTGCAAGGGAGGGCCAACGAGACAGCCCTACCTCTGTCTGCTGCCGCTCCAGACAAAAAGCTTTTCACCGCCTGTCATCACGGCTCTCAGACCCACACCGCCAGAACCAGTACTACAAGTTGTGAGGTTTAAGGCGTGGAGTCCAGTCAGTCATCAGGAAATCTAAACTACCTCACTGCTTTTTGGCTCAAACGACTATAGTTTACATGTGTGTGTCTATAAGTCACTGTACATACCCCTTGGAGCATTTCTGTAAGTTCTCGTCTGCGGTTGCGGCATTTGGCGGCAGCGAGTTTGTTCCTCTCACGCCTCACTCGCCTTTTCTCCTCTTCTTCAGGGCTAAGCTGAGGGTGACAAAGGCAGGAATGTAGTTAAATAAACTGACAGGACAATAAGTGTAATATGGAACAAAGGGCAAAAGTGTAATAGTTGCCAATGTAGAAGTATTACTTTGCAGAGTTTTTTTCCCCAATTTGTTCAAACTGGCAGTAATATAACATAAACCATATAATCTGGAATCATTATCACTATTGTGTTCAAATGGGTAGATTTGTAAGTTTATTTTAGATCAGCTTTGAACTATCTATTTTGCTCTTCAAAAAGTCCCTTAAACCACACACTGCTTGTTGGTGTATCGAGTCCAGTTTTCAAAGAGTTAAAGCTGAAAGAGTTAAACCAACAGTTGAAGACAGTGGATGCAAATGTTTCATAATGTTTCTAAAATTTGACACAAAAATAATTTGCCCTTTATGGGAGTATTTTTTATGTCTTTATGTCATATTTTTCAAGTCTGTAGTTATACACAAACCTGAATATTTTTGGCTTAATGAACGCTTTCCACTTTTGTATGGGCCTAAACCTTTTCGTATTAAACCGACCAGAAAGTAAAACATCAATAAGTCTGTGTCAGAGTTCTGGTTGAAAATTCACCTGCTCATCTCTCTTGCGTCTCCGCGCATCCCCAATGGATCGTATGACCCCGGGCCTTGCCAGAGCATTGTGCCCCAGCAGTCCTGGGCCGTTGGTCAGGTGATGGCTGTAGGGGTGCGAGCGTGAGTACGGGTTGGACATGGAGGTGATCACTGTGGGCTGCACCATCCACTGCAGGTCCTGGCTGGTAGTGATTGCGTTGATGGTGGGGATAAAGGCACTGTTCGAGCCGGGCATGTCGACTCTATACTTCTGCAAAGGAGACATGGAGAAGTCAGAATGTGCAATAGAATTGAATAACAGGCACATAATGATGCTTATTCTGAATTGGAAAGCTTGTAGTAATGATTCAGTGCTGAATGTAACCCCTGGAGTGGAGCAGTGACACATGCTGTGATTCATGTGGGAAAGCCCAAGGTGTCCTGCAAATCTCGTTTTTACTACAAAACAAAACTATGACAATTGTAAACTACTTTATTACTACAGATAAGGACACCACATTTTTGTCACTGTTGGAGATTTATTCTAAAATTCCAGATTAAATGCAACAAATGTATTTTCTTTGCTCATTTCTACATCCCCAATAAAATATATTTATAAGACGAACAGAGTGTTGCATCTTTGAAGTAATGTCTATTGAGCCCACCAACCGTCTGTCCATGTGCGTAATTTGCGCACGTCCTTATCCCCCATATTCCCGACTTTCCGACGGACATCCCGGCAGTCCTTTTGGAACTTTTGTTTATCTGGTGAGTCATTATGTATGGGATTTGTTAAGCACATGCGAAACGCGTTCAGTTCCAGTAAAGGGGGAAGCAGCCAGCTGGAACAGGGCAGGCAGTTCGTCGGAATTATGCGGGAGTAATTTTACCCAACCTCACTTTTACAATAAATGCACTCCAGTTCCAAATAGGAATAGTAAACGTGTTACCTTTGTGTTCTGAGAAGTAGCCCACTGAACTTAGTCTACATTGGCGTTCGTTTTTCGCCAATATGAATAAAACGGTGCGTAAAAACTAGTGCGCTAAAGAATGCCAACCTGTGCGTTTAAAGGGGGCCGATAGAAAGGTTGTTTTGTGTGTGCTTGTGTGTGTTTGTGTGTGTGTGTGTGTGTGTGTGTGTAAAACCTAACGAAGAGGTCATGTTCCAACCCGCAGTAATGGGAAACAGGCTGCCAGTGTGTGATTACAGGGAACCAGGGCAATAATAGATACGGGCCAAAAGTCGTTTACATGTTGCGTGAGTCTGATGAGGTCTTTCCGCAGAAGACTTTATACAACGGAGACTTTATTGTGGTATAAACGTTGCATTATCTTGGTATGAGACGTTTACTCCCATTCCTAATCTTTAGCGTGCGTCTTATGTAGAACGAAATGTATTGAGTCCAAAGGACATATTAAAGTGAGCACATGCAGTTATCAAAGGTGGTAATGATATCAGGGAGAACACGCCTGGACATTTTAGAACAGTAAATCCAAAGGCGCACACGCGTATCATAATTGAAATGTCACAACCGGTGCCCAAACACCACTGATCCTTCCACAGCTGATTGAGACATGCTTGTACCATTATGCCTCTTCTAAATGCAATCTTCGCCATTTCCTACACGATCACAATTCAATTTGCCTCCGAAAATAAATCAGAGCAGGACAATTACACTGATTAGTAACATTAAAAATATATGTAAATATGTCTTTTATGCATGGAAAAACAAGACACGTGTTGTGCATACGCTTGGCAGTTATACATTTTGAATAGAGAACGCTGAACAACTTGTTGTTATGTGTAGAGAATTTTATAACATGGATGAGGACAATTCCTAATGGTACGCGCCAAAGGAGCGCGTATATTACTTGGCACTGGTACGTATAGACTTGAACAGCGATAAGCAACCAGTGACTCATTAGCGGGGGATATCTGCTAATTATTAGAACATTGGATCTTGTGTAGTTAAGTGTACTGAGGTGTCAACGGGTTCACCAGTGCTCAGTGAAATACGTCCATGGTGGTTAAGAGTCTAACGAGGAATGCTGTGATGAATGGCGTGGATAGGCTGCGTGGAAATGGCTCACCTGGTAGTTGGAGGTAGAGATCGGACTGCCGATCGTACTGCTGCCGCTTGTGAAGGATTCAGGCTGGCCCGGAGAAGTGCTGCTGCCGCGAGACGACGTGTCGTAATTCCCGGGGTAGTCCTGGTACATGATCCAGGAAAGAGCAAGATTTCAGTTTGAGCGCTGAAATCTTTTCCCTGATCCTCACAGTTAAAGGCAGCAGAAATACAAGAAAATCCCTCTGACTTCAGATATTTTGTTTTTTGGAAATCCAAGAAGTTACGAGTTAAAGTAAAGTGCAAAGCTTCGCCTCTAAACGCACCTAAGCATCAGAAGATATCGCCAGTGCAAGAGCGTATTTGTCTGCTTGTAAAGTGTGCTTTACTATTCTCTTTTACCCTAAAGGTCCTCTCAGGTGCGCCCTTCAGTCCCAAGTCTACAGCACACCTTTTCGCTGCAGATCCAGTGGAGACAAGTGCCGTGAGTCACGCAGGTAAACGCTCACTTTAAGACCTACTGTCCTCTGATTTGCTCACTATTTTCCGTGCCTGTCTGATCTGAGCGCTCGGAACACTTCGAACTTTTTCTTTTCCTTTTCACCACACTTCCTAGAGATGACTCACTTCAATGGCACTATGAAGAAAATGCATCGGCTTTTCAACACCAACGACACGGCTGACGTCACGCCTGGGCGTTGCGACGCGCGGTCAGGGAGGGGTTCAGAGCGGTTCAGGCTCAGAAAAAGACACTCTCCGTTATAGCGGCGTTGTGCGAGCGGACATTAGAGACTTATCAGGAGAGCGGGGAGACGGGAAAGTGGCTGTAAGACCATTTGAGAGAAGTGTTTGAGCCACGGACGTCAGCGCGCACTGTGAACTTCACTATTTTTCTCACTTGCTTCGGTCCATTGACGCATGTTTCCTAAAATGGGCAGTTGCGTCAGAGAGCGCGTGTGGGTTTCTTGGTAAAGGAAGCGTCAGGCACTGGAGGGATTCCCTCCCCTCGCGCTCTGCAGCGGACTCTCGAGACCCAAAACCTAGGTCCGTTTTCATCTACCTTGGACTGAGGTTTTGCTAACGAGAGAAGAGACAGGCCTGCTTTTCTATAATCGGACATAGACGTATTTGCTGGAAATTTGTGCGAGAGCGCGCGCAACTGGTGTGCGATTGCGCGGCTGTAGTCTTGTGTCTTTAGTTCCAAAACATATTACACTTTGGTATCTCACCTGGAATTTTCCCTTTTCTGTTTAGTCTTACTTGGTCACAGTATAGATCGGTGGTTTTACCGACTGTATTCTCACACGTCACAATAAAAGCATTTTCGGGGGGACTTTGAGGTTTGGAGGCTGCGGGAAGTTAATTTCAATGCGCTAGGGAGACAAACACAGATGGAGAAATAATAAAACCATCTGCAAATATCCAGTAGGCTACTCATAGTCGAATAACTACAGCAACTGGTAATTTTGACAGAAATACAATCACTGAGCAGTCAAATAACCCCTCGCTGTTATAGTTGGGTAGCAACAGGCGTGAAGATGCCTGTAACCCGCGCTGTGCCAGTGCAGCTCAACGCGTGGCCCGCCTCATTAACACTTAGTCCCAGCTTCAAAGAGAATCTCAGTGAAATGTGGGCTAATTGTGTTTCGGACACACCTCATAAACAGGGGCAATGCGCCCAGAATATGACACGATCTGAAACGGCGTATTAAAACTAATCCAATCGTCTATGGTTTCTATTTTAATCTGGAGGCTATCACCATAGCACGTTTAGTAACTGTTTAAGACCTGTGAGGCCCTGTGTGCTTGCCAAAGTCATTGAAAGAGGCTTGCAGCGCAGTCTGGCGGAAACTTGTGTGAAAACTGAACTGGAGGGGACTTTTTGAGGTGACCAGTCTGCCTTAGGGACTGAGGGTTTCAGTTTGCTCATAGCAAACCCCTCTCAAACTGGCAATAACACTCTGTACACAGGACCTGTACATAAGGCGTAGGGAAATAGCTACAAATTATATTTTTAAAACGTGTATTGTATTATCAACTTGCTGTGGAGAATATTGGCAAGGCCTAGGCAATTTTAATAATCACCAAAACACATGGGCAATAGGCCATAGGCCCAAGCTTCACTTTTTCTGTATGTATATGTATCTCATACATATTTTATTTTGATATTATTTTGAATAATTCAGAATATTCTGGGGTCGTGAGTTGCCCTATTCATGGCTTTCAGCTTCTTGATTATTAATGATAGTTAAGGACTTTTGCACACTCAAAATATATAATACTTTGTTAATTGCTATGGCAATGGTACCAAATATTCATCAGTCTGATGCCTATGTACAGCCTTTGCTCAGGGGGAGATCAGAGGGTTGAGGGTAAACACTTCAATGACCAAATTCAGGCCATACCCAGCTCTGAAACAATGGATGAAATGTTAGAGATTTTTTTTTAAGGTTTGGAAATGTCTTGAATATGTTTCTCTTGACAAAAAAAACTTTCAGCCTACAAGTTGCCTCCCAAAAGCTAGGCCTATTATTCAATTTGAAATCCTGACTCCAACCACTAGAGTTAAAGCTCCAGATAGAGCGCAGATGTTCAATAAATCCACATTTGAAATGAAATATTAATTAATGATTAATGTTTATCATTTGGCAGCAGCGTCTGAACAGTGATGGTGTTGCTAAGCGACACACTTTCTGCTAAATTGCTCGGGGGGATTTAATCTGCCATAGTCCTATAATTAATGCCATAATATCATTTCAGCTGCACCCTTCGGCGTCAATCCAGGGGAAGAAAGGTATGGCTCTGTGACAGGACCTGTTCTTATACCACTCCAAATCGCATCTCTAAGTACATAATGAGATATTGGGGCAAATTTGGAAAACACAACAAACAGTTTTGTGATGCCTGTCAATCAAATATTATAGCTCTAATCTGTTATGGCTTATGATAGAAATATTACATCCAAACTTTAAGCAATATATTTATACCAAGTTTGCATGGAGGTAAGGTCAGGGCAAGGCTCATGTCTTATTGAAATGACTTTACGTGCTGCTTGGGCAAACAGACATGGCAGGCTCCATGTGCAGCCGGCTGCAGGGTCGTGAGTTTGATTCTGGCTCCTGTTAGATCCTGAAGATCCTGTTTGGTACTTAGATGAGAATCACCAAGCCAGAGATGTTCAGTGATGTGATGTTATCTCTGAATTCACTACAGCTTTACCTTTATGAAATAGGACCAGTGTCTTGGCAAAGGTCAATGCTCTCCAAGCGCTCACACATATTTCTCTGCAAGTAAAAAATACTCTCATGGCTCCCCTCGAGAAGATTACAATATTCATTTGGTATTTTATTCAAACACAGCAACAATCACTATCTGCAATATCACATTAAATATTGAAATAGTGCTGGAAAATAATTTTGTGTGAAAACAACATTGGTTCTTACAAATTCTAACACATCGCAGTGTTAGGTGGGATTCAAGTACATTCTCTCCGTGGTGAGACATCAGTTTGGACAGATGAACGATGCATGTATAATAGACTGAAACAATTTTGTGGGGCTTGTTTTGTCTGTGCTCTTCCTCGGTTCCTTGCGTCACTCACCTGTCATTCTCTAATACGCACTTCGGGATAATAGTGTAATCACAGGAGGTAATCTCTTGTTACTGACAGTAGGGCAGAGACAGACATCGCTTTGCTGACTAGACAGGTCGATAACCAAGCCTGCTATTGTGCTAGTGGCCTACATTGCACCTGCTACGTGGGTTGTTAAAGCACAGGAGAATGTGATCTTTCAATAGGATGATGTGCACCTTAAATGATTTGATAATATTCCCAAATGTGGTGCCTCGCTGAATAAAGTTTTTCTTAAGAAGTAGGACATCACTTCAAATAAATTCTTGCCAATTCTCAATAACCACTTAGCCCAATTAATTGACTGTTTACCAAGTTCGACTCTCACATGCTGATTGATTGATTGATTGATTGATGCTCTAAGGTAATTTTGTTGTTACTCAGAACAATGACAATCAATTTTTAATGTCCAGCCATACTATCTGTAAACCAAATCTGATTTTGTTGCGTATTCTCTTTGTTTTGCTGTTTTGTTAAAACTAATGGGCGTGAAAGGAGAGGTCAAATCCTGCTCAACTGAAATCCAGTCCAAATCTACTTTTGTTCCCGCCCAGTCTCACATCTAACCTGTGCAGTCACGATTATTGAGACCAGTAAATTATATCTAACATTATGTTGTCTCTAGCTTTAGACTTCATCAATATAAATCTTATCCTCGCTGTCATCAATATTCCCCCTGTGCACTTAGACTGAGAGAGGCTGTTCCAGTGAATTGACGGAAGCATCCTTCACGGCTTGATTGAGCGGTTGCCGTGGTGACTCAGTAAAGTCCGACACAAAACATCGGCAGCAGCGCACGGGGATAATCTGATCGCTCTTGACCTCCGGAGTGTGGGATTGTGGAGAAGAGAATATGAATTCATTGGTCACATTTCGTTGAATAAGGCCAGTCACACTCAGAAATGCAAACAGCAAAGTGTCTGCAAAACACCCGAGTTATTGGCCTAATGCAGGCCGTCTGGACCGGCTGTTAGAGAGACGGACAATAACTATGACACATTTGTTTAGGTGGCATGTAAAAGCAGGGGATTGTGGAGGTTGTTGAAACTTTACTGTCTCCAGAAAACAAGGGTATAGCTCTATTGCTTGACTGTTAAATAAGCTGCAGTGATTTGTTTTTGGAAAAGATAGATCTAAAACAGTTTAGGAGATATTTTAAACTACATTTAAAAATTAATTATTGCATTGTGCTACATTTTCATCACTCTGAAACCTAAGATTATTTAGGACTGGCCCAGTTTTGGAATGGAACTCGAGTTTTTGACATTCACAGTTGTATTCACGGTGATATTTTCCTCCCGTTTTTATTATTAGCCTGCCACTTTTTTTGCTGGGACGGCCACAGTAAAGTGCAGCGATTTTGTGCGTCCAGCATCCGGCCACATTACTGCGATGGACAAAGTGGGTGAAATGTCTCAGCCTTGGACACACGTAGCCTATGTCCTTGTAGACGAGATTTGAATCGTATACCATCTAGTTTTGCTTTGCTTACAGACTGAGCCGCTGTGAAAATGAGTGAATAAATGGTTGTAATTGTCTTCGGCACTCAGACACATCCATCTGTGCGTCTTCAGGAGCCCCGTGTCAGTGGCAGTACACGGTCAGATTGCAGGGAGCTGGGAAATCATCTATTCTACGGCATCACGTAGCAACCAGCTGTTTACAGCGAGTGGAAACAGACAAGCTGAGCTCATCCCACAAAGGCACAGGGTAGTTCCAGTGTCACAGGTTCTTCATAGAGCTGACACAACACAGTGGTCTCAAAGTAGAGGTGCACATTATAGCAACATTTAGATAACAGTATGGATTGTCCATAGTAAAAAAACCCCAAAAAGCTTCAAAAAGAGCCATGAAATGAAAGGGTATGGTGATATTTCTGCACTTTTATGTTAAATTTTACAGGCATTATCTGATTAAATTAAACCTAGACTAATATTTCTGTTGAATTGACATAATATTGTCAGGATTTTGTTATTGTGATATTCCAAGAGAATATTGCGATAATATTTTTTGTCGCAATACCCATTTTTTTAGATTTTATTCTCAGCCTGGAATCAACAATTCTAATATTAATTGGGTTTATAAAATATCAAAATAAAATCTTCATACATGTTATTAATTCCTATTTGTAAGTTTGTTTTTTTTTACTAACTTGTACACGTATCACACTGCTGATTATTGAAGATAAGTTATTCAAAACTATTGTGTATCCCTAACAACTTAAATGTCTAATCTTTAATAGTAAGAGCTATAGCCTTTGTTTAACAGTATTTTATGTTTTGGTTTAGGAATATGATTGTTTGTGGCCTGCTGCCTCTTTTGCTGACCAACTTCTCCTGACAAAATACATTTCTTATTTTCTAACAGATGAAAAAAAAGAAAACATTGGAACCGTTGGTATAGAAAGTAAACTGAGAGTAAACTGTAATGACATTTATTGTTATAGTGCAGTAAAATTGATGTGTCTTTAGGGCTTTTCATTCAACATTATTTTAACTACTAAGCTATTGATTAATCACAAAGCATTTGCAATAACAAACGTCTGACATTCTAGCATTAAACCGCTGAAGAATCATCTATGAGTAAGGTGTTATGACAAAACATCCTGGGGGTAAAACATGACAAATATTTGAGACCACAACTGTAACCCACTGTAGACCAATCTCAGCTGACAGTAACCTCAGCGCCGCTCTGCCAACAGTTCCTGCTACAATGGAAGGAAGTGCGTCACGGCCACCGCTCAAGACAAAGAGTGGAACGCGGCGGAGAGAAAGAGCAGGGGACGTGTTGGAGAAAGAGCGGAGAGCGAAAAAAAAACAGCCCAGAAAAAACGGGGGGGACTTCTGGACTGGCACGCGGCGGTCAGCTCTGGACACCTGTGCCAACAAACAAACAAATAAATAAACAAACAAGAGCCTTCCTTCCATGTCGACTTTAAAAACCACAGGAAGAGGAACAAACTCTTTCTATGCGTGATTATCGTACGCGTTGTTTTTGAGTAATGCCTCTCATAGCTCAACACAATGACCAAGTTTGTCCCTGTCAGCGCGGTAGCCGGGGTAATTTATGACTATGCAGGTCTGAAGGGGAGGCTGTGGAATGTAGTTAATGGAAGAATGCTGTCCTTTTGTTGTTTGACCTGAGCTGGAAAACAACACCTCGTCTCGGCAGCTGGTCTTGAGTTAAAACGACAAGAAAGCACGTCTTTGTGGAGGTGGGTTACAGGCTTGGATGATGAAAGTTTGACTGACTAACACATTTTCTTGAAGCCTGGAAATACTACGCAATACAAGTCACTGTATGTCAGCAAACTCTTACCAGGAAGTGGTCGAAGCGTCTTTTAGAAAACAGAATGTTTGTTATAATGCAATAGGTGATTCATAATTTTTACAGTAACAGGCAGGCCTCCCATGCCCCAAATCTAATCTCACATACGATATACATTTATAACCACGCGTCCATGGAAGGAGTTTTAAGGCCCAAGTACATCCCAAATCAACCGGGATGGGGCCAAATCTCTATAAGCAAAAAATAAAAGAGCTTTAAATAAATAACTACCAAGCGCATTCATTTTGATTTCAGTTGTGTTTTATTTCCAATCAATCTTTCTGGACTGGGAGTGGACTGAACAAAGATAGCAGACTATCCATATAATTATTAAGAAACAGTAAATGTTGGTTTTAACTGAACAAGGCTATGATGACGCTGAAGAAAGTAAATAAATAAATGAGCAGCAGAAAGTGTTGTTCTTGGTCCACTATTCAAGTTTTAGGTCAAAGGTCAAAGTTTCTGAGGTTTGGTTGAATCAGTGTCACCAAAATATCAAATCAGTTGAAGAGTATGTTTTAATCTTGATGGTCATTCGTTAATAAAATACATTAAAGATAGTATTTTATCAAACCGTATTGGAATTAATGATCCATAATTGATTTATTGAGGAACGTTTATTAAAAATATTTTCCTTGTTTTACAAACCCACATCATAACAAAGAGTGTAAAATTGAAAAGTCGTCAAACACAAAAAAGCTCAAAAGTTAACCCTTCTACCCAAGATGAACTACACTGTTCAAGAACTTTAATAGTAAAAAACAAACAAACAAGTAAATAAATAAAATCTGTGTAATTTAGGATGTCACAATATAAAATTTTAATGCTACACTTACTGTGAGAAAAAAACATCATGGTTTGAGTATTCATGTTGACTGGCACTTAAACCAAACAGTAGGAAAATCCTTTATTCACGACTTTAATTGATTATCATTCCACATTAGCTTTTGAAATAAAAAAGTAATGATTTTAGGACATAAACAGCCTGATAAAAAGTACTCCATACAAAGTTTTGCTTTGTTGGAGTAAAGATTGAACTGAAATGACTCACTGTTGCTGTCGACGATTCTCTCGATTATTCTTTTTACGATTACATTGTGACCGGATTAAGGTGAGACACTACAGGCAAAACTCATTGTTTTCAATTTTTTGGTCAGTTTGCTCTCTCAACATATCGGCTTTCATGTGAAAACAACAAACATGTCCTGTCTGCTCCTTCAGATGTTTAACTATTCCTTTCCAAATTCCAGATTTCAATCCAGATTCCATTTAATCCAGATTACTCTGGGACAGTGAAACTTCAAAAGCCGTTTCCGGTAACACTTTATAATAACTACACTTATTCATGCCTTAATAAAGCATGAACAAAGACTTAATGCATAATCAATAGTTTATTAAGAATGATTCAGGCTTAGTAACCATTTAACAAATATTCTAACCCTAATTTCGAACCCTAACTCTAACCTTAACCTTAATTAAGAAGTTACTAATCCTGAATCATGTTTAATAAACTATATATTCATTATTAATTAAGTCTTTGTTAATGCTTTAATAAGGCAAAATAAGATGTAGTTATTATAAAGTGGTACCCCGTTTTCTTAAAATGCATTTGAGACATAAAGATTTGCCTTAAAGTAGCACCCACAAACACCAAACTATAATCTTGGACTCAACAACATTTTAACGAAACGTACAGAAGGATTTTTTGATATCTAATTCTAAAACAGATTTATTAAAGATGTAAGTAAAAAAAAAAAAAAAGTGATAATTTGAATTTTTAGGAACATTTTCAGTCCAATCTTGTTTACTTTAATACTAAATAAGCTATCCAAAATCCCCTCCGTACATTTTTCTGTAACTAATATGTGTACAAAATGAACCAAGACATTTAAATCTGGTCCTGTCCATTTTTCAGATATATATGTCCCAGATATATGTATTTTTTTTGTCGTTTCTACACACAAAATGCAATGAAAAACTATATTTTTTTCTTACAAATAAGGAGACGTTTCAAATTGATATCTCTAAATGTTAAGATTTTTTCCTATTCATCTGCAGTGTCTCGCCTTGAGCACAATTATCGATTAACCGAATAATCTTGACACAGTGTAATAATTTATTCTGCTGATGGAGACGAAATGGCAATATTTGTCGAATGAACGGCATGAGTGGAGCATTTGATCTCCTTGCTGGGGTCCGTTCTTTCCTTCTGGCTGGATGCGGGCCTAATGTGAGTGTGGAAAAGTGGAAAATTTAATTAGGCTGCCAAAGGGGGTTTGTGTCACTTTGCACGAGCCTTCCCCCTCCGCCTCCCACCCTCGCCCCTCCCTCCCCCCGTCCAACCTTTGCTCTTAACCCATTTGCTGAAACAATCCCCGCGCTTGCTCGCCGTCATGCGTTCCTACCCACAGTGCCTCGGTGGCGTGACCCGCGGGGGCAAAGTTCGCGCAAAGGTCAACAGTTTACAGCGGCAGGAGGTAGTGGAGTGAACCCGGGCGAGTCCACGAGGTGATGGAGATGTCACCGGGCGCTCCAGTGTGCTACTGTACGACTGTGGTCACAACGCCTTTAAATCTACCTTTTGATCACAGACGTTTTGGAGGAAAAAATGTATTTGTTTGTGTTTTCTTTAGGAAATCAAACAATGGCAAGAAATTGGAAAAGGTTGAGTATTAGATAGATCAGCATTTTTCAAGTCATGGCACTCTTTCTTTGGTTTAAAAGATACCATTACATTACCAAATCAGATCTTTTCTTGGCATATAATGTGACAAATAATGTCCGAGCCAGTGTTCTTTAGAGTGCGCATGACAGGTTTTTTTCTAATTTTGATTTTATTTGGTGTATTACTACGTACTGTACATACAAATTCCTGTTTTGCACCAGTCAAGTTGTAGTAGGCAATAGAAAAGATAATAGAAAAGTTGAAAAATCAGTTGGAAATTACAGGAAGTAAAAAAACGATGACATCACACCGGGGAGACTCATTCTATCTAAAGGTTATGCATAATTTACCCAAAATAAACAACTTAACTTACCCTTAAAACATGAATTCAACAAAATGAAGCTGTTCACATTTATTTTGATTTGTCGGACAAAAAAAATCTGTGACATTTGCTGAGTTTTAGCCCAGTGTGCAAAGTAATTCCCAGTGTGATGTCATTATTTACAACCAAGAAATGATATTACAAAACTAAAGAAAACAGCTAAAAATGATAAAATGTATAATTATTTTGAGCAAAACTTTGAATATATTTATTTTACCTGTGTTTAATTACATGAGTAGTCCAACCTGTCATACGCACTTTAAAGTTGGCAATGGTGATTGTTTTGCTTTCTTTTTTGGTCTGGAAGTATGTTCAGGACACTCTAGAATGATAAATTGTTCAGTTAAATCCATTTGTGAAACCAAATAGGACAATTGTTTCAAGGCACACCTGGCAATACCTCAAAGCACACAGGTCGAGAATCATGGACACAGGTAATCATGTTGAAAATGAAGATGACAATTTGATTTTGTGCTATGTGAGCAGACAGGAAATTAATGATAAAGGACTTTGCATTGAAAGGAAAATAAGGAAATATCAATATTTCCTTAAGTTGATAAGAAAAAGAAAGAAGATCAAATCAGAAAATGAAAAACTACACAAAAATAGAGAAAAGGGGAATGTCAATATAAATAAATAATAAAAAAATGCAAATAAAAATACGAGAACAGCTACTTTGCCCTTCAAGAAAAAAGGCAGTAGTTATAGTCTTCCATTTTTCAGACAAAGTTACTACGCAATTTGAGGCATTATTCACTCACTCTATGCCACAGCCACTTACGAGTTGATAAGTGTCTTGCTCAAGGGCATAATAACAGTACGCAGTGGTTGGCGCTGGAACAGTTGTAGTCGATAATTGTATTTTGATCATCGTAATCGTGTTATCTGGACTAAACAGACTCTAAAACACATGGTAAAAGACATTATTATAACAAAGACAATATCATAACAAAGACATTATTATAACAAAGACACATGGCATAGAAATGTAAAAAACAATTAAAACAATTTTCATCAAGTATACACTTTATTCATAAATATCGTCTTTGTAGAAGCCTTCAGTCCTTATATTTCAACTATTTTGTTAAAACACATGCTCAATAAGTCTCAGTGTACAATAGATATAATCATTTGACTAATCGACTATAATAATCATAGTTGCAGACCTAGTAATTGATGTTTTGTTGATTATTATACTAGTATACTATATGTTTTGGAGGTATAGGAGAGCATGTCGCATTAAAACAGAACAGCAACGCTCACTTTGCCATTGTGTCGTCGTGTTCTTATTGATAGTTGCTCAATCGAGTTAAACCACGATTACTAATTACTCCCAGAACACGAGGATCCAGCCGAGCGTTGCTAAGCTGATCAGAATATTAACTCCAGAGCATGTTGTCTCTTCCCCATTTTGCGCTCCGTTGTTGTGCCGCTCAAGAAGACGAGATAAAAAGCGATTCAGGGGAAGCAAAACGATGTGGGTGCGTTTCCCTCTGGGGCTGATCACAACTTAAAGCCTTCATGGGTTAACTAAGAACGCCCCCCCAGGTGGAGCTTTCTGCGACACAGTTCTTAGTTCGGCTGCATTAGGGAAACGCGCTGGCCCCAGTTCAGTGCGTTTGATTGTGGAAAATGATGAGACTAAACGTGCCTGAAATGATGCTCAAATTAGTGCAGCAGATTCACAGGTTCCATTGAGGTGTTAAAAGAGTGTTTAACAATCTTCAGAACAAGAAGGAAAGCACAGATCTGCACCAAGGCATTACAGTAGCAATCGCTTAATAAGTTGACATATGAACTGAGCTGAAACTAAACTGGTACAAAAGTCACACGCATTTCAGGAAATTTTGTAGACAATTAACTACAATGTTAGCAGTTATTTTATTCAACCTTTAAAATGACTTGGAAATTCTATTCTATTTTTTTTTAATTATTATTATTTTCTACAAACAAACAGAACCCAAGATACAGTGAGAAAGCAAAAAACAAGAAAAGAGTAGTCCAAGAAAAGTCAGTCTGGCATTGGTCCGATTTTTTTTTTTTTTTTAATCTGTCCCATCTGTTCCAATGTCTGGCAAATTTGACAATTTTCAGGTTTTGTGCAAAAAGTTAAGTCTTTCCTATTTGTAAATGTCCAAACTTATTTCAGTCCAGTCCTTGTCATTCTGCTTTTTGTCAATCCATCTCTGTGTTATTGCAGCCAAAAGTATCCATCTATCATTTCCATTGTTGGAGTAGCACCAGACAGTCTAGTCCTATAAGTGTAGTCAGGCTTATTTGTCCCAGTTAGTCTAAAGTCTGTCAAATGCATCCATTTTCAGTTAATTTAGTGTGAAAGTAATGTTTTCCTTTTTTTTAATGTCAGTTATTATGCCGTCCAGTCTTTAATCGATCAGTTTGTACAGCAGCACAGATCAGTCATAACCTCAACATGTTTAGACATTTTGTTCCCTTAAAACAGAGAGATCCAATTAACAAAATTAATAAATAAATTAATTTAAACTGACCTATTGGAATTATTATTTTAGTCTCCGAACCTTTTCAAAAGTATTCCAGGTTGAGGGAGCAGAATACTTAACCCGGTTCACTTGAGATTGCAGATAATACTGTCCATCTGTTTTGTTGAATAAAATAATACAATTAAAAAGAACAGCAGCATATTTTGCAGCTTGCATAGAGTTATTTAAAAAGCTGTTTTATTTGAATCTTGCAGTGTTGTGTATTTTGTCAATACCCTGTCCCCTCTCTCTAAATTTCTCCCCGGTACCTGAGCACTTGTCATTCTGGATTGCGGCCCTGTCTGTTGGTCCTGTCACTGGGATTGGCTGTGGACACTGATAGAGCTGTCAGGCAGGATGACAGGAGGCACGCTCAGACAGGTGCATGTAATGTGACAAACCATCACCAACAACAAACCCCACCAGTGCACTCCCCAAAACGGTTTGCAAAAGCATCCACTGGTGGGAATTTGTTTGAAAAATGTCTTTAAATACATCAGAGGTAACATTTTGGTCAGTATCAAAAGACTGTTCAAGTTATACACAAGCGTTCATACGTTTGATATGAAATAAGTTCAGAAAAACACAAAATCTCGGGCCGTGTGTTGAAATTCTCTCATTTTCGCGACATCTCTGGGCAATTTTTTTTCTCAGATCAAACAGGCTGCGACAAAGGCCTCAAATCCCCCCCTCTGCTCGCCTTTTTCTCTCTCTCTCTCTCGTTCCAAAATTAGTTAAGCCTCTCAGCTCCATCATTCTCAACGTAGCTCGCGTCAACAACCGTACACGCCGCCCCGCAAACGCCTCCTTGGAAATCGCCCCTCTTCGCCACGCTCTCCTCCCCCTCAAAAAATGGCACACCTGCTTTGTCCGTCGGAGTGCACTGAGGTCAGAGGATATGAATTTGAGACACTGCCAATTATTTTTGAAATGTGCATTGGGTCACCAAGTACTTTTGTTACTTTGACCCGATCTTGTTACAGAATTCCAAAAAAGATGTTCTTCAAAATTAAAGTGCATGTGACGGGTTCTCGTGCTTTTATAATTACTACTTTGTTGGGTGAGATGGTGCATGTGACAAATATTATCATAGTTTTAAATCAGTGAAGTTGCAGTTTGTCAAGAAAATTACAGGAAGTAGTGATAATTGAGTTCTCTATCATCAATAAGTGACGTTCCATCCAAAATGCAGACAAAATGTTTACGCAAAGGACACAATTTTCTGACCATTTAAACAATAATTTAACTAAATAAAGGTGTTATCAGGTGTTAATATTGGTCAAATTATAACTTTTGTGTATTTTTCTTTAGCTTTGGCCCTTGTTGACAATAAAGTTGCTAGGTAACATTGCTGTTCATGTCCAACCAGGAAGTAAAACTATAAACATCACCAAAAGTGTCAAACTGGGGAACAACAGGCAACATTTTTTAGTAAAATTTCAATCCTAATCTTTGCACTTTAAGTCAATTCATTGCACAATTGAAAAGGTTCCATAAAAGGAGGTGATTGACAGGTATTTATTCATTCTTTGATTTAATGCTGATGTATTCTCTGGTTTAGATCTGGGTTAATCTCAATTCTCATTTAAAAAGAGCAATCTGATGCAAGTTGGTGTGAGTAATTTGAATTTCCTGCTACAGCCGCCACTGACAGAGTGGTCAAGATTTCTACCGACTTTCCAAGAGAGAGCTGACAGATCGTGCTTATCGGACTTGAGAATAAATAATTCCAAATAAGACCTCCCGCCTGCTCCTCTCTTTGACATATCCAGACCATCTGGGCGCTCCTGTTGTCCCTTTGATTACTTCACTATCCACCATAACAGCACAGAGGTACATGAGGGTTCTTTTTCTATTAAAGTTTGTCAGCCATTAAAACTTTGGAGACTTTTGCGAGGTGATTTGGGGTGAGGAGTAGTTGTTAGCTTGAGGTTATTGCCCAGAAAAAGGTGCTTGTTGCAGGGCTTGAAGTGATCCTGTTTCACACACTTGTCACTCGCGGTGGCTGGCAGGTCCTTACTGCCTCAGAGCCTCTTATGGGGCTGTCACCGCTGAACTTAATGTTAATCGTATGCTAATATTCTATAAAAAACAGACATCCACCAAAATCATTTCTGAGCATACACCAATCAGAAATAACATGACCGCTGAGAAGTGAAGGGAAAGTGATATCTTTAGCGTGGCACATGGGTGTGTACAATAGCCAAAAATGCATCTCATGGTAAACCACAGTATTAACCGTACTTCAGTGATGGAAAGCCGACATGCTTGGCAAAACAAGGCTAGCGCATGTGAGCAACATGTGAATAATGGATCCAATACCAGCCGTACTGACAGAGTTCAAGAGACGTTCAAGTATTCACCTTATTCCGTGAGTGAGTTCAAGGAAAAAGGATTGCAGCTGAAACAGAATATGAAGTAGATTGGTTTGGGTAAAATGTTCAGTGTTCATGTGCACCAACAAGGCCACACTGCACTGTTTTTCTAGGCAGCTTGAGAACAGCCATTAGTCTGTGTACAACTTATTTGCTGTTGAGCTTGGCAGCCCTATGTAAACGAATACAAGCAGAAGGATGGGCACAATTCATGGCGCGGCCTGTGGCATAATAATGTGAATAATTCTGTACAGTTTGGATTTAATTTATTAAGACAATGACGTGACATTGGGTGTGTCTTGCTAGACCTGTTTGTAACGCCCATGCAGCTCTGTTGTTGTGGCCCCCGCCTTTCTGAAATATTTCCAGTATCATTACTTCAGATGTACAAAGTAATCCAAGTAATTACTCACAGAAGAAAGAGCTGAAAGGTAGGCTTTTTGGAGAAACTACTACTCAATTGTAAGAGTTACTGTCTGGATCTAACATCTAATTTGAAGTTCATGTAATAGGGCAAAACACTGAAGCTTTTCAAGGACAGGAAAGTACAGCGTGAAATGAGCATGAAACTGGGGAAGGACATGCACCATTTTCTAATTTACAAATAATAAACCACAAAAAGGAGAGATACTAAATTCTTTGAAGCTAGGATAAGCAAATAATCAAATCATCAAGAGTAACCGAAACATTTATTGAAGTAAGAACGTTACATATAAAATATATTAAATGTAACTTAGTATCCACCTATGTTTGTAAAGCTCAATTAATTCTGCAGCATTTTGCTTTTAATTTGCTTTACTTGGGTGATTTGAATGTGTCAGAGCATCTCTAAAAGTACACCATGGAATAATCTGCAACTGCAATGGTCAGTATCCAAAATAATCACAGACAGGTGACCTCTTTGAACAGGATCAGAGGAAAGTTGGTTCTTAGTCTCAAACTCTTCCAGAATACAATACAAAATCCATCAATTTGAAAGTCCCCAGTTTTGGAGATTCTGGGGCTAATTATTCTTGTCTTTAATTATTCCATCCGTCGGCCGTTGCGATCTCCTAAAGACGTCTGGATTAGTGGATTTGAAGTATTAGCTGGGAGGGCTGGCAGACCTATGCACTGTGATTTAGGATATCTCATCTTCAAAAGGTAGCTCCTGCACGGGATCATTACACTGGCTAAATCCACGCTAAGTTGCTTAAAAGTGTGTAACGGTATAAGCCATGTTTGGGTGCAGACACGTTGGAGAGGGAGCTAAGGCTAACATGACTTCAGCAGAGCAACAGGGACAGCGGTTAAGACACTTGTTTACAGGTGTCTTAAAAGGGCTTATGTCATCTGGGGTTCAGGTATTAAAGAAGCTATGAGAGAGAGTGTGCCCTCCCATGTGGATGATCTAAGATGCCACACCTAGCTTTTTGCACGAAACTTTGTAATGTTCAAGTCTAAGGTTATTCAATTTGAGTCGTTTTTTAAAAGAAAGCTCAAACAGATTAATCAAAGCAAAGTCTGTATCGAAATAAGAAACAAAAAAGGTTAAATTTTATTATTATTATATTCCATACTTTTAATGACCTTAATAAAGCATGAACAAAGATTTAATGCATAATAAAAATATCTTAGATAAATTATTATAAATAGATAATACGTATTTGTTCGTTATGAATCAACTCTTTATTGATGCTTTATTAAGGCTAATTAAGAGTCAAAAACCTAAACCGAATTGCCTGTTTCTATTTTGTGTATTATAGGTTTAACAATATATTGTGCAAAACAGTTTTATCATTTTCGCACTTTGAGTTTTTGCTGCCCTCAAACTCTCACTGTTGACATGTAGAATGTTAAAGATACACTTTGTAACTTTTCTGGTGGAGGGCCTGTCACCTGCTTGTCTTCATGGAGATATTGTTTTGCCTTAAATGTTCCACATGTAAATCCATCTCCATGGAGACTGTGAACAAGTCATGGCCCAAGGTCAAGTTTACAGGTTGCTCACAACAAGAATGCATCAAAAAACATGTGTAATGGCATAAACGCAAGCGCCAACATTCAAGACCAAGAAATAACATCCACATGAGGCATGTTTCGACTGGTTCGTTGGAGAGGATCAGGGCAGTTTGAGAGTCTCACTGTCGACTCTGCCAGAAGTGAACCGTACCGTCCCATTTGAGGGGTCCGAAGGAGGCCGTGAGAGGAATGTGCTCCCAGAGAGCTTCAGCTCGCTTTTGGCCCCCAGAACACTTTAGCTCGAGATGACTGGACAAGAAAGAAGACGGACTCAGGTGAGAATGAGCAGCAAAAAGCAGATATAAACGCTGACAACTGATTACTTGTATTTGTTGAGATGACAGACTTAGCAAAAAGAAATCTAGCTGTTATTTTATATTATATGATATTTTCAGTGTATAATACATCTAAACACAACGTTTTACAAGAATAGACATTAAAACGTGGCATAGACACACTGATAAGGGAAACAAATGCAGAAAGTGTCTCACAGCACCACAAACGTGGAATTGTTAAACGTATAATTCATGTATGATTTACATTTTATTCATCAAGTAAACATGTGTTATGTTTGACTTTTGTCAACTGCTCACGTAACGAATCCCTGCAGACTGCCATAAACAGAGGTGGTCCGAGACGCTCCGAAGAGACCCGGACACGGGGACCAGAGAGCCAGTTGAAAGGTGGTTAAGGAGCCAAGCAAATGGCATGCCCACCAGAAAAGTTACAGAGTGCACCTTTAACATCACATGGAATCAGAAAGGGGATTCACATTGGGGACAACAGATCCTCTCCACCTTCTCCCTTATATTAAAAGTCAATTGCACTTTTGGAGCAGTATAGTTATTACATCTTGAGCCAACTGTCAAGTGAAACTATTCTTGTGCTCGTTATGGACGCTCCCCTCTCCCTCTACCACAGCCCCCTAGCTCTCCAAAAGAGAACAGCTCATCTCTCTGGCACGGCAAATGTTTTGAAAGCAGGTCGGCAAAGGTTACGATAAGAAATATGGAGCGAGGCAGTGAAAAAGACAAAAAGAATCTTGCATTTTAATTATTTTATAAAGAGCCTTGATGCTATTAAATGCCCCAGATACATTCAGCTTATAGTTGTGGATTAGACTTGACAGTTGCTGCATTACCAACAATAAATATAGCAAAGGGCTGCGCCTCGGGCTGGAGAGGACCCCTAACTCTGACCCTCAGATTTAATGATGAAAACAAGCACACACTCCTCGCTCCGGCAGAGCCACGTGCACACTCAGGCATTTGGACGCACACACACACGAGCCAAGTGTAGCCTGCCTCCTATTCACAAAGCAGTTGTCTGTTACTAGAGCAGTTTTAGATGTTCGCAATATTAAATTATATTTATGTAAATAACTAAATATTTTATTTGACATAAATGTTCAAATTTCAAAATTCAGCTTGTTTTTACATGTTTACATTTATTTGAATTGAAGGGAAATGTAAGACAATATCCCAGGCCTTGTTAAATTGAGAATATAATTCCAAAATCCCTCAAGTGAAGAAGCACATGACTGCAGAAAAAAACACTGGCTCTGAACTGGGACACTTGGACAGTGACCACCAACAAAATGAAAGACAAACACCTCATTGTGAAAATGCATGTTTATTGGACTGGGGTAGTAACAATCTTCTTTAAGTTATATTGCAATTACAACATGTCAGAAAAAGTTTCAAAGGGATTTAAATAATCAAATATAACACAGCATTTTACAGTGGAATTAGAGGTGAACATTTTTGCGAGACCTCTATGAAAAAGGCAAATGATCAGTAAACAAAGATACCAGCATTCCAACAGCTCTTTAAGGTGACATTTACTTTGTTGTTTACATAGGGGTAATAATACAACTGACAGAAAAGCAGCTAAAGTGGAGTTTTAGTACTAATTGAGTCAACAATTGGTTAAGTCAGATGGGCATAGTGTTATGACAGAGGTGAAGTGAGGAAACAGATCTTTTCTGCAAGGCACCTGTTAAGACTATCTAGGCCAAGTGTAGATATAGAAAAACTTAAGACTATGACCAGGGCCAAATTACTAGAATATGTGATTAGATGAGAGCTACATCAAAACAGTGAGGAATCCAGCTCAACTTTTTTTTCTCTGGTTTTCATAATGTTATGCCTAGACTTTGTGTATTTAGACAAGACATGTCTATTATATAAAATGAGGATGATGCGTTGAAGTGCTTTATTACTATGTCTAGTAACGTAATGTAAATGAGCAGAATAAGAGTCATCAGTTTCATAGAAAAATAAACTTGAGATTCACTCAGTGCAGTCAGTACACTTTGTCATTGTACTTGTACTTGTACAGTACCTTTAAAGTCTTCAGGTACACAGTGACATGCACAAACACACTCCCACAAGCCGCATCTCGGCAGGCGTGTCATAAGACTACAGTTTCCCGTTGGCAAAGGCTCCCTCCTGGAACTGAGGGATGAAGCTCTTGAAGTACGCTCTATGAGACACACATGAGACAAAAGACAAACTAAACCACCACATGTGACAAAAATTGTGATTCTGTCACTTCAAAGCAGAAAACAAATTCACTGGGTCAGTCCCAGGCCCAGCGTGTGGTAAAGAGGAGATGAAAGCAAAGCCGTTTACTACAATAGTCCTAATGCATCTGCACCAGCACCAGCTATGGGGGAATCAGAGGGAGATTTTCATGGTTGTAAGTAAAAGGTAAATATAAATGCATACAAAAATAATTCAAGAATCAAAGGAGAATGTGCATCTTGGCTCTGGGAAACAGACAAAGCCACAAAGCACATGTCAGATGGATAATTTTAAGCAGTGTTTATGAATATTGATTTTACCAGAACAAACAGTGGCCTATAGACTTAATGAGGTCATGTCAGTTTATGTACTCTGGGTGTGTCAGTACAGAGAGGACTTAAGGTAACCCTCTAATCACAACTTAGTAGAGAACATTCTTATTTGTTCATTTGGTTGTGACAGAACAAACACGAGACAAATCCAAGTAAACTGTGCGTCTGTAGTCCTGGGCTCATTTACATCGGTTTTTGGGCTTGCTAATTCACTCTTTTAAACTGACACATTCAGACACTGGAGGAAATATGCGTGAAGTAGGGCAGAGGAAGAAAATCTAATAACTCATTTTTTTCTGAAATAATGTGATTGCAATTAGATTTGGGATTTGTGTTTTCAAATCAGGATTCAGCTCACAGTGCACATTTAAACTAATCCATGAGCATTTACATTTGAGAAAACATTAATATGAACTGCTAAACATACAAGAATCCTATATATTTCAGAAAATTATTGTAGGGGTCAAAAACTACAGCGTTAGCAAGGCCCCCCCCTCCAAAAAAAAGGCCATTTTATTGATTGCATTTGACATTCTACCTCATAAATAGTTGCAGAAATTGGAATTTAATAATCACAAGCATTCAAATTGCAATTTCAATTCAGGGGGAAGTGCTGCCATAACATTTTTAGGGACAAAAAGTAGAACAATACATATTCTAGGATTGTAGCTGTTTCTTCAATGTTCTTTTTATATGCTCTCAAATGCAAAAATCATATGTAAAAATACTCACTTTGCTCTTTTGGCCATCTCGTTGCCGTCCCATCTTGGACTGTATGGATATGACTTCTGCACCTGAGAGTATATCTGTCCGCTGCTTGTGAAGTGGTAGACAGACTGGAAGGTGAGGGTGGGCTGGTCCCGGGGGAAGTACAACGGCAAATCCACTACAAAACCAGACATTATTCAGGCAATGACAAAATACTCAAATTGCAAGTTTGATTTAATATCCTTACCATGCACTAAAAAACAAAAATCCTTCCACATGAGCAACAAGGTGAGTTTTGTGAATCCCTCTGCGTCATACTCTACAACGCCCCTGCAAGAAAAATATTTCCCAGTTTATTTTTTGCTCTTCAAACATGACAAATCATTCAAAAGGCAATAACTGGATGTACGTACGTTCCAAAATGGCTCAGGAAGGCAGCGATGTACTCCCTGCGTTTGTGATAACCCTGGATAACATACTGCACCTGCACAAAAGAAGAGACTTTGAAAGTACAGATTGTTACTCTGTGTACCCAAAATGATAAAAAATGTCTGCTATTAAAATTACGGGCTTGGTCAGCAGTCCTAAAGACTTGTGTGACACTAATTATTGGACTAAAGAATGTTGCGAGAAACCAATTTCGAATGGACTTCAGTTTTTAATCATAGAGTGGACTAAAATGAAGACATACACAGACAACTAAGTACTGTAACTTTTCTGGTGGAGGGTATACTATTTGCTTGTCTCTATGGAGATGTTACTGTATTGCCTAAAATGTTACATGTTGGCATTAAACTTCCATTTCCATGGAAAGAAGTTACATAGTGCATCTAGACTCATAGTGTAACAGGACAGCACAAGTAATATTATGAATGTGAGCATAGAAATGAACTTTGAACTGTCATTGTTTTTTCTAATATGTGCTATGTATTTTCTCTTCTGAATTTTGGTTAGGTTTCTGTAAATGTTACAGAAGGCAGTATCAGTTATATTCAATCACATCAGTGCATTTTCCGTTTCAGCACCGGTCTCAAACCTTCCACAGGCCAAAGGCTAAAGCTGTCGGTTCACTAACACTACGAGACGCTTTAACTGTGGACCTGCCTACAATGTAAACAAGGCAAAATAAAAGTAAGATTAAGAGACATAGACCTTTCAACAGCTGCTTCCAGTTTGGCCTGAATACAAAGTAACATAACACGGTGTCCCTGATAATGTAGGGACATTATTGTGGGATTACAGTTTATCCTATAATACAACTGGGTTGTGACATTTCAATCAAATGGTGCTAATAGAGGTAAAGCTGTATGGTTAGTTTCTAGGATGTACATATAATAATATTAAAAACACAATTATAATTCACTTTCTAACATAGATTCCATATCTTTAATGCATGTTAACAACAGGGAAAAGTTGGCCTAATGAGTATTTGTAAGTCCAAAAAGAAGACTGAGAGGAAGTGCTGACCATATTGGGTTCTTCTAAGTTATAAATCCTGTGGTCAGGTTATAACACCGATGGTCAGTCAACCTGCCTTTCCAAAAAGCACAAACTACACAGCAAAGATCTGTAGAGATGTTTATACATTTTTTGTCATTAGCTGATTTATAATAATTGTTGTGTGACAAAAACAAAAGAGGATGTGGAGTATGATTTAAAATAAATGTCTGTGTTACACTCAGGAGGAAGTACAGGATGGTAGTTTTATCCTCTACCTACACCAGTATCTGATTGGCCACCAGCCAGCTCTGTGCCTACTGCTCCCATTACGGCTGGTTTATGGTCCTGCTCAGTGGAGCTAATCAGGGTCCAGGTGCATTGTGAGAATTTATATAATTTCATTTTCATTTATTTATTTACTAGGACAATAAACAACCACCTTAGGCTTCTGTGCAAACATTTCTGTGCCAAACCTCAGTAGCTTCAAGCTGTTTTTAATCAATTGTCCACAAGGTCTTTGTGGATCACCAACGACAGCCTTTGGTGATGCAAAGTGACTTTTGAGCCGAGGTGCACCCACACGGCACGTAAACGGCAGGTACACAGCACACATACGGCACAGCAAAAGCTACAATTGTTCTGATTGACAGCCAGGTGTATCGTGGAGCTGTGCGTCCGTGTAGATTTGAGAGCTGGACTATAAATCAGCCTTTAGTGTGCACAACACACAAGAGTTTACCTTAGGAGTTAAAGAAACAGTATGTAGGATTTGGATTTTAAATGTCTATGTCTATGTCTATCTGTGTGCTCAGATACAAGGTAAAGATATTAAAATCAAATACTGCTTTTATATATACCAATTGTAATTGATTTACTGTTAATTACAAAAAAACACTGGCCATGATGACCAAAGGTTATCATTTGTTTTTTTTTATTATACAAACCGAAGGCGAAAAGACCAGCAGCTGCAGCCAATCATGAATGAGTGCTGGTGCAGCCTCTGCAGCTCAGTGAGGGGATTCTCATGAGCCATGGCCCATTCACTGACAGTGAGAAACACTTGTGTCCTCCGTCCATAGGTTAAGCCATTGGCCACACAGGTTCAGTCATGACAGAGCACAGGCTACAAACCATTCCTTTAACTAAAAATAAATACATAGATAATTATTACTGTCAATTTGCTGGTGTACGAAATAAGTTTGAAGGAAAAATAACCTTCAGAATTGAATTTTCCCATTGAGGGACAAGTAAAGATTCTCTTATCTTTTCTTAATACCTCAGGCCATTTCTACAACAGGGAGGCAGTTATTTATCAACAAACATAAATTATCTGAAACATTAATAGAATCTTTGAATGCTCACTCACAACAAAGCAAGCAAGTCGTCACCTTTACAGATAATGACAAGGCCAGTTAGATCTACTGTGGTGAGAGAGTGGTATATCAGGACTACAGAAGGAGTCTGTATTGTTTGAGCCACTACTGTGCTTACTCATGGTTTATGAGTGAATGGTGGTGTTCGTAAAGAGAACAGCAGTAATCTGTGCAGCACACTGTATGATGACAGCGAGGGCGCTTAAACACACTGTGACTCAGCTCCTGTTCAGTGGTGTTTACATGGGACGGTGGAGGCGGCCATTTAGATTAGCAAAAGCTGCAAGGCCACTACTCAATACTGTTTATTTAGTTCCGCTGAGCGCCTGTGTGTATTTCAGGGGAATTGCAGATCATTGAACTCTCACACCCATACTGAAAGATGTCCCGCCCTCGCTGTCCATGAGAGCTGCTCCGGTTGCTCTGATTGGATGCCTGGAGGTTGGCGTGATGCAACACAGGTGATGTTGCTCTGCAGGTATTCAGTGCCCACGCCCATGCCTCTCTGTGCACCCTTTGTGTGTTGAACTGTCTGAACATGTGCCAGCCACAGTGATGCAACAGCACCGGAAGTGCTGCATGATATGTGATTGAGAAATGGCACCTACGCAGTCATGCAAACCACAAAGTCACTCTGTTCTTTGAGAAATTAAACCAAGGTGAGCTTCTTTATTTCTTTTTATTTAAAACAAACCAATTGCCAGTGTGAGGCCACAGGAATTTTAATAATATTTTTATTGAATAGTGCCTTAAAGTATAATGCTGTGCAGTGGGTCCTTAACATAACGGGGAAAAAATTAAATAAGGACCATTTTATTTTTATTTATGTAGTTTTCAGTGGGACAGTGTGCATTACAGAGGACATTTCATGTAAAATGGACTTTTACGAGCTTTTAACCATGTTACAAGTGTTCCCTAATCATAAATTTACTAGTTTAGTTTGATTGATCCATGCAGTAATCTTGGATTGTCCTGGATTCAAGGCTCAAGTTCTCAGAGAATTTGTTTTTACCTACCCCCGATCGACACCGACTGCACTGTACTTACTTGCGATTATTAAAAAAAAAAAAAAGAAAAAAGATGTCTTTATAATACAAATGGTGTAATAAAATAAATGTTCTATATCCATTATATCATATGAACCAATTTGTAGAACTTAAATATTGTCTGAAAATGGACTCCCAAAAAACACAAGGAGTTACCAAAATGGACTGTATTGAATTAATTTTTTTTTTTTTTTTTTTAGTCTAACATACATCATCCCATCATCAACCCATAGCTGTTCTGTAAACATCGCCTTACAACAGCTTTAAGTATAGCGTTTATCAATAATGTTATACACACTAGGGATGTAATCCTTCAGTTGTTTAGTCGATTAATCGGTCGATGGTGTCTTAGACAACCAACATTTTTATTTGTCAAATAATTTTATTTAAATTAAAAGGATTTTTATGGTAAAAACTGCAAAAATGAGAAGATATGGAGTGAAAGATTTTGGAATGAATCCAGAGCTTAATCTAATTTATATATTGCTAATGACAGTATAAATACAAAGTTTCCTTGTACTTTTCTGTATAAATAGTTTTTGCGTGAATTTATGTGCAGTTGTGGTCTTTTTGAGTGCAGTTTTAGTCAAATACATAGATATAGAGATATTTCATAGTTTTGATAGCTTTTGTCACACCCCCTTTCAGTCGACTAATCGGTCGACAAAGCAGGTCTTTAGTCGACCAAGAATTTCATTAGTCGACTACAGCCCTAATGCACACACTTTTGGTCAACTTTTGGAAAATTTACCGTTAAAGTCCTGGCTTAGTTTCCTGTTCCTTGTTTCCTGTTTTCAATTCTACAAATCAGGGCTATTCCACTTAATTTTCCTGAGGGCTAAATTTTTCAGAGGGCCATGGTCTCTAAGCCCAGGTGCACGACACGCAGCTTTTAACACAATTTGGTGTTGCACAAAATATCTTCAACACTATATCTGTTTTATAAAATATAATGAAAATAACTACTGCTAAAGAGATTTTTTGTGGAAACATAAAATACAAAATGCTTTACTAGCAATGCGCTGCAAAATTGCCACAACAGAATTGAACCAGGAAAAAACTGGACTAGATACCAACAGGATGTGAACCAAGAGAATCAAACCAGGTCTAAAGCAGAATTAAACAAGGATAAACCAGGCCCAAACCAGGTCTTAAGTAGTAATAAATCAGAAATAATCCAGCCAACAAGAGACAATATATATTTTTAATACTTGGAAGACGGGCAGTGGCCAGATCAGATTGTTTGGAGAGCCTGATCTGGCACCCGTGTCTTAAGTTTAATAGACCTGTTCTACACTATTCATATGATTTCAACCTAGATTTATGTTGGCTTTGACCTTGTTTACTAAGAGTTTAGTAATTTTTCGAACTGACTGAGAACTTGTTTAGAACTTTTAACGTCTTATGCAAGTTCTGAATCAGAATAAGTCATGCTTCAGGTTTTCAGTTAGAGATTTTAGCTTCTTGGAAAGCAAATCTTTTTAAAAGGTGTTATTTGAGAACTACTGATCTACAATGTATTAAAGTAAATAAGTAAAGATGCAAACACCTGGTGCACAGTCCCTGTCCGTCTCACAGCTGAAGTATGCGCTGCTTTACATTGTGTCACTGCACCCGGAGCATCTGGAATAAGTGGGTGTATGTGATAAGTGACTGCACAGGCTGTTGTCTGAGAAATTGATATTATTGCTGTTTAGATGAGTAATATCCCTTAGTGTAAGTGTAGACAATATACTGTAGGTGTAAGGTATTAAAAGTTAATGTTTGGATTTAATTTTTATGAGAATAATTAGTGCTAAGCTTTTTATTTCACTAAACTATAATTATGGATTAGTCACATGACGGTCACAAACCACTAATATTTTCCAGAAGAGATGTCATGAATGTTGCAATGGAAAAATGCACTTTGCACACTTTTAGTATCCTTATCTGTACAGGAAATGTGCTGGGTTTGTTCATGCAACTATTTTTGTAGATATCTATTTTTGGGATAGTTCTCCTTTTTTCGTCATACTGAGTTAGAAGGTCAAGGTAGGCCTGCGTGACAAAACCCCCACATATTGATTGATCCTCATTTTTAATTCAATTATAAATACGGTGGCTTTTGATATTAATGTCCTGAATTTCAAGGTGGTGCTCCTGATTTTTACTGCTTTGAAACGTTAAAAACAGAAATGTACCCGATTTTTTGCATGTAGAAAAGTAAAATCTGTGTTGTGCCCCAGATATATTGTAAAAGCATCTATTCGAGTGAAAATGAGACCACAGTGCTTTCTCTGCATCTATTTATAGGATGTTTTATTCTACGAGAAGCAGGAAGTCAGCATATTAATGTTTCTTAGCTTTACTGACAGCTAAAGTGCTTATAAACTCATTGCGGTGAATATTTAGGATGCTGGGAATGCATTGAGTGAAACATCAAGTAAAATCAAACGGTAAAAATCAGGTACAGCACCTTCAAAGAGTACAGACTTTTAATCATTGCCATTTAACACAAAAAAGTAACATTTATTCATCGAAAGTCTGAAATCTGCTCCAAACCACACGCTTTTGCTGTCAGTTGGCCTCTCAAAAAAACAAAAACAAAACAACCAGCTAATCAATGACTATTAGAAATCTCAATTCAAATTTGAACAATTGCACAGCCCTTGTGTAATGTCCAAAATCAAATCGGTCTAATTATACAACTGTAGTTAGTTATGTCACATATTAATACCGATCTGCAGATGAACCGGAATGCCTAAACTAAGCAATCAGACTGGTTCTCAAGTCCAATCAAATAAAGCAAACCTTAGCTAATCAAATTTCCGTACCACAATTATTACTCAAACATGCGGGCGTTCTCGTGGAGTCCGGGGCTTGGGAGCGATTTGAGGACAGGCATGTAGCAGACACATTAGCTCACTTGTTAGCGTCCAGGTGAGAGAGGACAGAGAGGGGAGACGGGGGCGATCAGTGTGCATTATGTGTGGGTGAGGAGAGTGGGAGAGGGGGTGGGGGGTCTGGCCATGAGGGGGGATGGGCCTCTCTTTCCCCCCAAGCGAAAGGGCATTGCTGTGTTTCCCGCACTGCATATCTACCTGTCAACCTGTGGAAGCCGAGGAGCAGCAGACAGACTATGGAGGTCGGCCAGGACGCCCCCACAACGCCAGACATACGTGCATCAGTACACACGTTAACAAGCAGACGGGCTATTCACAGCGCCGAGGCTAGAGCTGGGCTAAATATCATCTACATACACTGCAAAACTTAACATTGAATCCTGGCCATGTTCAGTACCTTATTGGTGAGTAACTGGCACACTTGAGGTACGTAGTCGATGAGGCATCCTCCGCCGGGGAAGGCCGGGATGTGCAGTGCAGAAGATCCTCCAAGAGCACTGACGGACAAATAAAAACACGATAAGTGTGCAACCCAAGGGAAATCAAAGGAGCCAAATTGCAATAAATCCATAGTATAACTCAAAGTGTTCTTGAATAGATGACAATAACGCTTATCAATCACACATTTAGCGGTGGGCGATATTGACAAAAATTAATACTGTAAACAGAATTCAGGGGTAAATTCAACAAAAATGTGTAAAACATGTATTTAAATGCATTAGTTAAATTGTATTAGACAAAAAAGGAAATGTCTCAATCAATATTACAATCATAATGCTTCCGAAAAACAATTTACTCACTATTATCTAAATTTTTATATATTGCCCACCAGTAATTTAGTAATTTGTACAATGACCGTGTTTTAATTGTGGCATCATCAGTGATTAGGTCAGCGGCACTGAATACAACACTAATGGAATTAAATTATCAGGTAATTTGATGTTAGCAAATAATGTTAGCAATGTTAAAAAAGGGAGAATGACACATTTGGGAAAACAGCTCCCTAGAGGCCACAAAGAGGAGGAGATTGAGAAGCTGAGGTGGCTGAGGGTTCTGCATGTCTGGCAGAGAAAGGGCAAAGTACTGTTTAGGAAACTACATTTTATCAGGAGGGAAAGAGTGTATTTATAGGGATAGGTTGAGAGATAATTGGAGTGCGATGTTGTGATTGGCCAACTGTGAGACAAGATGTAGAATTGAGGACATAACTCAGGCATTGATATGTTTCTACAAAACCTATTAAACTGCAGAAAGCACCGCGTAAGATTCCTGGTACTGGGCGCGCCACCTGCACGTCTCCATAGCCATAAAATTTAAAACCAAACTTTGGTGTTAAACCATTTTTGGAACATTTCCATGGCGATAAGCAGATGACAGACAGTTTACCAAAAGTTACTGGTCAGATCTTTGGAGAAACAAAATAAGAGTGTTTATTTTAGATTATTCATTTATTTTCACACAGGGGAAGTGAAATGGTTTTAATGAAGGTAATAGAATAAAAATAGAATTGTTTACTACTAGACGTAATAAATAAGTTGGTGACTCATAGCTGTGGCATCCTCTTTACTCCTTTTATGCAACTGGTTTGACATCTCTCTGATTCTGCAGAATGGATCTATTAGTGATTAGTTCATGCTTATTTAATCAGGAAATCTGCTGCTGTAGTTCCTCTATGACTACAGCACTCACTCATCTTTTCTGAGTTGCCGGGGCAAAAACAGGCAACACCCCGAGGACAAGTCAAAGGTCTTTCAAAGAGGCACTTATTCTGGTTTAATGCTCATTTTAAAACATGGACGTTCACAGATGATTTCTTCTGCATGACAGACACAGGCAGATTTGAGTCTTATGACGTATAAACGCTTGTCTATAGATTCTGACAACCATTTATGAGGTTCAAAAGGCATCACGATGTACAAAAGGCTCATCAAGAAACATTATGTCAAACTCACATAACGATAAACTCAGCCTTTGGGCAAAAGAAGGTTTATTCTAAGGTGAAAATGCTATGAGCGGAAAACATGTTACCTCTCAATACATTATCTTCAATGCAATGACAATATGATGCAGTCCAATAATTATTCAAATTTGTATTGTGATTGTAATTATGCTCCAATCAAATAAATGAATGAATGAAGGATGAATTGTTCTTAATGAGATGGGCGCACGCCGGAGCATAGTGACTTCTCTAAATGGCATTCACAATATATATCATTAGAAGACATTGCTGGTGAATGATAACGGGTCAATACTTAGTCTACAGTTAACTTTTGACAGTATTATTAATAATGGTTTCAGAAAATTGTGATTTCATTTTTATTTCTCATCATCAAGCAACCAGTTCTATCTCTAAAGATTATTTTAGTAGTCGAAAAAATAGTCAGCAGTTATTAGTTCGATTAGTCGACTAGTCAAACGATTATTTCTTTTGTACATTGAGACTTTTAAAATGCGTTATCAATCAAATAAATATTGAAATATGGTGACTGAAGATTCATAGATAAACTACATTTATGAATGATGAATTGATGAAAATATATATATTTTATTGTTTTTTGATATTTTGATATATATAATATTAATAATGCCATTGTCTTCGTAATAAAAAAGGTATTTTGTTTTAAGAGTCTGTATAGTGTAGATCCTTGATTTTCAACCTGTGTGCTGGGGAACAAGAGTGTGGTATTTAATTGACCAGTTTGGAGTGTCCTGTGCAAACTGTTGTACCAAAAAAGAAGGCAAAACAATCAATATTGCCTAATAAAAAAAAAACAGACTCTGGCCCAGACATTAAACCACTTTTTTACCACCTTGACTAAAAGGTCTAATTTGGTGTGTCACAACTGAAAAAAGGCTGAAACAGACTGGTCTGGATAAAATGTATGATTATAAAAATACACCTACGATTATTTTCTATAGTTGACTAGTCACGATTAGTCCATTAATCTGTGCAGTCCTACAAGCAGAACAATTAATACAATTATTATTGAATTGAGATCCATTTATTTCAAGTCATCAAATCTATGCTTGGTGCTTTTCAATCAAGAAGTCCACAGCCGATCCTGTGTTGGTAAAAGCATGTGGTTTGGACTTCAGACTATATTTATACTCTGATTTATCACATATTCATGAGATTAACATAGAAAGTTGTTTCATGTGTTTTTAAAGAAGACAAAAGTGATACATTTTTTTGTCATATTGTAAGCACTGCGGTCAGCCATAATATGACAACACATTTGAGGAATGAGGAAAAATATTTAAGGGAGTTTGGAGGAGTTTCATGTAAGCTGCTGAAAAATGTGCTCCACCTTAACCAAATATACGCATTCATGGGAAATATTTCAAAACAAGAGGTCATTGAATGGTTGCTGATGACTGAACTTTTGGCTTTGTAAGGGAGGTGCATTTAGTCTTGCAGCAATATGACTGTTCCCTGACAAAGTTAATCAAAACATAACAACTTTTGCATTAGCCAACTTTAAAAAGCCAAGCCAAATCAATTGTCAAAGGCATTGCTATTGTCAAACCTATTTTCTTCAACCCAAACCCGCTATTTACACAGCTTTGTGCAAATAATTAGTGTTAGCATGTGCATTTCCCTGATCAGCAACAAATGGCTTACTGCATCAGGCACAAGAAATCCTTTGAAAACGAAAATCTAGCTGATGCCCATCTATCCACCCACAGGTCTAAGAATAGCGCCATATCATTCAGATGGAAATGCGTTAGAGAGGGACAAAATAAACGGTGCTGCGTTCGTCACTCATTTGTGTCAACGCGGGCCCAGGAACAAAAAAGTGTGTTTTGTATTGCACTGGTTTTCTGGTGGCTGAGTTACTGAAAAGAAGAATGGATGGGATTGTAATGGTCGCATGTAATGGCACCAAATAATTTCAGGATGTTAGAAGGAAACGGTGGGCCTGATTTCTGCTGAGAGATAATGATGAGAAGGTGCTTTGGAAATAGGTAAAGTGTGAGAATAAAATGTAAACAGATTACATACAGTTGAACATTAGACAAAAACAGAGAGACGATGCGTGGACCGTACTAAACACGACAGAAAAAAAAAATTCAGATTATGACAGACATTTTCCTTTTTTCATTTGGGTCAGATTAAATTTAGAATTTATAGGGGGAAGAAGTCAAAATAATGAGAAGTAGTAGTAGTTTAGTAAGTCAAAATCAGGCCTGTCACAATAATGACTAGATTGACATTATGTTCAGATGTAACAATCATTTTTAGGAGTCAATATTTATCGTCTGTACATTTTCTTTGCATTAGTAAGGAACCTTTTGGTATTTTTTACTGATTTGTGCTGTAGACTGTTAAATAAATAACTTGTTGATTCATTATAGGTACAAACAAAGTACTGAACCGTTTCATTCTGCTATTTATGCATTGCTGCTCATGTTTTTTAACAATATTGTGCATTTAGAATAGGGTTTTTTTTGGGATTAATTTGGTTTGTGGCGTAAATTAGTTTTTATCTTATTAATTATTTATTGTCAATCTTTTCTTCAGCAATATCTCACACTTAAAATTTGTTATCGTGACAGATCTAATTGAAATATTAAATAAACTACTATTGATAGTAGTAAGTAAGATAAGTAGTAGTGTTGAAAATGACAGCCTATTGTCAAAAAATGTAAATATATCAAGCCTTTTCCTTGATATTGTAAAAGCGTTAAAATTATGACTGACTACCATTAAGCACCTGTTAGGAACATGAAGACAGACAGAAATTCAAGTCTTCAGTTGTCCGTATTTATTTCCATTCTGTTCAATTTATTTCTGTTCTCTGTTTCTGCTCAAAATCATAACAGCAAAATGAATATCCCAACAGAAACATAGAAAATCAAACAATGAAACAGTAATTGGTCAATAATAGAGAAGTTACACATAGCACTTTTAACTGAACGATAGAACTCAAGTATTGGACTATATCAGTAGAGCATCAACATTACAACATTAGCTTTACTGATAAGAATAGAAAGATTAGGATGTTAGAATGTTTTGACTTGCAATACATGTCACATGTATATGATGTAAAATAAAAATAAAAACAAATGTTTATTTTAAATTGACTGACATTGAATGACAATTACTTGTAAATTATGAATGTAGTAATTTTCTTAAATCAGGCGTGCATGCTTCATATGCACACTTCCTGTAAACATAAGTGTGTCTCTGTGTTTCCAGGACGGCCCCTGAGTCTTAAACGGTGACAGTGCTCTTAACACTACCCACACATAACAGTCAGTCATCATACGGACATGCTACCTAACACAACCCCAGTGAGCAACTCAGCTCACTGTATGACACTTTACAGTAGACACACAGAGGTGCATGACTTCATCGAGCTGTAAACCTGTGCTTCAGATGAGGCACTGGTGACAGGAAGGACATATGGTTTAAAGAGGACTGGGTAAGGGTAAAAAGACTGAAATGGATGGTGACCTATACAGTATGTCCCACAGCAAAAAAACAACAACAACAACAATATTTATACAAAAATGTGTATGCTGGTATCAGGTGCCGCTATTAGGACTCTTAAAGTTGTTGTGGAGACATGTTTTGACTAGAAACTTCCTCCCGTATTTCTCAGTAAAGTGATGTTCTTGTTAAATGGAAGATGCAGGTTTTGTTTTTCCAGTTGGAATAAGCAAAGTCATACTACCTCTAAAAGGTATAAACAGGATATCATTAAGGTTTAAATTAAACATTTAAATGAATACTTTCTGAAAGGCAATTCACTCCATTTACAATTATCTTCATTTTGCAGAGGATCACAGTCTAAAGACGAATGAGTAGAAAGACCCCAGCAAACATAATAGCTTTGAATCCTAACTAATTTAATTCATTTGGACAGTATAATACCAGTGTTATACACACAGCAAAGCAAAATATGTTTATATAAAAACAAGCAAGTGCACCTTTCATGCAAAGAAAATAAAGAAAGAATGAATGAAAATCACAATTTAATCAAAACTCTGTCCTTGAAGCAAGATGTGCAAAAGAGTTGAACCACACAGTTCTTTCTTGAGCATGGCTTAGACTGGCTCAAGAAGTAAATGACAATTTCCTTCTAAATTCCCCCAAAGCAATTCTCAAACCTTAAAGTGACATTGGGGTTGTAAAAAACATTTGATATCCAGACACTAATCGATACTAAAACTAGTGTCAAAACTAGATACTCATTTGAACAGGCACTGATACTGAAATGTGAAACTGTAATAACACTAAGCTCCATTTCCTGATTTCCAAACTGCGAGAGGAGGTAGTATGTACTTTCATATATCTAACTAGTCCCTAGCTCTCACAAGCCCTTTGAAACATTCTTAAAATTTACAAGCATGCATTGTTGGGCATCTGCACTGCTTTAGAGCTCAGCTATTTTACAACTGTCAGAGCAGGAGTGGACTGCCAACGCTGACAGACTCCAAGTTTACGGCTCTTTTTTGCAGGTTTGCGACTGACAAAATAGATGAGTATAGCACAAAGAAGTCTGATTTTGTTAAAAACTACAATACTCGGTCTATTGTTTGTAAAATTTGCTTCAGATAAATAATTTCAGCAAAGTCTTTACAAGTATATAGTCTTTATAATTGATTGAGCTAGACATGGCAGGTAAGTTTGTACTATCGTTATAAGTGACTGACTTGATTCAAATGCTCTGATGATTTCTGACAGCGACAAGATGCTCGGGAAACCTTGAAAAATGTCTGATCATAATGCAAATATTTCAAAGGCCGTAAAACACCTCTGCAGACCTCTGGAGAAGGGACACATGCAGTCGCCCACGCTCACACATCCTTATAGGCACCTACAGGCAAATGCAGATCTGCAGATAAACATGAGCCCAGCGCAGCCTAAAACTGTCTCTCTGTGTTGATTTTTACGGGCTCCTAAATCTGGTTTGGGGGCAGAGACGGCAGTGCCCACTCAATTCTTTTATGCAAGGCAGCAGGTTATTTTTTTTCGGGGAAGCAAAGACAGTTCCAGCACATCTCATGGGCACAGTGCAATCAGGTAAACAACTAGTGTAAAGTTTAAAGCAAAGAGGTGAGTTGGATCACAATAAGCTTTGAGAGAAACAATATAATCATAAGAACTAAAAAAATAATAATAAGAAGAAGGAAATAAGAAAAATAAGAACATTTACCGGTAAATAATAATACATTTAAATACATAAATAGATTTTTGTTTTATCCCAGCTGTTTATGTCACACTGACTTAACATACACTTTATCATTCATTACATAACATACAGTACGTATACATCTTCAAGTTAATTTAACGCAACCCAAATGACAACACAATGCCATGAATGTGACTTTTGACAGTTCAAATTTTACGCAGCAAATCCATCCAAAAAGGATTAAACGAGGAGCAGCACATTATGCAGTTTTAACTTGCAATGTTAAGTTTTAGATGCGCGGCGGAGGGCGTAAGAATTCTCACGGATCGTGGAATCATCTGCATTAATAGGATTCAATAGTTTTAATAGTTCATAAAAAGTGTGTTTTCTTCCAGGCAGTCTGTATGCTATTATATAAGATATGAATCTTAAACAGGTAATTCTCCAAGCCTTCAGAGCCGCGGCAGGGTTAGAACTCTGCTAATCAATAACTCCTACAAAATGTAGCGAATACAAGGTGCAGTCACATCAAAGATACATGAGCAGATGGAGCAGTCTGTGCTGTACATTAATGGTTAAAATGTGGGTGTTTCAACATATTTTTCTCCATGTTACCACACAATAAAGTAAAAAAAAGCAGATTGCAGCGACTCAAAGGTAAAAAAAAGAGTGAATAGAAATCGAGTTATAGCTCAAGGGTGAGTTTGCTTTCGAAGTTCTCAGATCTGAACAGAGTGAAAACGTGAAATCAAACAACCCAAGAGTGATGGGAGACACAAAGACAGGAAGAATAGAAAGATAGAAAACCATCAATTTTTCCACAGGAGCAAGAGACAACCTTGCGGAGTCGAGTGCGCAGATTCTCAGTCTTTCAAGTCCCACTCACTCACACAGGCTTCCCTTTGAGGATCAGCCAGAGGGATCAGCAGAGAGGAGGAAAACAGAGGGATGGGAAAGAGGAGAGAGGAGGGAGACACATGAGGAAATGAGCAACGATAGAGAGCAGGATACAGGGACAACCGGAGTTAAACGCTTCACCAGTGAGAGGGGCAGGGTTACATGGAGAGGTCTGCAGATGGCACACAGGCTGGGGACAAAATTACAGGATGAGGGATCAAAGGAAGAGCGGATATAAGTAGATAGAAATAGCAGCCCAATAAAGCCAAGAACTTTGACATTTATCAAATCTACTTTTATGGACGAGTCAAGGTATTAGGCTGCAAAGGACAAGAGAAGCCCCCAATAAATGCTTGTTCTTTTATTAAATGGGCACTTTTATTACAATGTGGTGCCAGCTGTGGACAGCACACACATCTGTTTTAGGTCTGTTTTTACAACTTTGAGATGTCAAATTGCAACAAATTTAAATTATGACAATGAATAAACTATTATGTGGAGACTAGAAGATAAACACCACTCTGTAGTGTCCCTTTGCTCTACCTTGTTCCTGCTTTTAGCCAAGACAAATCCTTACACACAAGAAGCTGTGTGTAAAACAGAATAATCAAAAGCTCTTCTATGGATGAAGTCTGTCAAACATAACAGGGGAAGAGATGCAGCAGCAAAGTGAAAAAAATATGTTTTCCTCTTCACTTGGGCCTATGTAAAATAATAGGCACCAAAGGCTAACAAGGGTCAGCAAGGACAAATAGAGCTAACATATCTGCATAAACATGCAGCAGAGGCTAACACACATCAGCGTGCTAAATTAAGTATCAGCCGCAGCGAGTAGAAGGCAGCACAAATGCACTGATGCGTGAACATGTAACACACATGCGATCGTTTGTCTTCAAACAATTGTGGAGCCATACATTGTAGCCCTGGGTCATGAATTAACACACTCCCACTCAGCTGACAAAAAGGTGCACAAACGTTTGTACTGTGGCAGATTCATCCGGCCTTCATATGCATATGTGCAAATAGAAGCAACACAAGAGGCAACATCAGGCAGAGAAGGAGAGCAGGGCTAAATATGTTTGGAGGCTGGGATCCTAACAGACTTTACAGTGTTTTATAGCCTCAGCTCACGCTCTCCCTTCGCCACCATGGTCGCTGTGCCTGCAGTCAGTCCTCTGTACGCCCTGCTCCACTGCCTTCAGCCTGCTGCTGTCTGCTCCTCTCACGCTATGGGCCCAGCAAACTGCCTCCAAGAAGAACTCCAGTCACTGCAGAGACGGGTCTGGAGTTGTGTCAAGGTCACTGTCACACGCAAGCACAAGTAACACAGCTACAAGATATTACAAGTTCAGTAAATCAATGCTTTATGGCAAAAGGCTTTGACTAAGAAGGAGCAATATAACAAGCAAAATCCAATTTTATTTGATATTCACTGAATTTATAGGCAACATATTTGCATTTTCTGGTTGTCTGCTTATCTTCATGGAGATGTTATTGCTTTTTCTGGAATGTTCCACAGCATGGCATTAAACTTATATATCTTGCATTTATTAAGTTACTGGTTTTAAAACAAAAAGAGTGAGGTCGCTTCTACTTTGTACTACTTTCTTCTGTCACACAAAAATAAGTCCGAGTACTGCAAGACTAAAGACAAATGTGATCTTTAAAAAAAAACTCTCAATATTTGGGAAGCAATGTATTATGGAAGAGAACAGGAGCAGAGTGTGGCCAGACAGAGGGAGGTGGTGGAGGCCGAGGAGGAGGAGTGGGCAGCAGAGGTCTCCTAACCTGGTGCGACGGTGCGTTTGCTTGTAAATAAACATCAACCTGAGATTATTCCAGGCACGAATGCCCAAACCGAGCGGCCCTGGGGTCAGACAGGGCCCATACCTGGCACACATATAAACTCGCACACACAGAAGGTTTCCGTACTTTTTGAGGACACAGCATTGACTTACATTAGTTTAGTTTGTTTATTATTAATTTATTTTAAAATACATGCACAGTGCGCAATAAACATTAACCTTAACAGGAGAGATGCGTTAAGGTTCTCTCCTAAAGAGGTTGTAGCAAAAGTGCTCATTTCCAGCCATAGGCGAAAATCACGGGGGGCGGGGGTCCGGACTCCCCCTTGCTGACTAGCTTCCCCCTCTCCCCTGGCAGTGTCCCCCCTCTCTCCTCACATACAACTTCATAAAAGTAGCAAATTATCGTAAAACCTATCTATATATCACTCTCCACACCACTCACTGTCATTAAATAAGTCTGAAAGTCTAAAATAGAATCGAGCTACCACTTCTATTCTGACACATTGGTTTAGCCTGTTGCCCGGCAGCGTGCTCTGCCGCCTATCGTGCAGCAGCATTGTACATTTCTTGTCATTTTTCGCGCCGAGGGGCAGAACTTCTTAAAAAATGTTCTCTTTGACCGGCACCTTCATTTATTTAGCTAATACCACCACAGCCTAATCGTAAGTATCATTAATTTCCTCACTATTCACCGTAACTTTGTGTAGTAGACGTTTGTGATGTGATTACAGTAATGCCCAAACATGGCGAAAAAACACGTGGATATACATGGAATTACTTACTTACTTAAATCAAGGGAATACATTATAAAAAAAAAAATCAAATGTAGACATATTTCTAAAGTTAATTTAGCTTGCAATAGGTCATTTTTCTGTGTGCAGAAATGGACTTATTTCGCAAAACAGCAATGGAAACACCTATTTTGATATTAAAGGATCAAACAAGGGTGACTGTTTTAGTGCAGAGATAGCTTCTGTCTTTAATCAAGCTATGCGAATGCAAATATAGTAGTATTCTAATAATAACACATTGTACATTGTTATTGTATTTTTTTTTTTGCATCACTGCTCCCTTTAAAGTGATGTTATAATTTCCATCTACTTATTGGTCCCCCCTAGAATAAACTGAGAGTTTCGCCCCCATTTCCACCTATCATCCCTGGGCAGGCTGATGTGACAGTTCATGAAAAAACATGGTTCTACAGTGATGACCAGTCCATCATAAAGTAACATCATTTACATCCAATTCTTGAATTCAGGGTATCAAAAACTGGGCTGTTTTGCCAACTGATAACTGTTCGACCCCTTTCTTAAAACTAAAATTATTCTGGAAAATGATGCATCAAAACATAGCGGGTGACTACTCTTCTGACAGGATTTTTTTTTTTCCTATATCCTATAGTTGTAAGTAAACTTAGAGGTTGTAGTAGAGGTAGAAGTTGAAGTTAGATATTGATAGGTATCACAATAAAAAAATATAGAAATATAGAAAGAGAGTTGTCTACAAACAATAACATGTATTTTTTAAATTTGCTGCTCATTAGAAATGAATTGAGTGTAAACACAAGAACCAGGCAGCGCATGGTACTTGTATCACTCCTGGAAGTACCTAAACAGGAATCCTCAAACAAGCAGGAATCAATCAAAATACAGTTTGGCTACTTACTGCTCAATCCTGGGAGAAAGGTAGAGCTTGGGAAACACCTGTGTGGCCTCAGCATCTTCAAAGCTGACGGATAGAAGAGCCACATCTTCACCAGGATCCAGGGTTGTGTCCTGAGAAGACAATGGTTAATTAATACTATAAAGAGGGGCTTATTTCAGTTTATGACTTTACATAGAACAAGTCCAAAAAGTCTCAAAGGGAGCAAATCAGACCAGGATAGACACCAGATAAAAACATCTGTTGGGTTTCATGCCACATTAGCCTTAACAGTTGCACGAGGCTGAGCTGATGACAGCGAGCACCATCAAATCATGTGTGAGAGAGGCAAAGGCCACCCGGAGCTGCGTGGTGCAAACTTCATCTGTCTCTCCAAGCTCTTCATTTACTATTCTGTGATGTTTTTCCTAAAGCACGGAGCCGTCATTAGTGCACTTCCACGTCAAATACCAATCTGGCCTGGTTTCCCTGACAGAGCGTTAATCAAATGTCTTACAGATGGTTTGAACTCATCCAATTGTTATAATTGCTGCCCGAGATGGTGAGAGGAAATGTAGCTACAAAGATGATGGACAAAGGCAAAAAGCTACCAGTTAGCAGCCGCACAGCCTCCCACATAAGCAGGCCTATTAACTAATTGCACATGTCTGCCCCACACAAAGCCGAAGTGACCACTGGAGACAGCCTGAGTGGGAGGAAAACTTCACTGAGCAGATTTTCTACAAATCAACTGGAATAATATAGTATCTTTTGCATGCGCCCTAATCATTACAATTGGTTAAATCAACAAATTACAACTTGATGGAAATAATAAAATATATATTGCATTGCGGGTTAGCTGAAGTTCAAGTACACAATATGACACTTCATTATATCATAAAATACCTCCCTGCGGCAGTATTGAGACTCTTGAAGATGAAATATAGAATATTAACAGTAAACAGTGTCCATACACACAACGGTCACAGCAGGGGCTCTGCGGCCTGTCCCATTCTGCTTGTCTCAGAGGCTGCACAGGGCTGAAGGAGGAGACAGTGAAAGATACAGCGACTGTGGCATCCAAAAGTGTTGCCTGATGGAATCAGCTCACATCAATGGACTGAGCCCCAGTAAACAAGAGCTGCCCCATGGAGCAGCGCTCAGGGCCTCTACGGCTGACGATATGGGACAGATAAAGCAGACCCCAGACGAGCAGCTCGCTGGGTGAGGGGGTTTAGGGAAGATTGTTTTGCTCCAGTTTGTATCTGTCAACTCTTATTCTCATCTGAGGCTTATTTAATAGAAGTTTCTTTAGGACTGGGATGCAGCAAACAGATGGATGAGAAATAACAGTTTGGTGAGAGAGGAACACTGTGGCTGTAGTGGCCTGTCTCTGGACTAGGTCAGACCACAGGCTCTGGAGAGGAAAAGCCTTTTTGTAGCGTGACTCAAACTCATCTTGTCCGACTGGACAGCGAGGAGCTGTCACAAGTCATACAGCATCAGCACAAGTCCACAAAACTCAAGGCACACCCCTATACTTTAAGATATTGCTCAATTTAAGTGCCATCCAAGTTAAAATTCTTAACTACACTTCAAACAACTTTACAACTTCTAAATATGTGATTACCTAGGAGATTTAAATGAAGTCTTTTGCCAGGGATTAAATACAGTGGATAACTACAAGACCATCATACATTATCATGATGGCCCATGATGGTCTACAAAGAGAAAAGAAGGGCATTAAAACATAGAACAGCCTTGATTATGCTTAAATAACAAAAAACTAAACTGTGCCCATAAATAAATGGAATGTTAACATTTCAATCAAATATTCCGCTATAAACCAAAAGCTTGGGAAAAGACATCTGCATGAGAAGAAATGTGACCTTTCAGCCCCTTTATTCCGAATGATACAGAATACATTCCCCCAGTAATAAAGTCCAAAACGGCCATTAAACGCAGTGTACACACATGTTATGTCTTTTGAACTAAACAGACTGGAGGGCATTGCCAGCTTATGTAAAGATAACAAAGGACTCCCATTAAAATATCCTGACTCCACAGGCTACAGGCAGGGTCTTAATGAAGTACGTCTTCATTGTGGAGTAATGAGCACAGAAACGGCCTTGCACGGACCACTGTCCTGCAGGGAAGGTGCGGACATAGAGGCAGTATTTACTGGGTGCCCCTGGGCACAGTGATTCAGCTGCTCCAGGACTAGTTTTAAGTAAGTAAGTAACAAAGTGAGAGCACACATCAAGGTTAGAGGGAGCCTGGGAGTCCACCACTCTCGGTACATCTCTGATGCTCCTGACTCCTGGAGACAGCCTCTGTTCTTTCTGTCCGCTCTGTGTCTCTTGCCCTGGCCTCTGGCAGCTCACTGTGCGCCATGTGACAGGCTGGAGATGTGACAGCTGTCCTTATGCCAGACCAAGTCTGGCCAAAGTCACAGCACACACAACACACAGTGATGGGCTCCACTGCAGGGGAGTAGAGGAGGTAAGGGCACGCTGTCCGCCTTCTTCACCCAACTTTAAATGTCAGGCCCAGCGTAATAAGAGGCATGACTGACAGCAGGATTGTTGTGTGAGGACATGTCCAGCTCCTGGGCCAGCTCTGAGTGGCCCTGTGCATATGCTGGACACACAAGTGGATGTAATGTTCTGGTCCAGCAACAACACTTATGCGTCTTAAATGTTTGGTTCTCTGCAAATGAAGACTTTATTTCTATCAACTTCAGCACACTAGTTTATGATACTACTTAAGTTTGTTGGCATAAACAAATTATCAAAGACGAAAAAAATTCAAAAATGTTTGTTTTGCGTTTACTTTTCTACCACAATAAGATGAGTGACATCGAACGTGAGCTAATGCTTTCTTAACTTAGATTGACATTAATGCTATCCCAGCCTGAGGCTGAAGTTCACAGGGTCAAGGTGGCTACTGCCCAAATGTCTCTTTGCATGATGTGAAGTGCTCTGATTAAGAGGGCAAGTTGAAGAGATAGTTCTTAATTATGTTGCAGTGCCTCTGTTGGAAGAGAACGTGCCGTGGCGCTCTGAAGGGCTGTCATGAAAACAACAGTGAGTTTATGAAGGTCACAGAAAAGCCTTTGGATGCAATTCTAAGACTGTAAGGATTGTATTGTAGATCTGTTGATCTACCGTAGCATTCTTGGAGGAAAGAAATCGAGTTACTAGTGAAGAGTTTAAGTAACTGCGTCATTATACTTAAAAAAAAAAAAAAAAAAACACAGTACATGAAAGTACATGAAATGCCAAGTTCAGGCCCAGGATCACTTTAAATGGGTTAGTTTGACTAGTTGGATCCATATGCAAATGTAGACAATATACATTACCACCTGGATCCATATGCTAAGACTAGACAATATATTATATATTAAATACATTTTCCAATTAAGTCTTTAACAGCCTCTGTGAAAAGGCTGGGACCTAGGCCAAAGCCTGACTGTGGTGGTAACAATAACTGGCTGGTGACCAATGGATGTGACAATGAGCTGATAATATTACACTTGCACTAGTCATGTGTGACGGTGGCCAAGAGTCAGTGATAGTGTGTCAGTGGGAGCATGGTCTGTACATATCAGATGTGTGATGCTACAGGCTGGAAGCCACGGGTGTGACTCAAGTATGTGCATTTAACATGTGGAGAACAGCTGATGAGAGAGAGACATTCAGATGATGCATGATATGCATCTAAATTAAAAGAATGACTCCAAATAGGAAATGGGTTTTTAATGTTATAATATGTCATAAGTCTAAACATAATCCTTAATTTGGACACATTTCTATTTATTTTAATTTTAATAATTAAAATGAATTACTAATGCTGGAGCGACATCAAAGTTGCAGACTGTTTTTATCCCATGAGATCTCGCTCTGTGAACTCTTGACCTTGTGTGAGATCTTCAATATTTAAACAAGCGTAAACAACCCAAACTGGAAAAAAAAAAAAAAAAAAAAAAAAAGAATTTTCTTTTGAAGAGGGAACAGTCTAGGCTGTGGGAGAAGAGGATGTTTGTTCAGTTCATATAAATCAATCTTTGTCAGTCTGACCTCAGATGGAAGTGAAACACAAAATACTAATCTGAATTTAGTATCTTAAATATCTTATACTGATCACAGGACCAATTACTTTAGCTTATTCTTAATTATAACGTTCATTGCCTTCACGGGAGGCTCAGGAGACAAACGTATGACCATAATTTGTGTAAGGTATACTCTAACCTCCAATTTACACCAAAGTAAGAAAGTAAAGTAAAGTAACAGTGCAGCATACGTGTAGGAATAGTTTTTAATATAATTTGGTTGGACAATGTACACCAGCAACATTATATGTACGTCCACCGTGCGTACTTATGCTACATTTTGCTCAAATGAAGTCTCTAGGCATTCTTAATAAACTTCTGATGCCCTTTCAAAAGTTAGGGCATCAGATAAAAATAAGTTATCTAAAAACAGCCACGTGAACAACATGCATCACATCCAGGACCTCAGGAAATGACTCAAAGAATATATATATATTTTTTTTTTCTTCAAAGTGACGACACACCAAACATCAATTTTACAAGGACTACTTAAGAAAAGAGCAGGCATGGTGTGCAATAGCCAAAACCTTTGACGTTAAATAGCCCTCGTCAATTTGCTAACTCATTTTGGAAATTTAAAACCTACTTACTCGGCCAACATGCAATATATAAAGTTTGGTTTATTTTAAAGAAACAATGAAAATACACACAGGCTAGCATAGCAGGGCAGCACTAATGTCTGATGGTGTAAACCAGGCATGTCCAAACTAAGGCCCGGGGGCCAAATGCGGCCCTCAGACAAATTTTTCTTGGCCCTCAGGCTTCCTGATGAATTGGCCCACACTTTCCTGAGAAGTACTTTTTACAGCACATTTCAGATTTTCTACAATTCCAACCTAAATAACTAACATTTTGGTGCAATACAGAGCTGATATTAAGGCAATGAGACTGAATGTAGATGTGGTGGCGCTTAAAACATCGGATAAATGCAGCTTTTTTGAACGTTTCACGATTGATTTGTGGCCCTCCGCTTTGTCTATATTTCAATATGTGGCCCTCGATGGAAAAAGTTTGGACACCCCCGGTGTAAACTGACACTTTAAAATATATGCGTTTATGGGGTGTTGCTGATGTGATGTGTCGCTATAGGTCTAAATTCAGGGTAATAAAAAAGTGAGGGGTTTAGGGTCATGAGGCACTGATTTGCATGACTTATTGTTATATTATTATATGCATTTTTCAACAATATTGAAGTGAAATAACATGGGTCAAATAACAAAATAAAAGAACTATAATAACACTATAAATCTTTGTTCTCTTACAATGGGAATATCAGAGTTGCTGGTATCATTATTTTAGGGGGGAACAACCTCAAGATACTACCTTTTTTTTTATCCAATATTGTGAGAAACAGTTAGGGACATGACTTGGATACAACACCATTAAGAACATTTGAAAAAAGTAGTAAAAGAAATGCAAGGTTTTCTCTTTAACATGGCACATGGCAAGTACTGTGTCTAATCTCCATACTGCTTTGTAGAAAATCATAAAATAGACTAAAATATTATTCTGTAGACATTGGTAATCCAAGGGTAAACAAAGGCCACGGCTCGCAAATGAGCATGGACAGCCAACATATAGGCATAGGGTTTAGCCTGGAGCCATGGCTGTGTTAAACTGCCTATAGGAGGCAGAAGACATGCAGAGTGACAAGCGAGTTAGGGTTAAATGAAAGATGAATAACATGATGGTTAATGTGAGAAAAACAAAATGATTGAAAAAGGAACATTTGAAGGTGTAAAATGGAAAACAACATAAAGATAGTTGATCTGGAGTGCAGGCGGAAAGTAGGCCAGATGGAAGTAATCCCACAGAGGAGCAGAGACGAGAGGAGGAAGAGTTAGTGGGGGGCTGGGGGGTTCTCTGGAGACTGGAGATGTGATGCTCAGCTGGGGGTGTGGGCAGGTGGGTGGGCTCTGAGTACAGAATTGTGTGGGTGGGGACTGAAGTAGGTGATTGGAAATGGCAGATTCACAAGGGAGTCGTAACCTGTGACCTTTCAGTATAGGAGGTCACACTGGGGTGGACTCAGGTACAATGTATTGCAGGTTTGTTATTTTCACTACTATGGCAGTTTGCTTTGATTAATCAATTACCGTGTTTAGAGCTTGGGATTGTGTCGTCACACATCATCAGAATTTTCAGTTGTGTAATGTTAAACCAATGGAGATTTAAGATGCTAGATACTTACCAGTTGTGAGCTAGCAGTTTATTGGGGTATTCCACAAACTTTTCTCTATAGACATTTTGCACTATTGCCAAAAAACATGGCAAATATTTGCCGGGCAATTTTTTGCCATTTGGACTTAAGATCAATTCTGCCATTAGACATAAGTTTTAATACTCTACATGGGGAAGAAAATAAACAATTAATACAATTTATTCATGCTGTGTTGTACTTCAGATTACAAAAAAACTTGGTTTGTAAATAAGAAAAAAAAGTAGACTTTCCTTCTTGGAGAGGCTGAGCAAGAGAAAAATGAAGCAAGCACTACTTGGTGAATGGGCGTCCATATGAGACACACTGCATGAATGTGTTGATTCCATGTCTGTCATCACAGCATGAGGCAACATTATGACTCAGTTACAGCAAGTAATATGTTGTTTATTATACGCAAACAATTATCAATGCACCCGCGTCACAGCCCGTCTGTGGCATTAGTCACCGCATATGGTCCACACCTAACGGGCCAAACGTAGACATCATCAATGGGATGGAACTGAATCCATCAAATTTCCACCTCGGGAAGATTATTACTAAAGACATCAGAAAAGAAATCTGTGAAAGGAAGGAAAGGTCACAGGGCTCATGTTTGCATTAGCGGCTAACCACCTCATTGCGCCGATGCCACCAGTCATGTGTCAAAACATGGACTGATGGAGCGCGCCTGACTCTGCACCCCGGGCCACGACCTTTGTGACAACCTCCTGTCACCAGGGCAACAGTGATGATCTGGTGAGTGTCACTGGAGAGGACTGAGGGGAGTTCAATAAAAATAAAACACAAAACCTCTGACCTCTGAGCATCACAACAAAATACTGGATAAGACATTTGGTAAAAGCTTTGGTGGTGACTTCTCATTAAAAGTAAAATACATAATTGGCTATAGATGTGTCATGATCACAGTCATAAGAATGTGAAATCACACAACTATTGAAAAAACAAAACAAAAAACAGGCATTATTGCTTGTTTAAAGTTGCATATTATCAGTCAGCAATAAACACACAAAGCAATTAGAAGCAATGAAACAACTAATTCAGGTTTTGTTTTATGGCTGAAGATATATGTGACTGTACTTGCAAACATGAATCCACCCAAGAGGCCATTGTTTGGCCAGAGGCTTTACATGTCATTCTTCTACCTCATACCCACATTCGTTATCAACAGAAAACTGTGTGGAGAAGTCAAGGGGTCTGTGTATAGATATGTCACACAGGCCAAAAACAAGTGTTGGTGGGGTAGAAATGTTTTTTTTGTAAAGCAATGCTATTGATAGCCAGGTTAACCAAAAACTCTCTGACAGGCGGTTGCCACCAGGCCACATTATTATGTCAAGTCCTGCCTGCTTTTCCTGCATGAGCGGCCCTGCCCTGACAGGTGCACCCAAACCACAGAGTGAGGGCTGTTGTGACTGAGCCACAAGCATGCCTACGCACACAGGTCAGATATAAAAAACAGCATTTTTACATGTAATTTGAAGAATTGAAATTTACACGGTTACCTAAAGCAAGTATATATATTCACAGTATGTTATATCTAACTGTTCAGAAAACTTGTAAAAAAATCCTCAGTGGGTGAGTCAGCAGCTGGGTGCTAATGGTAATGGTTATGTCATGACCAAGGACTAGGCTCAAATATTTACAGTAGGCTCAGTGTGTTTTAGGGTGTGGCCATTATCAACCACAAATTGATATTTACAAGAACAAGGATCAAGTGCTTTTGGGTTTCTATGGGCTTTCTATTTTTAACGTAATGCTCAAATTATTGTCGCATGTTTGGGCTTATCTGGGCGAGTTACTGGTAATATTTCATAGCGATGTCATTACCTAAAATGAAGTGATTTTTGCTTGTCTGTGTTTTATTTTTATGTATTGAATATTGTGTCACTGAGAAGTTGCATGTGGGTTTCATTATTACTTAATTTAAAATCAAATTATTTTACTTTACACATTTTTGGATTGCGCATTTTATATTTATTAGGGATGTGCAATATACGTTGCATGAACATGACATGAATCCCTGTATCTTAAAATTGAGCTGGAGGTCAGAATTCTCAAGTAGAATTTGCTGTTCACTGTACCACTGCAGATTTGTAGATCTAGTTTATGGTTCATAGCTTTGTAAATACTGGGCCAGTTTTCCTGAAACAAAAACTGGCACACAGCTCAACATCTCTCTCAATATAAATAAACAAATGTGAACATATTTCAATAGCATAAGAGTGTGGTATCATTATTATACGACAATATGACAAGTTTGTGCCAATCCCATACAAATAATGAGAAGGCTCAACATTTCTTTCAAAACAGCTCATCTCCCATACAGTTATATGATCTCTGCCCAACATCTGAGAACGACATATTCATATTTTAGAACGTAAACGCAAACTATTGATGAAAATTAATCTCTTGATATTTTTGGTAATTTAAATTTTATACCTTTATTCGGAAGTTTAAGACATAGGTTTGTTCATTTAAATGTTGTAGTTTTCTTTTATTATAAACAATATCTATTTCAATCTTTAAATTTCACATATTCATTCATGACAGCATCAATATTTCGATAATCTGCTCACCTCTATTTATGAAAAATGTACAGAATATACATTTATAAAAAACAAACAAATAAACATTTATATATTTGAGTCACTCACTAACTGTAGTATTATAGTGACAAAGCAGTGTGCAGAATCTATAATGTTTTAACATAAACGAGTAATTGCATTCTATGAACTTTGACCAGAACATTTCTCAAGAATGAGAGAGCTGTATTTAAACTCAAGCTTTAAAGAATAGTAGACTTCAAATGAGGACTTCATAAACAGGTCTGAAAGGCACCAGTTGGTCTTATGTGTCATAAAAAGTTATTTAAGCAGGTGTGTTCTGCATTTGAGCGGCATGAGCACAATGCAGATTATAAAATATTCATATTGTGCAACAGGTGCTTCTTAATTCAGGGGGGCACAGACATTAGTTGCATGCTCCAATAGTAATAAAATGGTCCTGACAATTCTCCAAAATAGTCTGTTTACACGGCAGTTTACAGCTGTGACCATTATGAATAATACTGAGTGTAGTACAGTTCGTGACAAGCACGAGTGCAAGATGAAAGCTGCGCTACTAATAACAAAAGTAATATCACCCAGACTGCCTTTCAACTTTCTGTGTGTAGGATGCCTTCTCAGAATGGGCTCCAGATGTTACCACACCTGCAATAACAGCAGCAGGGGTCTAGTATATGAGTTTTTAAATAGAGTATATTAAACTGCCAAAACTCATGCTCTGAAAGTGAAAAATATACACACAAATACACATCAGGCAGAACATCCTGACCCCTAACAGGTGAAGTCACAACATTTATTGTACGTCAACTGACATTGTATGTTAACTGACAATTTCTTAGCTGTAGAGTGACATTTGAACAATAGAGGAACAAATCATTAACATATGACTCATTACTGACAATGTATTTGTGTTTTATTGTGCCTCATATTATTTTTATTATTATTTTTTTTAAACAATCAGAGTTCCATTTGGTATTTTTTATTTATTATGATGAATTTTAAGAAAATTGTGTTGTTAGCAGTCCAAGTTATTTTTGATGAGACACAGTATTTTCAATGATGTGCACGTCAAAGCACAAACAACAGGAAGGGGCCAGTAATGACGAAACAGTTACGTTAGATAACAACCCACAACATACAAATACAATTTTGCAATGGCTATATAGAACCTCTTGCAAAATCTGTATTTCAGTTTGCAGTGTCAGCAAATACAGCTGTGGACAACAGGCCTTATAAATGAACACGAACATGAAGAAGTATACAACACACAAACCTTCCATCTTATCTTTACGATAAAATGCATTCATTTTTTGCTTCCTTTCCATTTGAGAGCTGTTGCTCCTGACATTTAAATCCGTCTTCAAGAGCATCCAGAGTTAGAATATCCACCATTTAAAAGGCACATAATTGTTTATTTGCGTGGAAGCATTGGCTGGCCTTTTCAGATTTCAGCCGTACACTGCATTAGTGAAGCCCAAACTGGCAATTACTTAACAATGTCTTTTGGGCAACTTGCTTTCCTACTAAATGCCATGTCTTAGTGCCATATGGATAATTTGACAACTGTGAAGACGCGGAAAGTAGTAAAATAAAATGTAATATGATGTATATAAAAATATCGGATTGCAGCTGACCCTTCTCACCCTGGACAGACTATTTGAGCCGGTTCCCTTGGGCAGGATTTATATTTAGTCAAAGTTTCCTTTTATTTCAAACACCTTACTATCTACCTAGCGCTTCCTTACTTCCTTCCTGACACGTCCACATGCACAAAGATTATACTCAATGTGCTTGGATTATGTTGCACCATATCGCCAAAGCCAATATAGTTTATGAATTTTGTTAAACAATTGGCATATTAGTAATTGTTAATATAATTAAAATGTAATTGAAATGGATTTATGCTCATTCAGTGTCTAGTAAAACCAAGAAGTGGCAGAGAGGGCAGGGCAAAGATTCTCTAAGCATTATGGGAGGAACCTGCAATTATTTTATAGCTCTTAAGATTCCTGAGCTCTTAGTCAGTGTTTACTATGCAGGGGCATGGCAAGGCCACAAATTACCTCCACTCAGTGGCACCAAATGCACATGGTAAGTCACGTCATAATAACAAAAACGTTCTAGGGATCGCAAATTAACAGTATTTGTATTTAATTGATAAAACAATGCTATGTGATGCATGCCTTACTCATAAAGGGCTGTTTGTGTGGTCATTCAGGCCTGGCACATGCGTGTGCCCTCATGCATTTGTATGCCTCTGTAAAGCCACTCTGTTGTTTTCCAGGTCTGGGTAGAGTATTACAAAAGCCTCTTGTGACACACTGAGCTATCTTCAGCTACTTCTCCAAAAGACCAACCGCCTCAAAGCACCTCAGGAGCGGTTGAGGGATGTGCAACATTATGTGGCAATAAAAAGACTATAGAAAAGCAACCACAGCTGGCTTTAAGTGACCAGTATGTATAATCACCAAAAGTGAACATGCATATGTAAAAATCAAGATTAAAGCTAAATTTCATCAGCAAGGAATAGGTTGGAATCAGCTAATTGGTACCATTATCAGGGATAATATACATAATGATGGCCCTCAGGATTGAACAAACTGAAAAATGAAAACAAAAGTTAAAGAAAATATCTTAACCTAAAGAATCTACAGCTGTGAAGAGTGGGTTGGCAAAATCAATCTTGCTTTACTACACAACACCCACATAATTAGCCCCAGAATGAAAAATGCTGATCTCATGCTATTTATATCTCGACATAACCTTTTACCAGCGAAGATAAACACAGGTCACATGGAACTGTTTTTAAGAATCTAATTTAGACAACATTAGAGAAGAGGTTAATTATTCAAATGGCATTTCAAAACATGTACTGCTGTAGAGCCTCTGGGGTAAAAAGCAGAGTAAATATGATTAGTGCAGAAAGGTGCAAAAAAGAGAAAAAAAGTCAGGCAAAACAGGGTCATTCATCAAGCTGTCAGGAATAGACAGGGAACCCAAAATCCTTAATTCAAATTTATATTATATTTCTAAGTAAAAACTAAAGCATGTACATATTTCTTGAGAGAGTAATGAATATGAAGCTTACTATAACATAAGTGCATTTAGTATTATGTTAAAATATGTCTTAGAAATAAGAGACAAAAATCTATTTTACAACATAAAAATATTTGCACACCAAACAATACACCAACGGTAGCAGATACAGTTGTCTGGAAAGATAATCCCGATCTAAAATGCTCAGACAAATGCAAACATTATTAAGCTATAGGTAACATTAAGAGGATGAATAAATAACTTGTTCACTGCTGACTGGGCAGAGTTCATTTTTAAAATAAGTATTTGCCTTTTGCGTTGTCTTACACATTTAACCATTTATGCATTTATTTACTTAGTTCAAACAGGCACCCGAGGCAGCTGCTTGTTTAAAAATTTCCAAACTAAAGCAAACCATGACAAGAAATGGAGGGGAAGTGCAGAAGTCCGTGACACTGGCACCGCGAAACGCAAAGCCCAAGGCTGCGATTCACCCTGGCCCTTCCTCTTTGGAACAAGGAGCCTCCAAGGTTAAAGTGCGTGCAGAATACGAGGGGTGGGAGTGGGCTGCAACGGAGACCAAAATAATTAGAGTAAAAATAATTAGACACTAAATGGTCTTGTTGAAGCATGCAAGGAAAATAAGAGAAAATGAGGATACAGCAATACCTCGGGCGGAATGCTACCTGGCCTTAGGTGAGCGGAACAGGAAGCAAAAACAACCTGTATTCAACAACTGACACTACGTATAATAAATGTAGGAATGAATGTACTTTCATCAGTGTAATAAGTTAATGTAAAATTGATGGAGGAAAGGGGCCTTTTACAAACAGAAAGGAAGAAACAGATTACTGAAGAGGAAAGCACGATGATTAAGGAAATCATCTTTGAAGAACTTAGGTCTACAGGAATGTTACTCTATCTTGTGTCAAGTACAAATTTACCAAATTCTCTTCTATGTATTTTGCATGAAATGTTATTTATTTATATATATATATATATATATATATATATATATATATATATTAACGTTGTTTACTCAAAGTCATCACTCTTAACACTTTTACTACAGACAATCTAGGGTTGTCAATTAAAAAGACCTAAGTGTGTGCTGATGGTGTGGTGGTTCAAGCCGTTGCACATGTGCTTGCTGAATGTCTGTACCTTATCTCTTCATGCTGTTTCATGCTACAGCTGTCGTCTCAATTAAAGACTGAATCATAAAATACATTTTAAAAAATTACAAACTGATCACTGACAAGTTGAAATTATTGGATTTCAATTCAATAAAAAAATAATTAATTGCACAGCCCTATGTCCATGTGTCAAACAGAAGACACATTTCCTTATAATAAGAACAATAAAATATACCCCGTCTTCCTTTCCTGCCAAGTAACCAACCATTACATTAAGATATTTCTGTGGTCAAATATTCAACAAATTTGACCATTTTTATCTCAGTCTCAGAATATGGCTTCTTTAGAATATTACAACTTCACATGAGTGCGACTCATTTAAGGATTCAAGAAAACTTAACTCCTAAAATATCCTTTGGGATCAATAATGCTTTTAAATGCATACACAAACAGACAAACACTTGCAGGCTGCTCCGGAGCTGGTGACATGGGTCAGTGCCTGCGAAGGGAACAAAACACAAGTGAAGCGAGAGCAGAGGCTTCAGTCACGAATGCGGAGCCGTCTGCACTGATCACTGTGGACATTTAGAGGCTTATCAAAGCAATGTGCTGCCATGAGGAAGTGTGGACAGACGAAGAGATGGAGAAAGAGATCCAAAAGTGAGAAATGCTATGTGTTATCACAAACAAATCAAAAATGCAATTAAAATGGCTGCAAAAATATCAAAACACCAATAAGGAATTCTTGCATTAGCTTAGCAATTCAGTCTCTCAAATGCAAACGCTCCTGGATGTGTTTTCCTTTTGTGCACACTCATTAGGCAAAAATATTGTTTGTAAATCTAAAGAGGCTTTATAATGTAAAATGAATGGTTATTATTTGTCAAAAAGTATGTTTTGTGTAATGTAAGTGTTGTCTCATAATCTCTTCCATCCTAATTTTTTGGTTAAATATTTATAATAAAAATATATTTAAAAATAATAATGCAAATTAAAACAATCAGACATTTCCGTCTGGAATTTGCAGTGCGTTATAATAATTTCAATGAAATTGGAGTAAAAAACTAAATGCATATAAACCAAAGGGATTACATCAAAATTCAACAAAGCTAAACCATGACGCTAAAATGTACCAAAGTGCTTAATGTATAAAATCACTTTAAACAGGTAATGGTCAAGGGGTTAAAGGTTAAACTACTTGTGTGACCATGGGCACTTAAGGGAGCAGAGCTAAACCTGTATGCATCTTCTTTTTTATCCTCACAACAGCCTGCCCCCTTTAAAATAAACACACAAGTAAATGAACTCAAATTCCCGGCTGCTCCTCCAGGCCAGCAGTCCACAGAGGAAGGTAAACATGTCCGTGTTGCGCGCTCAGACTTCCAGGATGCTGCAGGTAACGGTCGTCCTCTACAGCTCGGCGCCCACCAGCCGTGTGTGGGGTTGCCCATGTCTGAACACATTTCCACTGCAGCGCTAAATCCCCCCATAACACAAGGACAACCGAGAGTTTTGATGGCGAGATTCAAATCAGGGTCAACGGTGCGACCTCTACCTGGCTGTGGGCTTACCTTATGTGTACAAAACAACACTTTTTTCCTCTGAAGCTTGCGTTTTGTTGAAAAGGCCGCTGTTAACATGCGGTAAAGTCGGATTTCCGCCCATGGGAAAAGCTACACTATCATTTATTCAAAAATCATAACATTTCTAGCTAAGTATGAGGCAAGTAAACTCACCTTATAGAGAAAGAGTGGACTGTTGCATTGTTAAGTTTTGAGTAATGACTAATGACTAATGACCCAGAGTTTTCGACATGCTCCTCCTTATGGAACACAAAGAATTGTACATCTGCTAAAACATCTCTGTGATACTTTAGATACAGCTGTCCTAAGTGACTAGGGAGAAGAAAATGAATGCAAAATTGTTTAAAGTAAGTCAAGTAAAGTGAAGTAAGTAAGGTTCACATCTCGAGTTGGGCAATACATATTTACATTTAGATAATATTGTGAATGTTGTTTTGAAGATATGCAACATTTAAATATTGAGAGTATGGTTTAGAGCAGTGGTTCTCAACCATTTTCAGTCACAATCCCTAAAATAACAACATTTGACATTTGCGACCCCTGAACACAAAACATAGGCGACCCGCGATGTGATAAAGTAGCCTTTTGTCTAATGTTGGTTTTTATTATGAGAATATAGACCTAGATAAATTACTTTGATAGGCCAACAAATCAGGATCTACTTTTACCACTGCATTTGAAGGGTGTTCAGCCTTGTTCAAACCTATTTTCAATTCTCCCCATATCATCTGGGGACCCTCAGAAATAATTTCCCTCAGGTTGAGAACCACTGGTTTAGAGCACATTTCACATGTGTCTGATAACTAACACCTCTTTAAAACATGTTTTAACACATTTCCATTGGCTTGACATAATATCGTCTAAGTATCTTTATCAGGATACTCCCTAAAAATATTGAGATATTTATTGTTATAAATATTGCAGTGCCCTGTTCACATCAAAAAGCTGATGGTTTTGCTTGTATATTTACCAAATGCACTGTAGCCGAACTGACTAAACTAAACTTTTTTGGCTCAAACAGATGTATAGAAATAGGGGCACAGGCAGCAGCAAAGAGCTGCAGTTCACAATGCACAAAAACTACTGACTGGAGACAGCATTCACACTGACACTGCTAATTACATGACAACTGTCGAAGTGAAAATCCAGGTCATTGGTTTGGCACACACCAATGTTAAGAGTCCAGTCTATATGCTGCATAATCCTGTTCCTCCAGAACGCGGAGGTGGACAAGGTGTAGGCTGATGTTCATTACTTTCTTCTCTTCTGCACCAGCTGTCTTCCTCAGTCCTCAGCGCTCCCATGGAGATACTATGTATAACCTGGCTGCCAAATACAGCAGAGCACTGTGAGTTTTTTGTGTGCGTATGGGCACATGAGGCTCAGCTTATGATATGATCAGTATGACAGGAATGTAGGTCCAATTCCCAGATTTCTTCTCTCATAAAAATCACTAAATATTACATGCATTACACTATGTCACAGGCTGTGTTGCACCCCCCATAGTTCAGGGTGTCATGTGTGTTAGGGCTGTAACGATTAATCGACCAATCGTGACTTGTCAGCTTTGATCATTGTAATTATAATCTGAACTGTACAAAAAAAAAAAAGACAAATGTCAAAAATTAATAAAAAAACATATGATTTTCATTAATAATACACTTTATTTTTTAAATATTCTCAAAGCATCAGTCACCATATTTGAATCCTAATTGGGTCGATAATGGTTTAAAAAGCCTCAGTGTACAATAGAAATATTCTTTTGACTAATCAACCACTAACCGTTAGTGACAGCCCTAATTTGTATGCCCTAATTATGCATTAAATTCACAGGATTCATAGCTTGGAAATCAATCCACTAATAAAATAACGTGTCTCAAGCAAGATTGATACGGTATGTGTACTCTGAATTGAGTTCTACACATGATCTGGATAATCTGGAAAGACTCTCGCTGAGAGAAGCAGAAAAATCTAAAAAGTCAGTGAAAGTGAGTAAACTGTGAGAAAAGCACAGTCATCTTTCCAATCCACAAATGCACAAAGTGTCTCTATGTGCATGTATTTGAAAGACAAAATAGTCAATATTTCTCCTTAAATAGGTAAGTACTGTCATGTTTGTTTTAGTTTTCGCTTCCACCACAAGGCTGGCCTGTGATTGGTCTAATCGTGTCGCCCCATCACAAATCTGGAACCTAACAAGATGGATTCTCAAGAGTTTATGAACTCACAAAAATCGTAAAAATTCATTTTGCTGAAAAGGTTACTAATTAAAGAATTGAATTCAAGGGGCGAAAAAAAATAATATTTCAAAGAACATTTTGTATTGTATATATTTTGCGCCATTTTTGAACTAAGAATGTGTTTCTGTTTATGTGATATAACTTTTTTCTGTGGATTAAAAAAATATATATAACAAAGATAAAATGTATAACAATCAAATGGGATCAGTTATTTAATTTAGTTATTGATTATTCAAATTACTGATTAAACTAATAAGCTGCTGCATTCTCACTCCAAATAAGAGTTTGACTACCCAACAGTAAAGAACTTCTGGAGACATTTGGACAAAGGCTGATGTGAGACTGATGAATTGTGCTGTTTGCCGTATGTTTACCATCATTTCGCTTTCACAAACAGAAGCCCAGACTGAGAAAGGACAGAGAGCTAGGGCCCGCAGCGCGCCGAGAAGGGACGGGCGACACGAGTGGAGCAAGGACTGGAGGAGAGCGAGAGAGTGGCGGAGGCAATTACTAATGCAGCCGAGAGAGGCAGATGGACAGTGAGGGAGGGAAAGAGAGAGAGAGAGAAAAAGAGGCAGCGAGAGAAGAAGGGATGGAGGGAGAGAGGGCGAGTTAAGCTGCCTGCAGACACCACGCGGCTCAGAGCAGATCCAGAGTGACGGCTCGCTGATTAGTCAACTCACAGCCCCCAAGACTGTGGCCTGCACATTAAAAACTCCTCTAAAATCAACCGCACACATGCCAAAAAAACCTATCCAACACATCATAATTAGAACATCTAGAAACGCCAATACCAAAACTTTGATTAGTGACACTACCTTTAGAAGATAGACCGGGATGTTGCTGAAGTCCACAGGAAGTTTGAGGAGGAATCGGGCAGAAAACTCTCCAGTCTAGACAAATACAAAACATTTATTGTTTCATAAAGTAAAAAAAAAAACATGACATATACAGTAGAAAGGTGGTTTTAGGTTGACATGAGTATTTTTCTCTCATATAACGCCATTCACTGTGGTGTGTGGTAAGTTTGGGAGTTGCAAAATATTACAGGGAAATATCACAACATGCTGAAGTGCTGAGCTTTCTCCAACCTCAACAGCTTTTTAACCACAGTGGCCAGTGTTATTTGAAAACCACGTTGTTCTGCATTTTTTCTACAATGAACTTCCATTATCTCATCTTTTTACATTTTTATAGATTACAGGTGAGAAAAAAAATCCCAAATCATTATTACTTTTTAAATTTAAAATTAGTTTTCAAGGATGAACTATTGATACAAGGATTCAGTCACTTTTATTCACTTAACAGAAACCTTTCTTTTGGAAAACTTTGTTCCAACAATTAAAAGGTGTTGTACTTGATTTTTCCATGAAAAACGTAACTAGTTTTTCCATTTTAAATTGTTTACAGAGCTGTCAAAAGGTATTCACCACAATGAGTTTAGAAGCGCTTTTCACACTTTGAGAGAAGGGAAGCACTAATTTTGCTCTCATGGTTAGAGACTCACTAAAATGGTCTAAAATAAATATTTGACAAAAAATTGGAAAAATACTACAATAATAGAACATTAACCTTACTCTGATTGTGATAAATATATTGTGAAAAATAAACATTTGCTAATAAAATGAAAAAAAAAAAAAAAAAAAATTACATATATAATGCTAAGTTCCGCCCCCCGACACAATGCCAAACTTTTAGGGGGTTCCATCACGGTAAAGCTAACAACACCAGCACACTTAAGCACAATTCCTGTTTTTTGGAAAATAAAACGCTCTATGATTAGATGCAGAATGCACTCAGCGGTTTCACCCTCAGAGCTGCATTCACAATATAACTGTAGTGGAGAAAAACTACACAGAAGAAAGCTGTGTACAGCTTCTTTTATTCATGTTCTTTGAAGGGAAGCCATCTATCTATGAGGCAGGATTACATGTGAATCCTCAGATATCACTTGTAGCTGACACACACCCAGCTGTTCTTGTGGCCGGCATAGATCTCAATGCTGCGAGCGTAGTTGGGGTCCTCCAGGAGGCTGTCGTACTCGAAGAGCAGCCTGGAGCTCTCGCGCAGACGCTGGCACTGGTACTGGTGGTACTGCTGGATCAGCTCCTTCACCAGCTGGAGCAGACATTCTGGATTCCCTGCATCCCACTGGACCAAGTGCTGTGCAAGACAGACAGAAGGCAGATGGATATTTTTATTAAAATTCAACATGTTAATACATCATTATTATTAATAATACAAGTGTAAGCAAAATATCCAAGTAAACAAGCTTTGTATTTTAGCTATTATTTTTTGTGGCAGATGGGTAGGGCTCCAAGGCACAAGGGTTCTCAATGATCTAATTAACACTTCAGTACTAAACACTAAATGATTACAAAGTCGCTCCACCTACTACCCATATGTGTGCTGTTAGTGGTGGTAAAGCCATAAAGCAGAGGAACACCACAGGGCAAAAATACACTTGTGAGTTTAAAAATGTCACATTAACGGCATAATCCTGACAAATGGAAGATCCCATGACAATATGAGATCAGAGCGAGAGGCCGAGCTAAAGGATGTCCTGTTTCCATAGAGTGATTTAGCATGTGATGGAAAAGTACTGCATCTGCTCTGGGCCTCACTGCAAAAGATGTGGAAATGTAGGACAAATTTATAAGTGCAACAACTTTAGGCGCTACAAATATTGTCAGATTGCTTTAAAACTGTTGCTAGCAAGTTTAACTAGTGCATGGACTCTCCCTGGTTTTAATCTCACTCTAAGTATAAACTAAATGCCACTCCACCCACTGACCAAGGCCACCAAAAGCAAATAAACATGAGGCAATCATGCCCAATACAACCCACAGTTAACAGATTCCATCCCACTTAGCTAGACGAGAAATAACATGAGAATCTGCACTGCCCAGTGTGTTGTTCCCTTGGGCAAGACACTATATCGTCCCTATATACAAAGTAATATAAGCGTGTATATCTCTTAATAAAACTTAAAATTACCAGATGCAGGATTTATTTATTTGACTTCATTTATTTAGGCAGTGAATACATTAAGACAATAGCTAGTCTTATAACAATATTTCTGACATAGTTGTTGATCATACTAAAGGGAAATTCTTTCGACTAGGCAAACAAGAAGCTATGCAACTTATGACATGATTGGCACGTCAAGTGACAGCGCAACTTGTTGTAAAAGTTATGGCGAAAGTTAATTCAATTAGACAAAGCTAAAAGTGCATACGGGGTCATTATTCTGCAGAAAGTTGGATGGATGGTTCAAGAATTGTTTAAACTTTAATGCTCATGACTCCAAGGTATCAAAAAGTAGCATTGGCTTCTTTAATGCTTCACTGTAAATGTCAACATTGTTCCCAAGCGACTCAACCCCGTCTCTTCTTGTCAAAACCAGTGTATGTGTATGTGTGGTGAATAGATGCAGGGGCTAAAGTGAGACGTGACCTCATCAAACTAGTCTCCCAGTGGTTACCAACAGGGATTCCCGAAACGTGGGCAAATGCAAACAAGTGCAGGCATTGTCCAAAAAGCAGCAGCAGGGGAGGTGATGGCCTGGGGACTTTAGCAGTGAGACGGTGGGAAGTGCAGCGTCAGGGCTATGACAGAGCGCATCAGTGAAACTCCAGCACTGGGAAAGAAGAGCGCAGCAGCAACTAGGACAAAGAGGGCACTGGTAATTAAACTTTAGACTTTGCTTAAAATAAATGTGACACTTTTCAAACCACAACATTACAAATATAGCATTTGTTTTGCTTGATTTGGGAATAAATATATAAATATGAAAGTCATTTTATAAATTCATTCATTCATGTTTTATCATGTAATACTTTTCAGAAAATACACGTCCTCTTATATTGTGATTCCTAAATAATAAGCTTTTGTTTTTGTTTCTTTAATGTTGATTTAGTGTTTGTAGATTGGTATAGCCAGTGTTGGCAACCACACTTGATTATGAGGAATGTATTTGGTTAATTTAGCCTTTTTGGTCAAGATGCTTTTTACACACAAAAATAAAATACAAAAAAAAACAACACTTCTGAAATAATCAAAAATCTGTTTGCAGACTGCTATTATGTGACAAGGCTAAAGCTAATAACAGCAGAGTGCACTTGCCATCTTCTCCCGTACTGAATGTTCTGACCACGAGTTAACAAGGTATTGGTTGGACGCTGCAGCGGATCTTTGGTCAAACGGAGACGGAGAAAGAATGGAAACCACTGAGCCAAAAAGCAATGTCCATGTGTTGTATATGAATATGTGTGTGTGCATCTTCACAGAATTGATTTAACACGCTCTGCTGAAGACTGTGTGTGCCAAAACAAATCTATGTGTTGTTTCATGAACAAGCCAGCACAAAAACATGTCTGATACATTAAAATAAGGCAAGCCCAAAATGTAGGGGGAGCTGTATGGATTTAACTAATTCAGTATAAATGTGAAATATCCATATGTGCTTTGGACAACATTGTTCATGCTACAGCATTATCTACGGGGGTTAAACATTCACAGATCTAACAATGCTTCTTGTGTCAATCTGAGCTTCATAATCCAATTATTTGCCACAGCATGAGGCTAAACCAGCGAGAAATTTGAATCTATACCTGGCTCATTAAAAAAAGAAAACATGCCTTTAAAAATACCTCTTGCCAATAGGACTAGCTGCAAACCATATTACAGCAGTATTTGTTACATTAGAATAGACAGAAGTAAACATTCACTATTTTAGTTAACTGAGGATTAAGCAAATTAATTGTGTACAGTATTTGTTTGTTTATTTACTATTTCTTATGAAACTAAAAATGGAAGAGAAATAAAATATTTTGTATCAAATTTATTGTATTTATTTCTATCTAATAATCTATTTATTTAGAACAGGTTACATGTACAGGGTCAAGGTTATAACTAAGTAAATGCTGGAAAATTGACAGTCAAAAGAAAGAAATCCTCATGTTCCACAATAGCAAGAGTTCAACAGTTACGACTAAAGTTTGACAGACTCAACAACTGTGAGAGAATGAATCCAGTGCAATCAATGAACCATTCTGTCTACTTTTAATAGTCAAAGTGGATGTCTCTCAAGTGACATCTGGTACTGACCATCTGTGGTTATTATGCTTCAAATATGCTTTCAACAGGCTCATATAATATTAGTGGCAAAATATATCTACGAATGCATGGGACACTGACACTGGTATGTTGTGATTAGGCTTGAAAAAAAGTGTCCAGAAATGGTGTTTAAGGCCCTTTAAGAACAAAATGTACACCTAAATTGGGTATCTGGAGTGAATAGACCCAAGTTGACAGAATTATGTCTTCCTGTGCCATCCGTCTGTACCATCTTCGATCCAATATTTATCTGAGGCCAATGAGAGAGGGGCTGGCATCTGAGAATGCAAGATAATTATATAGGCCAAGAGAAGATATTTGTTTTACGTCTTAAAATGTGATTTTTATAGATGCTGGCAACCTGATCCAATAAATCGCTGCAGACTTGAAAGTGTGAGGCATTAAAAAACTCCCAAGTATTAAATTAATCTCTGTTAGTCGCTAATTCAAGTGTGGGCTCACACCCTGTTTCGCCCCCGGAGAGTGCCAAGTCTAAGATCATGCTAAATTGCTCTTGTCATGTGTTTAAGACACTTGGCGCTCTCAGCCGTGCACTTTTCTCACCAGGATCTGTATTGGCTGTGTCCAACGCAGAACAACTTGTTGACAGAAAAAGCACTTATCCTCAGGAACAGCACATGGGGTTCAATGTGTGCTTTAGAGCGGGTTAAAAATATCCCATTGTCAAATCTTTATCTTGGCTGGAAATAAAAACACATTCGTAATATGTGGGTGTTCGCACACAACCGAGATCTGCATTCTGACTGTGTCCTTGAGCAAGACACTTTACATATCCTGCATGATGTATGATTAGTGAGGGTATGACATGAGGCTAAATACAGAATAGCTGCACTTGCTTTCGCAGTATGTCCCAGGGCTACTGTGGCTACAGTTTACTAATATTAAGTGATGTGACTGAGGACTGAATGAATAAGGGACAATAGTATAGCACTTTGAGAAGCTTGACATGCCCAGCAAGTGCAGTAAGAATCTAGTCCCATTCACAGTGCACAACTGCCACAACTGCATTTGTCATTATTGTTAACAAAAGCTAAACTCGCTCACAAGTGAACACTGCCAGTACTAAAGTCTAATAAAAGCTGGAACGCAATAAGGCCGGAAGGAAGCAGAGCAACAGTGGACCACTCTGCTCAGGTTGGCACGATTTCTCTTTACGGGATGTCTGAGTTCTATTGTTACAAACCATCAGGGGACGAGCTGTAGCAGTACAGAGAGGAAGGGCTCACCAAAAGTTGGCATTACGGTTCACCAGTGGGTAAAGTCAAGTCGGGAATGTTTCCTGGTCCTTGATGGGAATGGCTTGAATTGGCAGGACACTTTACTATCTTTGTGAGGCAGAAATACAAACACAATTTGTGTATGTGTAAATGTGCATCCACAGGAGGAACATGGGAAGTTCATGAAGCATACAAGTGAGACTCATTATGCATTTCAAAGTTGGCTACAGCATTCTTTTAAAAACAATAATATGTTTTGTGAAGATGAACTTAATAATTATAACAACAAATGTCATACAGGAAAAATTGGTCATTTACAACATGTTTCTCAGATTATTATTCCCAAAAATATATACATTTCTCCTAGTTTACAGGCAAATGCTTATCTGATAATGAACAATCTATTATTGTTCCTGATTAATATGCTTGTCTTTTTTTAATGTCTTGTCTTTATTTTAAGCTATAAAGAAACTCAGTTAATTAACAAATGCTGCAAACTTTTGGCTGCTTTTTGTGGGTGAACGGAGCCAAGCAACCTATAAAACCACACACACTTGTTAGAACCAGAGGTGGAATTTCCAACTTACTAGACCGAGCCTGTCTCTTAGCGCTAACACGAAGATAGTGCGTTGTGTGGGATGGCTAACCTTGGAGGAAAAGGTGTATTTGGGAAGGCTATTCGGTCTGAAGCACACATTGTTTGACTGAGAACGCCGCAACATAAGGGGAACTCCCAGCAGTTTAGAGCCGCCACGGATCACTGAACAAGTCTAGACCAGACAAATGATACACTGTGCACAAAGAATGGGACAGAGGGCTAGATAAATAACAGTATTAGGGGAGTAAGAAGAGGTTTTAAAGGTTTTATAATTCGGTCATGTCATGCACACAAGGTTCCAACTCAAAACTTCTACTCCCACTCTAGGAGGAACATAGCCTTGCCTTTTTCTAACCAATATTTTAATAGGAACATTGGCTGTTAATCCAGATCTTGTCGGTGATGTAAGGTACACATGATTTGTAGTTTGTGAGCAATGACATACTAAATGACTTGATCATTGCCTCATAGTGAACTGGATGTAGCTTAAAAATAAACAATTCTAACTTAAGTTTGGTCAAAGGGATGTCGCATTTTCATTACATAACATGAGAACTACTTCCGAAATATATAACTATTTTAATTATCTAGACACTTTTTTTTTTTAATTAAAACATATTGTTGCAATAACGCTGTCATCACTTACAGTATTACGGAAGACACAAGGGCAGATGATGTAACATTCTGTAGAAAAGTGCTCAAGCACACCTCCCTTCCTGTGTAATTTCTCGTCACTTACCCCTTATTTGTGGTAGAGTCATAGTTGCTCAATTATATTTGAGATTAGACACACATTGTACTAAAAGTTGTTGAGTTAAAAATTATCTTAAATAATAAAACAGTCAAAAACAATGCAAGTACTGTTGCCACTGTTGTACTTGCATCTTAATTTCATTGTAAAGAACTTTGTCAAACATTACTTTTTTATTGTTATTTTATTTTTCAATGTTTTATGGACATGCCTTATTTATCTTGAATATCCTTGATATGTTGTTATTCTACTGCTGCTGCTTTTCCATCCCAACACACATCCATGTTATCTTTTCTTATCTTATTTAAATATGGCTATAACCTCCTATCATTTGTGTTAATTCTAAATAACAATCCTGACCAGATCAGAAGATATCACAGCTGCTATTGCACATTTGGATGGTTTACCACTTGAATCTGGCACTAAACGATGCACTGTCAACAACTGTCTAAATTACTGATATGCAAGTTCTGATGCAACAAGGCAACTACCGTATATTTGTCTTAACAAGTTTGATCACATCACCTTCTGATTATTAAACATTAAGACAGCCGCAAATATGCCAAAGTTGATGACATGAGGTGACACGACAACAATCTACATAAAAGAAGACAATGATTTATTATATAAAACAAAGCTACCGAACGTCTCACAATGACTCATGCAGTAAAAGACAGGAGTTTATTCAGCTAAAGTAATAACCTTACATTATGATGACATTCAAAGGGTTGAAACTATAAAAATAAGATTCAGGTAGAGTAGGGAGAAAAATAGAAGATATTGTTTCGGAGATATATGCAAATTTGGAATATAGAATATATCGCTTATATGGAATACAATGCAAAAAGAGAGGATTAAAATGATCTTCAAAATAAGGATACAGCGTGATATTTCTGCACTTTTGTGGTTAATTTTACTGTCTGTTACATTTTTGGACAATATTGAACCTCATCCTATACCTTTACGGACACGTTTTAGCAGATATCTAATGGATTGCCATAATATCGCTAAGATATATAGGATAATGAAAAAAAATCTGGGATTCATTATTGTCAATATTGCCCACTCCTACATGCATTTTTGTGAGTCTTTAAATTGTACTAAAATAATAGTACCAAACCGTGCTGGAGGTCAATAATCTGGTTTCTATTTTCAATAAAAGCAAGAACACACTAACTGACCTTAATGAATTGCAGCTTCTTGTGGTGGACTATTTTTGCAACATATTAAAGTAGCACTGTGGGCTATTTCATTTGTGAAATAGTCTTTATAAAACATGGATGTCAAACTCTAAACGTGCAGCACAAATAATATAAAATTGAGGAGGACTATAATAGGGACGCTATATATTTTGAGCTATAAAGCCACTATATTACATACAGCACTCACGGCAGGGAAAAACACATGCCTAAAAGGAGCAGCTAATGATAGCCTTGGTTGACTGTAAACAAGAGCAATGTGTTGCTGAGACATCAAGAAGTCAACAGAAGACCTAAAATTAACCCTAATACTTACTTGAAATGGACAAAAGCTATCCAGAGCTGTTATACGTCACATGGTTTGATCTTTTATGTGCTAGAATGTAATTAACGTTGTAATAATTTGAAAAAAACAAGATTGCTCCATTGGATACCTGGGTTATTTTAAAGAGAATTCCCAGAAGCCAAAACTGGAGGTAAAACATCTTGGGGGTAATCCACTGAAGTTCTGGGAAGTTTTTTTTTTTAAAAGGAGGGGGCTGAACTAACAGAAAGACTGGAAAGAGGAGCGGGAGAGGGAGGCGCAGGATTACGAAACACAATATAAGCGAGAGAATAAACAAGTGTCGGGCTGCCAAGCACTGGCTCAGCAGAGGTACTTCCCCTTATGTGCACAGCTGGATCTCGCTGAGACGGTGAGCAATACACTCCCCTATCCCAGACACTGACACAAACAGGGGAATTTAGCTGCTCCACGCTTAAAAATAGATGTGGAATAAAAATAAGCCAAACTCCTTAACGTAGCGCACATATCTCAATAAGGTTATAAAAAATTATATATAATATATGATTTATACAAATACAAAATAGATACTCATTTGAAGATAGATCCTGGTGGAAAAACCCACACGCAAAAAACAACAACAAAAACCATGCATATATAGGATAGAATCAGACCTTCCCCGAAGTAGTTTCAGTAGTATGATAAAACAAAAAATAATGTTTTTTTTTTGTTTTTTTTTACTTTCAGTGCGGTATTGAAATTGAAGAGAGGAACAAGAATCTGAAAAATTAGGTGCAGAAGGATAGAAACAACAGCTGCACTGAAGAGGGCTCTACAGGAGGCAACCAACACCTCCACATTAATCCAGGCGGAGATTACCCAAAGACCCAAGGACCCACAGTCTGAGACGGGATCTGAGCAAAAAGAACCGGGAGTGGAACAACCAGATAGGTAAAATTTTTTGGACAAAAGTTCAAGGAGAAGATCCTCAAACTCCAGGAGGAAAAAGAGTGGGAAGAGCAGAATACCGAGGTAACTGGGGAAAATCTGAGAGAGAAGAGAAACAAGAGTAGAGAACTGTAGAAAGAGGTCTGTATATTCCACAGGAGGCTAACAACATATCCCGTAACCTCTAGAAGAAACTGGAACTCCAAAAACTAATAAAAATGGCAGAGTGAGGGTTTGAATAAAAAAACCAAACTGCAGAAAACACATGCCAACAGCAAGAGTGTGCTGGAGAAGACTGAGTGGAGAAATGAGAAATGATCGCCAAGCCAGACAACATAACACCTGGAGGAACTTTTGATTAAAGTCTATATGACATGGTTCTCATGATATTCTAATCATGACTTATTTTGGTGGGAGGGCACCTGTCGTAAATGTTTAGCGTAGTTTAACATTTGTGAAGTTGAAATTTGTGAGGAAATTTTGAAAACTAAAGTTTAACATTACAGTAAGTAGTGCTTGAGGTCCAAAATGGAATCCCTCCACCTATGTCATCAAAAAGTGACAAGCCATTGAAAATACAAAGACAATTCATACTGACACATTTTTTGACAGATTAAAAATAAAGGTGTTGTTAAATATAATCATGTTCACCACGTTTTAGTGAAATGTGTCATCTAACCTGTCATATAGACTTTAACTATTGGAAAACATAGGTGTGTAAAGAAGAAAACACTCTTCACAGTTTGGTATCTTTCAATCTAAATTTTACGCGCAATTGGCTGCTGGAGTGTTTATGAGACGTAAAGAGCTGAGTGTCAACTTTTCATCAGAGGCCGAGTGCTTGCATATGGTGGAAAATGTCTCATATCTTACGCCAAGATAAATGTTTTCTATAATAACTTTACTGGAAATCCAACTTCCTCATTTTTCCAAGTGAAGTCAATAAGAGTTTAGAAGGTGAGTTGAGAGCAGCGTGATTTCCTAGCAGTAAAAATGTATACTTAACTTCACAGCATTTGGACTAGGGTGACAACATTAGTGAATATTCAAAAAGTGATGCAATTAGTTGAAGCTTTAAGCTCAGCTTTGCTACTATAAATGTAAACTATTTTTGCCTATTTTGATTCACTTCATAATTAGTCCTTTGAATGATTGACAAAAAGAGAACACAATGTAATGCATTGTGTTCTTGAGTATGTTTTCTGAAAGCACATCATGATTCATTTTAGTAATTGATGTTAATATGAATCGTCTAAGGGTGTAGTAAACTCTACTTTAATTCCTGTCATTGTTCAGGTATGGTATATGTTGCACATGGCACTCCCCCTTTGTCCTGTTTAGACTAACTTTAAAATGAATCACCAGATTTGCAGATAAGCATATAAGCATATAGCCAAAACAAAACAAAAAAAATTCTCCAGTAAATTTCCAGTTATTGCAACATATTTAAGAAACTGAGGACCATGTCTACAGCATATCTCAAAACAAATCATAAATCTCGATCTGAAATAGACTCACAGGCAGTTCTGTGGGCTCAGGAAGAAACTCAGCATCTTCTCCAAAGATAAAATCAGGAGGCAGCTCTGGATACTGTGCGTTAAATATAATATCCCCTAAAAAAGAGAAAGGAGAAATTAATAGAACTGTGTTTTCGGTTGCTGTTGTTGTTAACAATAAACAATACAATTACAGGTCAAGAAATTCAGTGAAAAACCAAACTAGGAAAAGAGAACTAGATTTAAAAGTAATGGTAGGATATATATATATATATATATATATATATATATATATATATATATATATATATATATATATATATACCTGAAATTTCCTGCATAAAACTATAATCACAAACTAATTAATTTTATATTCAAATAATGATAATCCAAAGTGTTCACATAAAAAATATTTTTAACAGAGATGTCATTGAAAGAAACGTTTAAACAGTGTGTATATGCATGTATGTATATAATATTATTAGTTATGATTTGATAACACATTTATTTTGTTGAATGGCAGTTTGTAGTTTGGTAGATTGTTAGTTGTATGTCCCGGAATGTCACTTTTTGCTGATATTACGAGGGATTGCATTTTAGAACTAGTTCCAGTAATTTTAAAGTTATATTTTTCAAACTTTTTTCACAATCTGTAACTTCACATATATTAAACTATCTAATAATTAATTGCCATAGGTGCCCTACCATCAAACTAAGTCATAATTAGAACATTTTGAGAACCTGTCATATAGACTTTAACTTTTACCTCAAAATTCATATTAAGTATAAAGAGGAAAGAGAATTTGGTACATACATTTTAATGTCTCTCCAGCATAAGGGATGTGGAGCTTGAAACGATCGCAACATGGTCCAGGAGTTAATGATGTACATCTGATCACAAAAGAAATTGGAGTCAACATCTAAATTATTCCAAGAAAAATAATAAATGAAATATTATGAATGTACAAATACCACAACTCATATATTAATGGGACTGTGTGAGAAAGCGCTTTGCTCAAAATAATTGTAAAGCCTGGTGTCAACATGAACCTGCAGATTGCTTCTGATTAGCTTGCTTGGCAACAACAAATAATATGTTGACGCTAAACCCATTAATACTTAAAACTGATTTAATTTAGAACAGAACATTGTTCCCACACCCACAAGACACCTTCCAAGTGCCAGAAGAATCTACACTGGATGGAATGTGAGCTTTCTTTGCAGTGTCAAAACATATCGCCGTGTAAACTTTAGGGGAAGGCAAATATGTATACCCGTAAGTTCCACATCTCTCCAATCATGTTAAAATTGCACTCTTCAAAATTCTTAGCTCACCCTTGTACACTGCAAACCTCTGCCACGGCGACAATAAAAAGAGTTTGTCAGTGGCGTATAATAACTCTTTGATAATAAAATTGAAAATGCTGAAATATAGTAATGCCTGTGAAATGTGTGTAATGTGTTTTGACACCATGTGTTGGTGCGATCAGATATTGTATTTATTAATTTGTATGTACATAGAGCCTTGAATCCGTCTAGCTCTAGTCTAGATTGTCATAAGAGGTGCTCTATCAAATTCACCTGTGGATACATTAGCAATCTTGCTCACTTATTTTGTAATGAATGTATGAACACTTTTTTTTTAACTTTTGTAATTATTACTCTGTGTTCTCAATACAGACTTAAACTTAATTGATTATGGGTGTTATTACCAAACTAATACTCTGCAATACCTTTGAATTTATCAAAATTGGATACTGACATAACATCGCACAAGAAATGAACTTTGTACCACCCAAAAAAACAAACTAACAAAAACAGACTGTTTAATTGTTTCACCCAGTTTTGAGGTCTGTGACACGGAGGCAGTTTGTAGAGTCCAGTCCCACTCGTCCATTTCGGACGACATTGCACAGCAGCGGCCGAAGCTCCGGGGTGATCCGGTGCAATGCCACTTCAGGAGACATATTATTCATTTTGAGAGGTCTACGTGATCTGTGGACACATACATCCGAAGTTCTTATTATTAGGATATAGTAGGGCTACTCAGAGGCAGTGCAAACAACAGAATAGACAAAACAACAGAGTGCTGTATTTCTGTCAAAATTAATACACAACTGAATGCAACTCGGGCAGTAATAGCTTCCGATTTATCATGAGAGCTAAAGCACTCATTTAATTAGCGTGCGCTTAAGAATTCTCCTATTTAATTCAAACCGTACAATCATTCTGCATGAGACGAGATGTCAGCACGGAAAAAACAAACGCGTGGCTTCATACTTATGATTCAAATGTGCAGATCATTACCTGTTAAAGTTAAAAAGTCAAATTAGACCAATGTTTACTTCTTCTTCACAACATTTCCGGGTAAATTGTTATCTGGGTCCTTTAAAGGGCCAATAGCTACCGGTTTCAATGCCTGTACAGAAATGTTTACGCTTTTAAAACTATGAAAACGTTGATTACCATGAACTAAAATGCAAATACAGTTGCATAGCCAACAAGAGAACAAATTCACTTGATAAACATTAATTATTTATCAGACTGTAAATATACTGAAGTTTGGTCGGTAATACGTCACGCGCAGAAAGACCGACACAAACCATGGCGCCAAATTTGTTAAAAACAAAATAAACCATTGAACATAGAATACAAGATAAATGATTGTTTTGTGCATCTGAACAAGATTAGCAATACACGATGTTTAGATTACGAGCGATTACGAGAGCAACAGTATAGACTGTATATGTTGGTGTTGGTTTACCCTCAGCCAAGGTCACTATTCTTAGCTAATAAAATAAAACTGGGTTATGGATGTTTTATTTGTAGACAAACAGAATGAATCAGGAGGACTTCCCGATGAAAACAAATAAGTAAAGAGGAAAGGTATTCGGTAATTTGCCCCAAGGGGACACCTTAATATTTTTTTTCATATTCCCAGGAACCTCAACCTCGCTGCCATTTAAAAAAAAATCAGGAGTGTCCTGGTCAAATGGCAGCTTATTCACCATTCATCAAACAACATAAAAGCCTCGGGACATTCCACATTACTATTATTATTAAAGATCAACATAAAGTAGAAACCTCACATATAATAACTACAACATGAAGATCATTCTTCAAAGACATTTACCAGTCTCTTCTACGTATTTAGGGGGACCAGTAAATTAAGACTAATTTCAGTTGGCAGTTCATCCATGAAGGTGCAGCAAAAGTTTTTTTTTTTTTTTTTGGCCAACTTTGTTCTGACTCTTGACTGACCCAGTGCTGCTGGGATACACCTAGGAGCAGTCTTAACATGACCTTATAAATGAGGTGGTCTGATGTAGACTTGGGTCCTGGTGAAGTCCAGGTTTAGTTTCAGGCTTAGTTAGCAAGGACCACAAGCTAACCAGGAGGAACAGAACACAGAATAAGAAAAAAACACATGACTTTAAGAGCTTTAAGGTTCACTCATACTGCATAAACAACTGGGACTAAACCTGGACTAGATCCGGACTTCAACAGGACCAAGCCAAATCTACATCAGGATAAAACTGGGATGATACTAGAACTTAACCCCCAACCACCATCAAACAATACGTGCTCCCTTCCACCAACGAGGTTCCATTAACCGTGAAAACGACACAAAACATCATTCGTTCATCATTTAAATTCGTTCATCATTCATTTTGAATCAGGATTGTCCAGAATGTTTTGCAGCATATCTGAACCAAAACCGGTCTCATTCAGTCCTAAGCCTCCTACTCCTTTAGAGTCACTTGTTTTCTGCTGTGCATGTGGGATCATCATTAGTGAGTGATTCCAAATAAATAATAATTTGTACTGCTCTCCATCAGTTTGAGGCAACAGCACAAATGTAACATTAAAGGTAATTTGCATTTTCTCCCTCGTTTGTGTGAGTTACCTGTAATTAACTCTGTTATAACTCCATCACTTCCCAGTACACTTGTATTTCGCTTGCAATAAGTGATATTATACGTAATATGGTCACAGCATATGGCACAGGAGTTAATTAATTTATTTATCTCCTTTTAACACTTGGGTTAGCATAGTTAGCTTGAAATGCTTTTGCAGAATTATAACCGGTATGTAAAAAGAACAATGCGATTTGGCCGTTTCAAAGAACCAACGGGTTTATATTACAATGCGAACTGTCAAATTAAATTAAAGAATACAAGAAAACTAAACGGCTTAGGGCCAATGTTTACTCCAGTGTTGACATGTCCAAACGTTGCCTGCTTGTGTCCTTCAAAGGACCCCGACCTAGCTGTTTACTTGTATGCCTGTAAAAGTGTGAACGTTTTTGTATCCAAACTGTATCTTCAGTGGGGTTTAATGTAGTGTAATAGATATTATAAACACAATACTAAATATTTAAATACATTGTTGAATAAAAACGTCCCCATGTGGCATTTTATGAACGAAAATGAATCCGGCAGAAGTTTGTCACTGTAGAGCTGAGCGAGTTTGTGTGTGATCTTTGAACACTGTTATTACAGTAAATTATTTCGTCGAGTTGGGTGAGGCTTGTGCAAAGGGAAACTTTTGTCCAAGGTAAATATGGCACAGTTCCTTTCAGACTTCTGTGGCCACGTGGATATGACAGTGGCATTAAAAATGAGAGCATTTGACATGGACAGCAATAGATTCAGTGTTGTTTGTTATGTTGTGTGCCTGTTCCACTATTGCAACTCATCCTCACGATTAACCTACAGTGTTAACCAGCCAACTAACACAATTACATAGAGCATTGTGCATGTCTACAGAAGAAAACAGCAGTGACTCAACCATGTAGTTCACCATGTGCACTACCATCATTACCACTTTAAGTATGGAATTTCTCTCATTGAGTACAGTTCTAAAATTCTTCTGCAGTGTCTTTGAAGAAAACTCCAGTTTTTGCCTGTGAAGTGAAGACAATATGCTTGGAGATGTGAGAGAGAAAATTGAGCCATCCTACAGCCAGCGGCCAAGCTTTCCAAGTGTTCCTCTGACTAGGAAGAGATTTGTGGAGATTAACTCTCTAGCATAAGCTCTGATACAAGCAGAGGATTGAATTAATTACAGGCTCTGCTGCATGGGGTAACACAGTGTGGCATTGAAACAAACCCCATTTCAACCCCCAATAAACCTGGCATCTTTCCAACTCAGGCAATGCTGAATCCCCTATTTAAACCTTCATTTGTTTCCTCCAAGTACATGCAAATGTGTAATTTCAAGTATTTGTGGACTTAAAAGAAACTAGTTTACATATTTTGGCTGCAATGGCCCCAAGGTGCTGTCTCTGCTCTACAATTCATCCTCTTTTTGATTTGGGATTTTCTTCTAGATATTGGACAAAAAAAATCTCAATAATTTAAATAACTACTATTTTTATCTCAATATAATCAAAGCTTGTGTGTGTCTTTCAGATGATGTCGGTCAAGGCTTTGGACGTGATTGTTGTGGGCTCCTGTATGACTGATTTGGTGAGGTGAGGAAAGTTTTTCTTCGGACGTCTGATAATTAGAATACAGCTTTCAGATGTTGTTCACCTTTATAGGTTTAATATAATTACCATTAAAGTCACTAAATCACATTTCTTTTAGTAAAATAAGCGACAAAAACTTTTTTGCGTAGATTTGGAGCTGAAGCATGGTAAGTAAGTAATATTACTAACTAAAGTGTATCTGTCCTTTTATTCTTAATTAGTGATTCAGTTGTTTCCAAACATTTTTACAACACATCAAACCCTCCCCATATTTTCTTTCAAGGGTTTTATTTTTACACTTGTGGAAAATGTGGTATAATGTCTTGGGTGTTTTCCATGTTTTCCTCTGTCTGATACTTAAATTAAGGAAGTGGCTATACTTAGATTAGAATACTGACTGTGTTGTTGTATTTTAACGATTGGCCTCCTTCTAATGATTTGCAATAATAATAAAACAACTCAAGTTTAAGCATTTAATGTGTGATAATATGATTGACTAAATTACTGCTGAGCAAAATGTCAGCATTGCATCATCCCCGCATGTGGCAAGATTTGTTGAGCCAACTAGGATCCTTTCCCACAAATTGTTAGTCATCAACTGAAGCACAAAAGGCTTAGTTGTAAACAATTTGTCACTTGTATTTACCATAACCTTTGTGAAGACATGACCAAACAATAAGTTTGACAAGACTTGTCACAAAATGCCTTCGTATGTTGGGGCATACTGTATTTTTCTGTCAAGCTGTCACCTGGCTGCTAGCAACCTAAAAAAACAACCACTTTTTGTGACATGATGCATTTCAATTTGACGTGAGTTATCTTTCCAACTTGCCATTAACAAGCCTTTCCCACTTTTTGGCAACTGTTTGCTCATTAGAAATACAAACAGTAACTGGATGCTTTGAAGGGCAGGAGTTCTCAATTAAGATCCTAATAGGCTAACGGGAAATGGCCTGGTTTTTGGGGTGGTGCAATGTTGTTGTTTTTTTGGATGGAGGTCAGAATGCAGAGGGGAGGGGAGTTGTTGGTGTACAGCCCTTCAAAGGAATATTATGTGCTGCTTTGAAGTAAAAAACCAGTTGTCTTGAGCAGCCAATTTTTGAGAGGCAATGACCGACAGAGGCTCCAGTTTTTAAACATACTATCTTTTCTGCATCTGCCTTGTTCCTCATGGAGATTTTGATTGTGATGCTAGGATATGAATGTCAGATTGAGGCTGTAAAACACACTACACTTATCGTTGTTGCAGACTGGTTGTAAATGTTATGCCAAATTTTCTGCTCCCATGAATGCACATTAGAAAAGTAGCAGTTTACTAAACCTATTGTCAAAGCCATACAGTGCCCCCTACTGCCACAGCAAAAAGCACAACTCAACAAGCTCTTTAAACAACAAACTTTAAATAGTGAATTTAAATGTCTCTCTTTGTTGAAGTTTTAATCTAATAACAAAGAATAACACGAATGAAGAGAAAAAGCATTTTATTTTCTAAACATTACTGCAAAATATAATGGTAAATGAAATACAGTTATAGGTTTATGATAAGACTGTTAAATTGTTTATTTCAAATATGTTAATACATTTGAATACATAAATCTAGAGTCTGTTATGCTCAAATTCAACTTGTTCGAGATTGTTTTGCCTCTCCACCATGTCCATAACTGACCAAAAAACAAGACAAGAGTAAGCGCTTGGATTTGCAGGGCCTGTTCCAGTTCAGACTTTGTTTTTCCACACATTGTCCACTTCCCCTCGTCTCTCACTCACAGCTGACTTGAACAGTGGCTGAAGGAAATGAGAACCAGCCTTTAAGCAAACATGTCGCGTCACAACACACCTGACTTTCGGTCGAGTGAGAAAAATCTCTTTAACAGCTTTCCGTCAACAAGCATCAAGAACATTAGATACTTACAAGGCAGTTAGGATTTAAATATTTTATTACACACATGGCAGACAAGCAAGCACCTTCTTACTATAAAAAACAGCTTCATATCGCTATTGATATGTATGAATAAATCCTACATTTGCAAAAAGCTTCAAGGTTTTGTTTTTACGTGTTGCTTTCATACAGCAGTTTTAAATTCTTTCTTCAAAGTTCAAGCAGAAATCCACACCATTCTGACTAAATAAAACATTGAAAACAGCCTAGATGCGTACACCAAGAATAGTTACGTGGAGGAGGTGTGTGCAAGTATATTTACATGAGCCCAACCTTTGTTCGGCTCCCTTGTCTGCACCGTTCAGGCTCAGTGACCCTGTATCCTGCTATAGCTTTGGGCATTTCACTATGTTCACAGGCTGCGGCAAATACAAGAGAATTTACAGCAATGCCATTAATCCACTTTAGGTTACTGGAAATCCTGAGATTGAGCAAAGTTACTGTTATGGAACACCTGCAGCATAGACCATAAAGTATAAACAGCTGACAAAAACAGGGACATGACAACATTTTACCATCCATTTGGCTCCTGGCTCTGACCGCTGATTGTGATGTTCAGTGAAAATAAGTCTAACCAGTGGCTTACTCATTGCCAGCTTCAGTTTTGTGATTGGTTAATTCAGGGCAGGCTCTGAGGACTCCACCTGTTGCACTGCAGCCTCCAGGAGAAGGGCGGGGCTTTTCCCAGCCCCAGTGAGTCAGGTGATACTGCAGCCACTGTCAGCTAGAAACATCTTTGACTTTAAGAAGTTGCATCAGTAACACATCTAGTTGCTCATACTTGTGACTTCAGTTTTGTGCAGCATGATACTGCATTTACTACAGTCGAGAGGGGAAGATACTTGAGGAAATAAAAATAATTAAACAACTCAGTTATTTCCAGTTAATTCCCTTTTTATTGGAGCACGAAGTGTACATATCAGTGCACTGTGCTTTTTTCCGGTCTGACTTTTCCTCATGGATCTTGGCTATTCCTATGCATTCTTAAGTCTAAAAAGAAACATATTCTTTGTTGAGTGTTTTTATCTGTACTGTGATTGTAAAGGTTTAACAAAGCTGAAACCAAATGCAATCAAGTCATCAATGAATTTGAAAACATGATTTGTTAATACATTTTTTTTCTTCATGTTTTAGCCAGGCACCAAGATTACCTAAAGCAGGGGAAACTATCCACGGTCACAAATTCTTCATCGGGTTTGGAGGTAAAGGAGCCAATCAATGCGTACAGGCTGCCAGACTGGGCGCAGAGAGTGCAATGGTCAGCAAGGTAAGTAACAGTCCCAGTCAGCGATGTACAGCACGTACCTATGATATATCTTGTGCTTTCTGTGTCTGTGTTAACAAGTAGACATAGTGTTGGGTAAACTTAGTTGAAAATAGGAACTGTCTGTGATTGTTATCATAATTCATGAACCATGAGCTTCTAGTTAGAAACTCCAAATACCTTGTAGCTTCATTCATTTCACAACTTAAACTCACTGCACATCGTTTTCTGTTGATCAATACCATACTGCATGCATACACCACCCACACTGGTTCTCCTTCAAACAGGCCTATTCCCAGACTATACAACCCCAAGTCTCCAATCAGTAGGCTGAAAGTGGCCTTTCAACCTGAGCGCTAAAGCAACGAAGCCCCACCTCTGCCAGAACAAAGACGCCCGATCGATAACAGCGCAGTGCAGGAGGAGCTCTCCGGGCATGGGGAAACCCAAAAATAGACACCCGGGTTTGACAAAAACATCCAAGACACAAGGCCGCTCTTCAAAGAGAATGGGGCCAAGCAGCCAATACCAGCCCAACCCATTATCACAGCCAACTGCAAGTGCCCGAGTTTTGGCAAATTTTTTGGAAAGCGTGGGTTCGTTTTGAGCGCCTCGGGGCAAGGTGGGGACCCCTTGAACAACCCAAAGTAGCTACAGATGTGGACATCCCAGTGCTGAGCCGGCGAGAAAGGGAAACGAAAGCGAGGTGGGCATGAAGAGGCGTGAAGGCGGGGTTATCTTGTCTTCAAGGCTTGGCGCAGCTGGTCGTGTGTTTTCACGTATGTGCATTTTCTTGGCTATGTCTGTTCATTTCTACACTTTTTTGTCTGCGGCACGATGCCAGTATGCTGGCAGGGCACACGAAAAACCAACCCAACAGAGGTTTGAGTAGACCACTTTTCAAAAGTTGCCGCTAACCAAGTCTGACCTTGCTTGACTCTGTCTTTGTTGTAATCGTTTTGCCTTCTGTGTTCTGTAGGTTGGAAAAGACTTCTTTGGAGACAATTATATCCAGAATTTCAAGGACAGCGGTGTGCACACAGGTAACACAGAGCTATATTTTTGTAGTACATGCAGTATTCAGCTGACAGAATGGAGCCTTTTGTCTGTAGTAATGTTAAAACACAGTAAAAATTTTTATCTAAACATTTATAGTTTTATTGTTGTATAAATTATTTTGCATGAGAATAGTTTATATTTTACATAAAATCACATTTCAAACAGTGACATGTGACTTATGAAGAATTTAATTAAATTTAAATTTGCTTTAAAAAATCTATGACATATATTCTGACAAAGTTTAATGTTTGATTCTTTTTATTCTGACATACGGTATTATTGTTATGGTTTTCCAAACCAAAAAATCATAATAATATTAATACATTTCTCATTTCATTTATTAAATGTGTAAAAACATAGTGAATGCTTTTGAGGGTTACTGTCTCTTTTATCCTCTTCAGACTTTGTACAACAGACCTCAGATGCTGCAACTGGAGCAGCCTCCATCATTGTCAACGATGCAGGTAAACGCCTTCTTTCTCCTTGTCTCCTGCTGATCCTAAACGCTCTCACCCAAAAAAACAAAGTAATTTTTTCTTATCTTTTCTTCTTCTATTTACTTTTATTACTTGCTTTTCTTGACTTGACTTATTGTTTTTTTAAGTAATTTTGACAACCTACTTGTCATATGCCACAAATTTGTGTAATTGTTTGTTTATCCTAAAAACCATGATTGTAATACAAAAGATGCTGTTTCTGATCACTTTTGTGTTTTTACCGTCAGGGGAAAATGCCATTGTAATAGTTGCGGGTGCCAACATGCTGCTGAACACTGAGGATCTGAAGAACATTCAGCCATCCTTGAACCAAGCTAAAGTCCTGGTGTGTCAGCTGGAGATCAGTGCTCAGACCTCCCTGAAGGCGCTGTGTATGGCCCGGGTGAGTGGAGGTGAGTGAGGGGCCCCCCTGTCACCCAAACATGTTAGTTATACACTCAGGAGATGAGATCTATTCTGTTCAGTGACTCAAACTTATTGGCTCGATTGGGAAGTGACCACATAAAATTAGCATCAATTTGTGTTGATTTACTTATAAATAAGGTATTTGAGTTATGAAAAAATATATCATTACATTATTATATTATACTACTGCTACAAAATAAAAACATCTTTATACTTATTTATTTATTATTAATAGTAATGGTAATAATAATATGTACAATGGCTGTGTTACACTGTGTATCGCCATATCTCTGATGAAGCAAGTGACTGATATAAGTAGACCCAATCCCCATACAGTGTCCTCTGTTCATTTGTCACCTTTGTCATAACCAGGTTACCGAGCTAATCATCTTTAACAGTATCCTATTAATAGAAGCCATGCGCGTCATCCAAGACGTCTGAGGAGCTCTCGGTCCTGCCGCTGTAATGGCTCTCCACGGGCTGCCAGAACGTAGAGTCGCACCAGAACCACGTTGCAGATGGGATACCCAGATGGCCTTGTGGAGCGCCGCTCTCTCTCTGGTCCTTGGCCCCCTCCTCTCACTGAGGAGTGCAGTGGGATTAGGCTCAGCAGGCGAGAGAAGACGCTTGGCAAATGATGCCACCTCGATGTTGCTGCACCAGATCATTGCGTAAATGGAGTTCTCTGGAGAGAATGGGTGTTAATGGGTTTGGCGGCAAGGATTTAATGACGCGGGGGTGAAGCGCCGCTCAAATTACGCAAATGTCACCATTGAGCCACACATACTGAAGATGCCAGCCCTCAGATACACTTGTAAAATAAGCATATTCAGCATGAGGGGTCTTTTCATTGTTCAAGGTATTCTGGCAATTAAACAATAGTGTGTAAACAAAATTTTTATCCTATTCCATATAGGAATAAATCACTTCTTACCATAGCGGATATGGTAGGAGTTATAGAGTTGCACTCCGTCTTCCGTCTTCCGTCCTCTCCCCTCTTCCTCCCCCACTTCCTTGTCTGTGTGCGAAGCTGCTTTTTATTTCTCACCAGATGCAATTAGAACCTCTTAAAGCCTTTTCACAAGCTCACTGGTGACTCATTTCTTTTGTATGTGTGTCAGTGTAAAACTGTGTGACGATCTCCATCTCTCTGTTTTCTTTTCACCTTTTGACCACAGGAATAAACTGCTGCATTATTGGACTTTATTAGAACTGTTTGGTAAAAAGCTTGGCCTTTGCACACATGTACCACCAGACTCAGAGCTTTGAAGCTGAAAAACTCCACAGTCATGACACACACCTTTACACGACATGAGTCAGTGCCCAGTGTTACCACATCTGTGCCAGCAGCATGTGCGGATGTCTGTTAAGTTTGTTTGTTTTACAATGGCACCTGGTGAACACAGAGATAATCTAAACTCTACTGTTGCAGATGCAGTTGCATCTTGATTTGGATTGACAATTACTATAAAAATTGAAACACCCTTTATAAAATATATTTTTTACAGAGTTAAGAAGATATATATTTAATTTGTCTGATTTGTGGGGAAATTTTACGTTAGCATGCAGTTGTCTGAAATGAAATATATATATATTTTTATGTAATCCAATCATACAAATTGAGTACTTTAAATAATTTGAAATTCCTTGAAAAACGACTTTGTTCTTCAAACTGATTTAGGTGAGTTGTAAATACAAAGCCCGAGGAAGAGTTGCTTCTAACTTACTACCCTGTGGTAGTTAAAAAGAAAGTGCATGTTTCATCCTTAAACTTAAACTGAGTTTCTGTGACCTGTGGCTCTGGTGCTGGATAGTGGAGCTATGGAAATGAAGGTGCAGCTTGTTTGACACAAATGTCGAGGAGGATCAGAGCAGATGGAGCGCGTCCGTGTTACACAGTGCGCATGTCATGGCCCGGGCTCATTTGGGTATACATACATTCAGTACAGTCCAAAAACAGAGGGAGCGTTCACTCACAAGCCGCCCAGCATCCACCTCAAAGCGCCAGGTGGCCAAAGCCCTGTGCTAACCCACGCAGCTGCGCTCCGACGGGCCCACGCAAACATACACACACACTTTTTGCACAACAGACTTTGATGTCACCAACAGCCAACATATATTTCCATCGCAGACGCACATTCACTGGCACAAGGCTTTATTTTGTACACAGCGATATGAGAATTAATAGGGCTTATCCTCGCACATACACAGAAACCCTGGTATTAGGTGCATTAACGCCGCGTTCATGAATATACATAAGACAGTTGATGTGCACCACGTACAGCGGATTACTTTTGACAAATAGGGACACTCTCTCTCTCTCACTCATGTTCACTCGCTCTTCTATGCTCCTTAACACATAGAGAGGGTCATCTCACCCACTCACTGGCACACGGTGTAACTAAAGAGGTGATGTACATTGTGAAGAAGTTTTGCTTTTTTACAGAACAGCAGGGATTTGACTCAATATAAAAACCCTTATGTGAACGAAGTACTTTGACACCAGTTTCCTATTCCAGTTCTAGTTCTGGGGAATGCTAATTTAATCGTTCAAAGGTGGCTTATATAGAAGCCTATGCCCCAGAGAGCAGTCCCCAGAAGAGGCCCAATCGCTTTGTTCCTATTGAAAGTTTAATTAAGGTAATGCCAGACCTTGACAGTAAGCCTGTATCCAGAGGGAGTAATTATAACACAATTGTACATCATGTCCCGGAGGAGCATTGTCAAAAGCATTTAACAACTCTGACATATTCTATTTGCAGTTGTTAATTACTGTTTATTCCCAGACTGACCTAAAGAGGAGTAGTTTTGGCTCCATACCTATATAAATCTGAAATATGAATCTGTTTTGTTTTGCAGTGAAGACAATATTCAACCCGGCACCAGCAATCCCGTTCTTGGATGCAGAATTCTACAGAGTCTCTGATGTGTTCTGCTGTAATGAGTCTGAGGTGATGAATCACACACTCACACAAACCACACACAAATAACTAGCATCTTCATTCCCGCAATAATTACATTTACTGTACAGGAAAATGAACTAGTCATCACAGGTGGCTAGTGCTGCCAAAATGTACCAAAGTAAAGCATTTTTATTTTTGTCACTTGGTTATTTTGTCAAATTTAGAATATTAATAGAAAAATAACAACAATGCACAGCTCAGCACTCAGTCCATTTGTACCATCTAAAAGTTTCTAAAGAAATTCAGACAATGTTGCTGGTAAAAGTTAAGTTTTAGCCAAGCAAGCATATTTCCAAAGTATCCTTCAGTCTTAAAATGCTTTGTTGATGCAAACGCAGGTGAGAAAACTTCTTGAGAAAGGTTTGACTGTAAACAGTAGAGGTTTCTGCTTCAGCTCCCGGGTCATGACCCCTGTCTAACACATCATAAAGCCCCGCTGTAGCCTGCAGCGGAACATGCAACACCGATGCTATGAACAGACATGTTAGTCCTCCCTTTTTTACGGTAAAAAACTGTGACATGGCACCTGAGTGTGAGGTGATGACAGATGAGTTTGGAAGGGCACGGGTTGATGGGAAACGTAGTAAAAACAACAAGCAGATGTGCCGAGGGCCTGAGTCAGCGTGCCGCGGGGATGATCTGGGGGAGCCTGGTCTATTTGAAGTGGTGCTGCTGCTGTATCCAGGTGTGGGACATGAAAGGGAGAGTCAACCAAAGAGCAACTTCACTTTTTTACTAGTGTCAGGAGTTATACATCGTGCAGGGCGTAGAGATGGAAAGGACCCCACTTGTCGGACTGTGTTGTGTTGATAATGCCAATAATATTATACATTTTTCATAATAATCTCCTCAAGACTGTCAGATGTCGTTTTACCTTTTTTTTTTTTCTTTTTTTTTTTTTTTTACAACTGTTGAGAGATTGAGGTTGGAGGCTAATCTAGTTGCACTGCAAAGTGGGCACTGCAAAGTGCATCAGTCATTTCTCTTTTTCTGGTTATTGATTTTTTATATAATACAAAACAAAAGCAAACAGAACAAGACATAGAGTGCAAAAAATGCAAAAAGAAAAAAAAAAGAGTAAAAAGAGTCCGTCTAAAATCAGCAAATTTGCCCATTTTCAAATTTGCTGCAAAAGTTAGTCTTTCCGTTTTATACATTTCAATGTTACTTCAGTCCAGTTCATGACAGTCGGCTCCATCCCTTTTCTCCAACAACTAGGATCTCCCTGTGAACAATGTGCACTTTGATGTGGTGTTATAAAATACTGTGATACATTTTTCCAATATAATTCTTTCCAAACATGATTATTTGTGCTTCTTCATTGGGAGTTGCATATATGTTTGATGTTTTTACTTTTTTTAACTTGTAATAAGAATTTAGAGAATGCTTCCATTTTTAAACGTATGCCATAGAACATAATCATTGCTATTATTGATATTGTATATATATTCTATGGTTGCATACCTGCCTTGTTAAGAATAAGAGAACCTTGAAATAGCGCAGAGTTTAGATTGCTAACACAATTCACCTCGCTCATATCCTCGTACTCAGAGGGAGGTAGATTGATTCTGGGCCCTGGTGTGAAAGCCTGATGACTAACAAAACGTCTCCGCTGGCATCCGAGTGCAGTGCGGTGGCTGCGGGCCCTAAAGCTCTGATACGCTCCTCTGCCGTTTATTTTTGAACTGTCCAAGGTCATTGTTCGCTCCGACAGATCACAAGGAGCGGAATCATCAGATCTGCATTCAGCGCGGTGTCAGTAGTGTTTCTGTGTGCTAATCCCGCTCATGTACAGGTGTGTGTGTGTGTGTGTGTGTGGTCTGACTGTAGCGTGCCCGGGATAATGGCGTGGCGCAGAGGGAGCAGTGGGGGCTTCAGGTTGACAAAGTGCAGGTACTCTTTGATCCCACATACTCCAGCACGGTGCTTTATTCTGAATTGTCTTTTGATGTCCACCTGAAGACATTATGTGCCAAAACGGATTTATGTTTCAATCGTCCACAAAATCTCTGCAGGAATTTTACAGTTTTTAACAAGGGGAAAATCTTTTTTTTGTGTGTGTGTGCTTCTCTGTGGGTGACATTTGTAAAAGAGCTTCATCTTTCATGTGTAATTGTGGCAGAAAATGAAAGGGGAAGGCACATGACATGCGTTTAATCTGATTTAGATCATAATAATGCTGCAAGAATTTATTGAGATAGTTGTTATAATGTGATGCATGTAGTTTGTCTTGCATTAGCAATAGAAAAGGGAATTATTATTAAATTATTATTAAAATTAAATGTTCAGTCGAGTTGGGCTGTATATCAAAATTTGGATAATATTGTGAATGTTGTTTTGAAGATATACAAAATGCTACTAAAAGAGCTGATTAAATATAAAAAAGATTTAAAAAAAGATTTACATAATGTAATTTTTGCCAATATTGCCCACTCCTAGTTATAAGTATATGTTAACTTCTTTGTATTTATGTGTGATGGAGTTTTGTGGAAAGTAAAACAATGGTTTAATTATTCTATCTCACACATCCTGTCTTCATAATTAACAATATTTATTTATTTGGATGTGTTTTCCTGACGTTTGCTAAGCCCAGCTCCAGCAGGCTGTCGGCTTTGTCATAGTTTAGTGATACTGGCGTCCTCTTTGTGAATTTCTCGTCTGTGGAGCGCCGTCGAATCCGGCAAATCCTTCCCAGACTGTATGTGTTTTATGAGTCTGCTTTAGCATGGTCACTGTGTAATTAAGAGCTGAGTCATACCACAGCTACTAATATAAAACAGTCAATCCAAGCAGGCAATGATCAACTAATAAGGACTATAACAATTGTGATAAGAGAGCAACTGGCATTCACAGTATTATTCAAAATCCTAATCCAAGTAGGTAAAAACAATTTTAACACCCTGAACTAGAGGCAAGTATTTGTGAATCTTTCTGTTCCTATTTCACAATAGCGTAAAGGTACTTTCCAGGCATCGACTCCAAAATTTTAACCTTTCAGTTCAGTGGGAAATTCTCCATTTATATTTTCATACATTAATGAATGTCTTTCGATCCTGTTATTACATGTTATATTATTAATAAATAAATAAATAATTTATTAGGGTTTTTTTCTATTAGGTGACTAGTCAAATAATTATTTCTATTGCAAATTGAGACCTCTTAATATATACAGTATAAATAACTGTTGAAATCTGGTGACTGAAGGTTTCTAGATAGACAATATTTACAAATAAAGTGTTGTATTGATGCAAATGAGACATTTCTTCATTTGCAATGATGCCATTGTCTTGGTCAACAATAAAATGGTCAATTTTGTGTTTAAGAGTTTGTATAGTCCAGATAACCAAGATTGCAATTATCAAAATACGACTACAGTCACTTTTTTATAGTCAATTTAGTCATTAGTTGATCAGTCGTTGCAGTCCTACTTTTTTACTGCCTTGAAAGTTTGTGATCTTGGGGAGTTTCCATAAGCGAGTCTTTATTCATCCCACACCAGTGTTGGTTTTGCTGTATCTTTAATTTGAAGCTAAATTAAACTGACTCCCTGGCTGTAGATAACCTGTAATTAAAATACCTCCTGCACGTTGTCCTAAGTAATTTCCCTGTTGTTTCAATTTCAGGCCGAGCTGTTAACAGGCTGCCCAGTCTCCAGTGTGGACGAAGCAGAGCGTGCCGGACAGAACCTGTTAGCTCGTGGCTGTGGGGCAGTAATCATCACATTAGGACCTCAGGGTTGTGTGGTGCTCCAGGCAGAAGGGTCCACCTCCAAACACATACCAACAGAAGCAGTAACAGCAGTAGACACTACGGTAAGTACACCGGGTTTATACTTTGTCTTTGTAAACTAAAATAACACATTCTTTACTTAAATTATGTGTAATCATTTCAGAAAAACTTGTCCATATTTTTAGTAATTGTTAAAAAGTAATAAATTGTTACCTTATTACTCAAGCTGTAATAAGACTTAAAATGAAAGAAACCCAACTCAGAATATCATATCAAATTCACACACACACACATATACGGTATATATATATATATATATATATATATATATATATACCCTCAAGCTCCGTGGCCGAGCTCAGAGATGGATGAGAGCACCCGCGGAGGGTGAGAAGGGAATTTATACATATATATATATATGTATATATATATGTATATATATATATATATATATATATATATATATATATATATATATATATATATATATATATATATATATATATATATATATATATATATATATATATACATATATACATATATATATTCAGTATTCATAGACTCCTATGTGCTATATCTTCTCTATGTTTTCTTCTGAGCTGAATTACTATTATTATTGTTGTTTTTTTTTCATTTTTCTGCAGTATGCAAATTTGTTTCACCCTTATTTATTTATTTTTTACATTTTTACAAGTACACATTGATTTTTCCTGTCTTTGTTCTGTTACTGCATTATTTGTTGTACCGTTTGTTATCGAAAGACTTTACTAATATTTTTATTGATTGTTTTGTAACAGAAGGTTAACCTTACGAACAATTCTGCATATTTTTAGTTCCCGGGAGAATTTTTACTCACACTTCTCTTGAAACAGCACATGCTCTACTTTCCACTCTGGAGTCCATTATTGATTTATTTACGTCTCATGAAATAATCAATCCTGGTAGTTTTGTCGAGTGGAACCGGGGCCGCGCTGACCAGCCTCTCTGATTGTAATCGGTGATCGAGGCTCGCAGGCCTTGACTCATTTCACAGCGGGCTCTGAATACTGTTGTCGTCACATGTGCTTGAGCTAGTTTGTGTTTCCTGTCTCTGAGGCTTGTGTGGTGGATGTGTGTCTTAACCAAGCCAGTCACTGCTCTGGAGGTGATAATCACGTCACCTCGCCGAGGTCTTTAACTCTTTGTGTAATGGAGTGTATGGCTAACTTCTCTATAGGGACTTTTACCATGTAGCAATCCCCCAGTGCCGTTGAGCGCTGCTTAGTAAATCATGACTTAATCTCTTCCAACGCCCACTCTAGGCCCACTCTTGTGAAAACAGAAATTATTGACCAATGAAGGTTTGTGTGGGGTGAAAACTCAAACTGGTAGTAAAACTGTCATAGGTAAGTTTATTTGGTTGGTTGGTTTGGTTTTGGTTGGTGAATCACTTGCAAATCTTAAATAAAGTTTTATTCCAGTGTGTAGTTCTTGATTCTGTCTTATATAGTTTTGTCTGATGCATTTTTGGTTTAGTTGTTGTAATTCATTTTCAGTCATTTTAGTGTTTAGTGTTTTGTTTGTTTTTTAGTGTATTTTGAGAAGAAACATCACAATTTATATTGTGATGTCATATTGTGATGTTCATAATTATTGACACCATGGCCAAACAAGTAATTCTAAATTATTAGTCAAAGGGCAGATGCAGAGGGCGTTAAGGTTATATTACATTAAAAAAACAAAACATTTAGGTCTACGTGAATGTGGTCTATGTTGAAATGATTTAATTTTGCTTTTAAAATGGTCACAGTTTTTAAGTTCTTTCAGTTATTTTTTGGAGTATTGATGTTATAGTATAGAGTTGAAATTACTTTATTTTGGTTCTAAAATTGTTGCAATTATTATTATTATTATTATTATTATTGTTATTTTAGTTCTTACAGCTTTATTTTCACCTGAATAATCACAATGATCAATTAACCGAATTATCTCGACATACTAAAAAGGCCTTTTGGTTTAACACTTTTATCTCAATAATTTAGACCAAGATTTGTCATTTGTCATTTGTTTATGAGATGTGGTGGGTTGTGACTTGTGATTTAAAAGAAAGCAATGACTCCTGAGATTTAAGATACTTGAAGATAGTCCAATCTGAGATATTTCTAGAACCAGATATTTGGCATCAGAATAGTGAAGATAGAAAGACAGATTTTACTAAATTGCAATGGCAATTTTTTTCTGGGTTTCACTTACAATGACTGCAGTTCACTTCAAGTCTAGAACAAAAGCCCTACTCTTGAATACCATCTGACTTCAACCACATTGCGAACAAGGACGAACATAGCTGCCTTAACCGTCTCCCTTCCCATAAGCCCCGGGGGGAAAGGCGCCCCTCCACGCCTCTTGTTGTGCCTTGTTGAGTCATCACTTGGTGCATCAGTCAGCAGAAAGCAGAGTTAAGTTTTTTGTGGTAGAGCGGGCTGCTTGTCCCCGCTGCTCTGGTAAACACACACCACCTCCCCACGCCGCTCCTCTTTGATGGACCCATAAATCTCAGCCTGTTTAACTCTTTTGGACATCATAATCCCTGTTCCAGTAAAGCCCTTAGTTTTTACAGAGAGCTCAAAGATGGCCTGTTATCAAGATTGTTATTCACCTCTTTGGAAATTTTACACTTTATGATAACCTTGAGTGCTATTCATTTGGTTTCCAAGATACAAATTATTTTAACCAATATAACAACATATAGCAAACTATGGTATATTTCAACAGCTGTGATTTGTTGCTTGTCTGTTTGTTAGTTTACCCAAGCAAATTTGTGTGTTTTTTTGTTATGTTGTAACTTTTTAATAAACATTGTACTTCTCAGAGTACTTTTCAGACTTATTACTTTTACTCCTACTTGAGAAACCGTTCTCTTACTAGAGTAAAAGTTTTGGTTCCTCTGCGAGTATTACAGTATGTTGACAATATAAATTTGAACATTTGAGTGTCTTGTTAGATACTGTTTGATACTGTCTGATTTAGTTTTATCATTTTTGTGTCTGTCCTTTGAAAATAACAGATTTGACTAATCCTAATTTTGGTTACTCAACCAAAATAATCATATTTTTGTGGTTTTGTTTTGTTGTGACCAATGCTCATTTTGTAATTTGTTTAGTGTATTAAATTCTAATCTTTTTTTTTTTTTTTTTACCATAGCATGATTCTAATCTAGCAATATCACACAAAATACACAGTGAATTTTGAGGTCGACCATTATCAAGAGAAGCAGTATTTTTGAAATTATTAATCGTCAAGGTTGGTTTTCCCGGTGAGTTGAGACTTGGCTGAATTTGTAATAGTGCTGTAACAAAAATGTCAAACTCGATTTCGATACTCAGCACTGATTTTGATACAACAATTATGGTAAAAAGTAAATAAATAAATAAATAAATATAGATATATAGATATTTTCAACACGAAATAAATATTTTCTTCATGTTACCATTCGGTCTTATTTGACCTCGAGATCATTTTAAAACTGTTCATGAAAGCTCAAATGTTGTTCTGTTCATGAGATTTTTTTTAATATGAATACTTTCTCAAACTTGCATCTAGTTTCGATATTCTCTATATCTACTTTATTAGTGTTGGCTGCTGGGACTTTTCTAGTGTACTTCTTCAGTGGCGACGCGTGAGTCACTTGTGGTTTCTCACTTTGCAGTTTCTATTGAGCCATGTGCCAGGGATGACCTGCTGCTGAATATAACACCATTATCCTCACCGTAAAAAGCATTTGGTCACTTTGTTCCAGTAGACACAGATGGACTATTTCTTTTGCTCTATCTGCTGACGCTGACTACTGTTTGCTAAATTATGTATCTTCCTTTTGTCAACAACTCTTTGCTGCTAAAACTGTTTGCATAACACTTTTTACTTTGGCAAGAGATGTTATGAGCTGAGTCAGGCTTGTGAATCTGTTAGAGATACTTCTACTACCCATCTATTAAGTGTCTCCCTTAACGTTTTTTGTTTGTTCTATTGTACTAAATTGTGTACAGGAGTACATAAATAAAGATCAGAAGCTTTTGTGCGGACAGTTGATACACACACATGTTTTAGCCCCAGCAGGACTTGGGTGGCCCTTATTTCCACTGTTCCGGGAGGTCTAGTCTAGGGTGAAAGGTAGACATTACAGCACTGCAGTGGTGGGTCCCGGACAGTCAAATTGTTCTCACATGACTGGACACTTAGAGGAACGCAATCGCTTTGTTCCTTCCTGGAATCCCAAGGTAAAAGAAAACATCCATCCAAAGCATTCTTTAACTTAGCTGCTGCCATAAAACAACAATCACTTTGATCCAGACCTAGTTTTACAGTGTGATCATGTGTGAATTAATAGTGCTGTTTGTTTATTGTCGAGATAATGATCCACAACCCAATTCTGACAACCTTTAAGCATGTATCAAATCTACTTCATTGAAACAGTTTTAGCTTATTTGAGTCGATTGTAAAAAAAAAATAAAAAAAAATTGTTTATACCTTCAACTTTGTTTCAGTTTGAAGTCTTTTTCAGAAGCAAAAAGTCATATTTTACTGAATTTTACTCTTGTCAAGTAATAGATACTTTTTTCAGTTGAAATTGTGGCCAATAAGAAAACTGCCACATCACCAGTTTTAATAGCTCTCATCTGTTGCGTTTTGGCCAGATGTTTCTTTGCCTGTGCAGCATGACTTGCATCATCCTCAGTGTTAAATGGTGAAAGAGGAAAAGCATTGAGGATGGTGATGCAAGAGACTAATTGGTCTAATTAAATGTTTTTTTGATCTTGTGCTCTCCGGCTCAGTTGCCTCTGAACTGTGGTCCCCGGCTGAGAGCAAGTCTTACTGGAAGCTTCCGGATGTGGAAGCCTCGGTGAGTCATGGCTGGCCCTTCACTCGGCCTTTGCTCTCCCCGGGGCACCTTTCATTGACAAAAGCTGTAGGCTCCAGGAACTAACGGCACGCAGCTCCATCTGTCACAGCGCAGCGAGAATCGTGTGTGCGGCAGCCGGGCCACTGGGCGACATATCAAATGCTGGCACAGGTTTTTTTAAAAGCTCTGTTGGTGCAGCCAATTCATTAACACTGAAGATGTATGGTAGGATCTAACTGTCACGCCTAGGCAGACATTGCATTTTGACAAATGTAATTATTATAAGCCTTGCTGTTTCTAGCCTTGCACTTAGATGTATCACTTGTCAGTAAAAATGGATGATCTTTGTCGTTTTTGTTGCCTGTGAGAGTTTCATTGTCAGTATTGGTTGCTTCACTTAAATTCTATTTGAACTTTTTTGATGAAATTCTACAATACAGTATTTTGATTACTTTTAACCTCAGTGGAGCCATTTTCTACAAGATCAGAACTGTTGTTTTAAAGATATTATTAATAAGAATATTGACTATATCATCTATATTCTATAATAATAAAATAATCCAAAAAGTTGCACATTTGTGTGACACTTGGTTGAACATCGTTAGAAACATTTACAAGTACATTTTAGCATCGGATCATCAGATCAACATTATTGGGACATATCAAGATTTCCTCTATCTTTTTGGTCAATATTGCTCACTCCTACCAACCTACCAAGTTGTAGAGGAGATTGGTCAGCTGTTTTACTCTGCACTTGCCCTCTGTCTAACTGCACAGAACTTCTGGATCTGTACTTAGTTTATTTGGTGAGCTCCTGAAGTGCCATCCCAATTGTGATCATCAGCTTGAGCTCCAGCCGAGAGCCGGCAGAGGAAAGGCACAGGGTCAAGACGGAGCGAGCGGAGCAGGGCAGCGAGAGCATCAGCGCTCATCCGCAGCGAGCACTTGTGTCGTTTGATTGACAGGTCTCCAGATCTAACCTTCATCAAAGTGTGTCGAGGGCAGCAGCACCGCGGCTGAGCGGGGTAGCACTGTCAGCCTCACTGAGCCTCAGTCAGCACTGCCAGGAGCGTCACATGCCAGTCTCAAGTCAAACACACACGGAGCAAGGAATCAAAGGACCAAGTGTTCATTTATCGACCTGATAACATTATCTTTTATTGTATTTGTTTAACGGCACATAGCAACTGCACAATAGTTTTGAATTCTACATACTTTCTTTATTACCTTGTTGTAGAAATATATTTACTTACTTCAACAGATATTTTTAAACATCAAAGAATATTAATAAAAAATAAATACAAGGTTGTAAATTATATTAATTAATTTAATCTCAGTATACATTTTAACATTTTCAGCAAATCCAGTGTATTTTAATTGCTGAAAACTGAAACCCTGATATTGTGGTCTAGAAATTCTCAGAACATTTGCGTTCAATTAATTATTTAAATTGTATTTTTAAATAGAATATTTTAATTGGGCAACACATGTCACTTAATTTGGACACAGCCCACATTTTCAACCAAATCCTCTAAATATGTAAGAATATAGTTTGATCCAGTAATTATAAAAAATATATTCTATGAACAAAGTGGTGAGATGGTGTGAGAGTCATGTTTAAAATTCAGTGCAATATTTTATATATTATATTTGGATAATAATGGTAATATAATTTAAGTAAGCTGACCATTTAAATCTGACCTTGTTTTTACACATGACAAATGTTTTTATTTTTAGCTTTGAAACTGTTCTTATTTTTGTGCTATAAGTGTGTGGTTTAATCATCGCTTCACCACTAAATCACACTAAAGTGGTGGTGTCATCATCCTGACCACAGTGAGAACATGGGCATGAGACATGGTGAAAATAGCTCCAAAGCATCACTACAGCTGTACTTTCAGATTCTCAGACAAGACATAAACGCACCTTGGACTGCCGCATGGAAATCCAACAAGCCTGTAAAAGGGTTCAGCTCTGATCTCACTCTTTCCAACGTCTTCCCAGTGAAAGAGCCACACCGCGAGAGGGGGTGGGGTGGAAAAATGCTCCTCATAAATGTCACATCAGAAGAGGTTATACAGTTCTCCTCTCTATCATTCTAAAACATATGAAATTGATGCAAGATTTAATTTATATCCTATCTTACTTGTAAATAAATGAAAAGAAGAAAGAACATTTCAAATCGAGAAACACTCCAGCCTTTTCATTCAGACATAAGACCTGCCAGGTCTTATAATAGTAATAATTCCTTCACTCGTCGATCAAAGAAGCAATCCATACAAAAGTCAGTCATCTTTGGGGTGACAGATGGTAGGTTAAGGTTGGTCTTATTATCAGCATTTCAATCCCAGCTCCGATCAGTCATTCAGCCTTAAGGCAGTTGTGGCTGTAGTAGTTGCAAATCATCAGGTGAGTGGAGCGAATGAATAATGCAAGACCAAAACATTATAATAATATTAACTCATCTTTTACTTGCAACACTATTGGAAAAGTAATAAAAACATTACATATCTGTAAAAAACAAAGACCTTTCTTGTCCTTTGTCCTTTTCAAGATTTGCCCCTTAAATGCCCTGCTAGGATCAGGGTCAGGGTAAGGGCCTGTTTTTGCCCCTTTGCACTGACTCATCTTCTCAGCTGTCATCTTCTTGATTGGTAAAACCTGACAAAGAGGTTACTTTGAGGTTATAAGGGGTGCTTGCAGAAGTGCCTTGAGTCGAGGAGAGAGAGCACGATGAAGTCTTCTTTTGAGATCCAGAGTGATGAGTAATGGCACGGGCTTGTGAGAACCAGGCGTTCGGGGGCCATTTGTGGTTAAACATGAGCATGTCGCCACATACCAGTGAGCCTTTTCCCATCAGTGGACACCCCCTCCCCGCGTCCTGTTTGAGCCAACCCCCTAGGGCCCAGACACACATTCCATCTGTATCAATAGATGAAAATACAAAGGGATGATGATATTTCTAAAATTACCAAAACCCGGCACTGGCAGTTATGGCCAGCGTGACGAACCTATTCATTTTTAGATTTGATTTATGCGGTAAACCATTCGTATGATTAATGAAATGTCACCTTATTTACATCCCAATAACTATGTAATGTATTTGCAATAATTTATTGTGAAATAAGTGTTTGTTACAGTATTCAGTGTTGAACAGTGTACAGAATACAGTCTTTTACTTGTTTAATGTATGTTAAAATTATGACTTTATTGTACAGTTATTTACATCATATTATTTCACGATGGACATTTTGCCCCGCCGCATATTTGTTTTGTAACAAATTTGTTGCTTCCAATATGCAGCAACTTGCAGGCTTGAAGAACAAGTCATGCTAATACAGAAGCAGCTACTGATGAAGTGTCATAGCACCCCCTACTGTATGGTCAATTTTTACACGGTTCATTAGATCACTACAATTTTTGGCAGACTTCACTACTGTCATTTACATTCATGATTATGAACATGTCTAATGTATTCAAACATATTAAATGAATGCAAGACTAAACTTCAAACTGTTCTCTCACTCTCTTCCATCCTCTCCAGAGCACCTAAAATGAACCCAAACTGGGGATTACGGTAATAAAACATCTTTCTTTTTTATTTCTTTCTAGGGTGCTGGCGACAGTTTCATTGGAGCACTGGCGTTTTACATGGCCTATTATCCCACAGTGTCTTTGGAGGAGATGGCAAGGAGAGCCAATCAAGTTGCAGCAGTGAGCGTGCAGACCATGGGCACACAGACATCTTTTCCTTTTAAAAAAGACCTGCCTGCTGCATTATTCTGAAGCCATAAAATCAAGTTCATATGAAACTAAACTGCACAAGTGAATATTTCTCAGCTACAACAGAGCAAAAGGTTTTTATATAAAGCTTTATTTTTTAACCAAAAATGTACAATAATGAGATGTAAGTACTTTATCTGTTTGAGATGTTCTCACAATAAAACGTCCCAAACAAAAATAGCAATTTTTCCAACAAATATAATATTCTACAAGATGAGGACATTACAAGTTCACTGTAAAAGCATAAAGTGAGAATCCAAACACTGAAGGAAAAACCTTTGGGATATTTTTGTCCATTGATTATTTTCTTTTCTTGAGAACAGCATTAGATGGATCGGATCTTCCTCTTCTCAAAGAATAAGACATGCTTATTCACTAAAAAAAACAACAAATGTAAAAATTAGGGCTGCATAATATTACAAAATATTGGGATGTGACATGGCTTTTAAATAAAGTGATAATTATTGCTATATTGTATTATTCTTTTTGACAGTTTAGTTATATTTAAACTAAAACATGCATACCTTTATTTACTAGTCAGACAAAAAAAAAAACTAAACACAGGCTAAACCAAGATAAAATAAAGGCTGACATAGGACTGAACAAGGAGACAGATAAATAAAATCTGCCTTTTTAAAAACATACCCATTAAAAACAGTGCATTTCTGTCAGACAGAGAACCTAGGTGGTATTACAATATATATTAAGTTTGTTGCAATATAAATTATTGCATCAGCCAATATTGCAGTATTGACACTTTTGCAAATATTGTGCAGTTCTATTACAAATGCATTAAAATAAATAAATAAATAGTCTACACAGTAAACACACGAAATGGGCACTGACTTGTTTAAAACCCGAATAAGAAAATTGTCTCACCAAGTGGATCATGTTTACGGATTACCAATTTATCTTTCAGTCTGTTTCTCTTGGTGTTGAAGAAGTATCCTGTTCCTGCAGCGCTCATCATCTGCACCAAGATAGTCCTGATGATAACAAGCAATTTTTTACATGTACGTTATGATGGACTGCCTTTTACTACGTACTGCTTGTGGATTAGAAAGCACTTACTTGGACTTTGCCTTTGCCACTGGAGGAAAAAAAGAGCAAAGAACAGGGTTTAGTCAAGTTTATGGATTGTACCCAGCCAGCTAATAATCAAAGTCGTATATACAGTGTTTCCATTAATAGTGGAGATGGTGGTCTAATTTTTGCCCCCATAGTCCAAAAACAGACTGAAAAAAATATATACAGTATGCTTGTGTAGTGTTCAAAACATATAGTAAGTGAGTATTCAGGCTGATTTTTGATCAGTTCTGGCCAAAGGGACAAAACAAAAAAAGAAACATTGAAGAAGAACATTATACTGAGTAAGCTTCGAAATTTTAGCAATGAATGAGATTTGTAAAGATAGCCTACTAGCATCGATGAGCCAAAAACGCAAGATGCTTTACGTAAACGAGGATAGTGTAAAAGTTGTTGCATGTGTCGTAATGAATAAATGTTATACTCACAATTTGCAGTTGTTAGAAACATTGTGTCACGTTAACAAAGCATTAAAAAGACGAATTTACAACGCACTGTAACAGCTACAGAAAGAAGTCACATTGAAAACAGAAGCGTTTCCGATCTGAGAAATACTTCCGGGTGCTGTTAAAGAGACAGCGCAGAGTAATTTTTGTTGACGCCAAAACAATCCATTCCTAGCGATATTATTCAGTTACCATTAATTGCTCAATTAAGGCGAGACGTAGGTGAATGGTGAAATAAATAAGCAGCCTGTTTGGAAACATCTGTAAATAATCTTGGATGGGTTGCATAAATAAATGTTGAATCTTATTTGTTAGGGACTGGATCCACATTGTGCCATATTTATCTTATGTCCTTCCAAATGACAACAATCACATCTTTAGGGTTGAATGATGGTGCCACTTTCTGAAGCTATTGTGAAACATGATTTCACTTTTGTTTATTTGTTCTGAGAAGGAAGTTATTAGCCTACAGAGATATCAGCCTATAGGCCTATGTTTTATTATATTAAATATGCATTTGGCTCAAACCTGAAATTATGACATAATCAAACTCTAGAAAATGGATTAAAATTGATGGATAAGTTTGTTGGTTTTTTATGTTTTTTTTTTTCTTTTTTTTCTTTTTTTGCAAAGAATTCACAGAGAGGATTGTGGATAGGCTTATATTGTCATACTGTGTTTGAGTAAATTGTGGGCCTAGACATGGCATACAACTGAAAACTGGCTGTCTCGCTTTTGGAAATGTTACCCTGAATATTACACTTATGCCTACAGGCTTGTAAAAACATCTCAAAGCGCCACACTGTAGTCATTATTATTTCTCTCCACACTCGGTGGTGGTAAGCCACTTCTGCCCCGGAACAGACCAACTGGAACAATACTTCCACTCTGCGCCATCGGCTCTTCCGACCACCCATTCACACACCACTTTCATACTAGGTAATGTTGGTCCGAGTGGGAATTGAACTTCTAACCTTCGGGTTGGTATACGAGTGCTCTAACCTGAGCTACTCCGGCCCCTATATGTATGGCATTAAACTTATCTATCTCCATGGAGACAAGCTGGCAATTTCAGTAGTAATAATAATTTTGTTCTGGTGGGGGGAGACAGGAGGTTGGCAGCAGCTGACCGGAGTGAGGAGGTGGTGATGGAGGAGCTCTGAGAGATAGGTGCACGACCAGGTTATGGAGGGACTTGTAGACGCTGATGAGGAGCTTGAACTGGATGCACTGTGTGGTGTGTTTTAACCATCCCCCTGCTGTGCCTAATGAACCTCTTGGTTTAAACTCCTTTATAACAGCTCATGAGTACTTCACAGTAACTGACATGTCAGCGCATTATGAAAAAATATGGACCCCTGCATGGGGAGATAATTGCTTTTGTCAGAAACATGAGCCAATTTGTCTGTTGAGATTTGTGTGGCCTATTCTAGGTATGACATGCCCATGTAGGCTTCTGTTACAATTTGCAAGTGAAGCTCTCTTTCTGATCCCAGAGAACTAAAGATAAACAAAAAGTCCTTTATGGCAAAATGGGCAGCTGAAAGCCTTTTGAATCGAACTGAAAAAAAAAAAAAGAAAAGCTAAAAGCAGGAAGAAGCATATTATCTGCATCTCTATTTGAAGAGCAGTTGCTAAGAACTCAAATATAATGAGATTGTTCAATTGAAGAAATGTACAAACCAAAATCTTGTTCATTTTCAACTCTTAAGACTGTTCCAGTCATGATTTCAGTTCACATAATGTTCTCTTTTGAAGAAATAAAAATAAAAAAATAAGAAAATAACATTGTTGTCTGGCCTGAGGCAAAAGAAGTGATACTTTTGTGGCATGGAAATCCCGACTTGGTTGGACAGATGATTGAACTTGATACGAACAATGTTGTCATGGAAATCCCCTCAACTCATTGTAATTAGATAACCAGTTTTTGGTGGAAACGACTGAATGAATCAAGTCAGTTTCACTCTTGTGATGTAGACACTGGACAAAAAAGAGGATCCTTTCAACTAATAGGTGCTAAATATAACTTGACAGGGGGAATAATTGTGATGTTAGGCCTGCTGAGGAAAGTATGGTTTTTATTATCGGTATGAAATTTTAATTGTATTGAGTCATTCAAGCTTGAATACTTGGGATTTAAATCTATCTAACGAGTTTCTTGCTTACACAAACCCATTGGTCCATCACAAGTATTGATATGCATGGATTTTTGGGCACATGCATAGCTTTAGAACAGTTATTTTTGTGTATAAGTGAAGCAGGGACCACAAAACAAACAGCCTGCAGCTCTCATACCTGTACTAACACTTGTTAGTACAGCTTAATTTACAGAAAATGTTGCATATCATTATACAATGTTTAAATTCTGCTGAAATTCTACAGGAGCTAACCCTATATGTTTTATAGGTCATGACATCTTGCCAAAAGCAAGTATACAGTGTAGTTCACAACATGCATTTCGGTTCGTAAATGTTATTAGACAGGGACAGGACCGGAGCAGCTGTCAGGATGTGTGTGTGGAGAAGCCTGCGTCACTGAGGATCATTTTGAGAAAGAGCCCTGTCCCTCCCTCCTCCCCGTCCACCCCCCTCCTCCCCCCTCCTCCCCCTAGCTCACACACAGCAGCACCCACTCAGCTCTCATCAGCAGCACTCTGCTGTGGACATATACTCCGCACTTCACACACATAAGCACAGCTCCACATATTTTGCCTGCTTCAACAATAACATTCAAGTTAACCTTAACTTAACAATAACAGAATAGATGCTATTATTATTTATTTTTGTAATAGTAGGCCATTGCATTGTGTCCATGGGCAAGACACTTCTTCCACTTTGCCTGTGAATGCTGTGAGAGAGAGTGAGTGATTGGTGGTGGTCACGGCCAATGGTGCAGCTTCATCACAGGAAGCCGGAATTAGTGAATTATGCATGTTGTTTTAAAGGGACTTTGAGCATTTGGAAAAGTATTGTGTAAGACTAATGCAATTATTATTATTATTATTATTATTATTATTATTATTATTGTTGTTGTTATTATTATTATTATTGTTGTTGTTATTATTATTATTATTATTATTGTTGTTGTTGTTATTATTTTATTTTCTCCATTATAATTCAATGACTATCTTAAAATTCAAACCCATGACCTCACCTCTTTCATTTTCCACAGGTCTACAGTTGTGAAAATATATAGCCTTTCCTGCTACATGTTGCATATTTAACCTTTTTTAAGGTATACATTTATATTTTGTTATGATAGGCCTGTATAGCTTTAATAAAAAGCATAATTGCATTTGAGTACAGATTTTTACCGGGGACGCATAAGGTAGAGTTAAGGTTATGGCTTTTATTGACACCATGTCCCACTGAAGTAGCCACCTGTGTTATTAGCAACAACAACATCAGTTTGCCTTTTCTTTGACCAGACTAGCCCAGTGGCATGAGGTGATGGGATGACTCACAAAAACACAGGATCATAACTCCCCAGCCTGCGTCAGAACTTCTTATAAGCTATTATGGAAAGCAAACTAAATCAGGTGGCAATGCATGTGCCAATCTTTCATCAAAATGTTGTAAAAATAGGCTTACATATTCACAGTATCAGAAAAACTGAACCGCATGGAACAGGTTGATATGAATATGATGATTTTGGATGTCAGAAGTTCGTTGACAAGATTGAGACTGGGTTACATATTAGGAAAAAATACTATAAATCACTAAGACAAGATTGTAGTCTACTTAATTCATTCTAAATGCATTCTACTATAAAATAAATGATAGGAAAACAGTACCTCACACCTTTATGCTATCCATCATCAATGAAAGACAGACAAAGAGCAGAATACTCACACAATAAAATATGATTGTTATATAGGCCAATAATTTATTTAAGCAATTTAAGTTACATTGAATCTGTCATTTGACATTTTGACATCATTCTTTGTCAACATGCAGTGTGTCAAAATTCAAATCTAGCAAATAAAATAACCTCTGAAACATACTGCTGGTAGTGCTAGCAAAAAAATGCCCTGAATAGTTTTTTCCATTTGCGTAAATGGGAACAATCGGGCCTGTAATGATGTCATTGCCGATGTGCATCACGTCTCCATGGTTACACCAATCTGGTGCCAGTGAAGCACATGGCTCTTACAACAGCAGGTCTGTGACGGTGACCTGTAGTTGGAGAGTTTAACCAGAAGATTCATATTTATCTGTTAAATTAATTTTGAAATAGTATTTTCTGATCACTCTAAAATGTTGACTTTTTTCTCCGTGCATTTGTTTTGGCCACACAGTCCCAGAATATTTTTCCTTTTTACTCTAAAATCGTCACTTCCTCTTGCTATATTGGGCCCCTGTTATATTTATAGTTTACAATAGGGTGCTACACAGTTGCCCTGATGACCATGTTATAAAACAGCCAGTAAGTGTGCCGTCCACCCATCTGTTCTCTGTGGCGCTGTCTTGATTTTGCCCTGTTCCATGACGTAAAAGGCTGAGTGGGAGCGGACAAACCTTCTGCTCCCCGAGAGGACTGAGTGGGCCATTGCCATCCGCTGTGAACTCACAGTACACACTCAAGCAGGACAAGGATGAAGAGAAGAGAGGAAGGAAGTGGACTGAAAAAATAGATTCATGTACAAAAGCAATGTGCAAATTGTAAATTCAAAACAATAAGGTATGTTATTCATGGTCTCTAAATCAGGTGGGTGTGCTAGCTTGTTTTCACGGGGGTGTTATGGGCATTAAACTGATCAATCTAGCATTTTTTATGGTTTAAAAAGCAAAAATAAAAAAACAACATGCATTCTTCCAGTTAGCGGCCTCACCTCTCCAGTGATCTAAGTGTAAGTGCCATACTGTGAATCACTGAAGTCAAAGTATTGGACACAAGCAGGTGTCATAAACATAAACAGTAGCATGATAACTGGGAAATCTGTTTTCTGATTTGACATGATCTCCTCAATGCCACTGGGGCACCTTTCAGGAGCAGTGAGGCAGTAGGTGGATCAGTTGTTGTGGTCTATAACAGGACTATTTCAGGTCTGAGTAAGGGATAAACCAGGTCATTGTCACATTTGTTGTAGCTAGAAATTTCCTAAAGGAAGAGCAAAAAATGTGAATAAAATGTACCCTAAAAGAAGCAAACGTTACATTTGAAGAGCTGTCCATGTACCACCAGAAGAAGTTTGCGTACCACCAGTGGCACACGTACCACAGTTTGAGAAACACTGGTCTATGGGAAATGCACACTGGTGACATGTCCTGTTCACACACAGCATGGATGCACTGACAGGGTCTCTTGCATAAAAACCTACAAACTGTGCAACTGGAAGTGTTTAAACTGAGTGAGTGACTGAGAGTCCAGTAGTCAAGACTGTGACATGCACGCTAACAGAATAAACTATGACCACTTTGGATGCTTGCCTTTGCAGGGTGAGGCTGTAGCAACAGTGTTGGGCAAAATCTACTTAAGTTATTACTGTAATCAGATTACTTTTTAGTAACCCAGTATTCTAAAGCGTTCCAATTTATAATTAGATAGTTACTAGCCCTGGTAACTTTCTAAAACTTTTTCCCGCCCAAAAATGTGTGTAATCCGTAACAGTGCCATCAAACAGGTAGAATGTGATTTCTTATTTTAGTAATGGACACAGATCATCTTGAAATTAGGTACATAACACAAAGTTTAAGACGTGGTTCCTGAGCATCTATTTTTCAAGTGGCCTATATGTCTAATTTGATTATGTTTTCGAACGCGTAATCAGTAATCATTGCACTGCATGGCAAGGCATCACAATTGTTAACTGATTATTGTTTTACTCATATGTTGAAATGATTTTAGCCTGGTTATATTTTCTACATTATGACCCTTATTTACACAAAGCACATGCCCAAGAATTCCATCCAAGAAATTGAGGTCACCAGTGTCTGTTTAGCATGCTCATTTGCATTTCCTCCTGCATCTTCATAATGTGTGTTAGCTGACCTTAAAGCATTTGTTTCTTATGCTCTCATTTGAAATGGTAAAATAGCCTACATTTTCAGATTAGGCTAATCACATCATGATATTGCAGCATCCATTTTTTTCTCGGTAAAACTGTTAATTTTTACGCATTTTCAGCATAATCTAATTTATGCTATAGACCTTTTTTTAATGTTGTCATAATTTATTGACCTAATTATACAGCTTATGTAATATTTGCCTATCAGGGTCTATATGAAATGTTAATAATCTTAGACAGCGTAAAACGATCAGCATAGTAACTTTACTGTTCATGGTTAGGGGATATTGTGTAATTTGTTTTTTTACGCATGAACTTTCCTATTAAAAAGTGTGAACCTACGGATTAAAGTGCTCCCCACGAGATCCGCACCCTATTTGTTCCACTTCCTGGTCCTGCTGCCTTGGGTCGCTTATATTTAGAAACTCCACCCCGCTATCTTATCCATCAGAGGCTATTTTACAATTTGTCTAAATCCAGCTCTGAGGTAACAAGTGACACCTCCTGTTTCTATGCTTCCGGTAGCTATAGCAACCTCAGCAATTATGGCACCACCGGAGAGAGAGACAGAGGGGAGAGCGACAGAGGAAGTGGCGCCCGGCCTTACGCTCCCCGACTGTGTTCGGCCACGGCGGCTCCATCTCATCCTCTGTGCGCCCTCAGCGCGTCAGGTCGAGGCGCGCTGCTGCGTATCCAGTGTCTCCAGCAGCGGGTGCACTAAAACACTCTGCTGCCCTCTGTTGGGTAAAGTTTTTTTTTTTTTTTTTTTGTAACAAACGTTATGGTAAGTAACCTTATTCAGTAAACTACAAAAACCTCGGCCTATCCACTTTGAGGAAGTCCATTTGAAAGTGACCCAATTGTCCATCACCAAAAAACATAAATTAAATAATGTCACTATAACAGATTAAATCTCAGAAATAGACTTAGGTTGAATCATAAAACATTCTTAGTGATGACATCCAGCCCTAAAATATTGCATCTTAGACAGAATTGTTTTTAGCCATATGAAGCATATGACCACTTCCTTTTCTGAGAAGGCATGTCTCAAGAGGATTGAGAGTACTGTTTAAAGCTATAATTACACAAGTCCCTCAACAGAGCAGTACACTTAATTGCATTCTCTTTTGGAGGACAAGAAATGGCACGATTAACTTGCATATATTTTCATGATGAATGTAAGCCCAACAAAATAATAACAGATCAAATCTTTCAGATAAAAAGGGTACAAAATAATAATAATTAGGTCTGATTTTTGTTGTGTGTTTAAATGCACAAAAGAAATGTGATCATCTTAGACACCTGGTGACATGTGACAGTGGACTTTTAGAATAAATGCAGTATTTGTAAGACAAAGTACAAAAAAAAAAAAAAAACAACAACAACACAACTACAATCATTTTTTCTTAGTTAGTCAGTTTAGTTATTTTTTTAGTTTGTTTGCACCTTTTTGCATTATCCTCGTCAAAACTTGTACATGTGTGAACAGTTAGAAAGAAATCAGATAATTCATATTAGATGTAACTTTACATGGCAATTCAATAATCTGATTACCCCACAAATCAGATAATGACCAGACCTTTGGTGTGCTTGTAAACACAGTCACTGTATCTGGTTCTTTAAATTTGACAATGGTGACTTTCTTTTTAGAAACAGAAGTTTGATTAGTTAATTCAGTACACCAGTATCCCAAGATATAGTGTTCCCTGGCACAATGGTTTAAAATCAGGCCATTACAGTCTTAAAGGCAGCCGATGCAAGGTGTTAGCCCCTTGACCATGGACAGCATAATTGTAAAAAAAAAAAATAGTAAAATTTGGTAAGCAAACAACAAAAGTTGACATTAACAATAGAAACAGGCTTTTACATTTCCTAAGTTAACTAAGTTTATTCAAATGGACTCAATTAGATGCAACCAAGTTTAAAGACCTACTTACACCCATCTTCAACCATTCGTTGGATATCAGTTTGGCCTGTTGAGTGTGGGTGTGCACTTCTCTTTCACAATGATAACCCAAACTTGCTTTTGTTTGATTTTCTATCAATGGCCTAAAATTGCTTTTCCGGGCACTATATTGTGTAATCAGGAAGACGCACGAAGGCTGAATAGTGGAAGTATTCCTGGATGATGTGGGTTTTATTTAGCCTAAACAACAGTGAAAAGAAAATAGACGCTGAGAATATAAGTAGCCTCTACAGCAGCACAGATGGGCCCTCGTTCCCCACCACTGGGTCATTGGGTGAGCAGGGAGAGGAGGGTGTATAAGGGAGGCAGTGGCTGTACTCTGTTATCCAGGAGAGAAAGAGTGGGCGAAGCAGGTCGGAGGAAGAGGAACACAAGCACTTCCAAGGCCAAGTGGGCTGAGGTTTGGTACACACGGCTAAAAGCAGCTGATGACGCACAGAGGTCAGCCCGCTGCTTTGTCATCAGCTATTTCAGCAATGTTAAACTAAAACAAGTGATGGAGCAAATAGGAAACAATGACGTCATTAGGCCTACAGCAGTATCCCGCATTCCGCTCATTGTGTACAAGAGGCCGACACAGTCTTTACATTTAAGACCAGGCTTAAATTGTTCCTCTTTTTAGCCCATTTAAAACAGAAATAAAACCCACAATTCTAGCTTCTGCCCTCGGAGCTGGGGAAGTATGGCAGCTTGAGCAGTATCCACAGGTTCTTCCTTCTCATTTTATCAACAATGTTTAATTTTAAGTTAAGTTTAGTTCACCTTAGTTCATTGATGTTCACAAATTGTCCCTTTCTCCTACTCCCATCTGGGGAGTGCTACTGTTTCAGATAATGCTACTGTTCCAGTGATGACTGAACTTGCCATGATCCTGATCTCTGGGCCTGTTTTGCTGATAGTATTTATTAAAGGTATAGGCTTTAGCCCACTAAAAAGAACAAAAACATAACATTTTGTGACAAACTTCTTTTGAGTGAGACTTTTTCTCTAAAGCAAAGGCCAACACATATTTAGGTTGACAAGTACAGCACTTCATGTACTGACGTGTAAATGTGTACATTGCTGCTCCCACACTTCTTTGTCTGTAGTGCAATCAAATGTCAACAGACTGAACCTGATCAACTACTCATCCATGTGTAATGAGACCAAGTCGCCAGAAGAGGGCGAACAATATGCCTACTTCAAATCAACAACTTTCTCTTCTACTTTCTGCAAAATGGTAAAATAAATAAATAAATAAATGTAATATGCATCTTAGTGTCACGTCAAGTAAACGTTTTAAATTTGTCACTCTAAGATAGAGACTAAGATAAATAATAAACGAACAAACCAGGCTGCCCTTAGAAGGCCTTTAATCTTTTACACACACATTTTATTTTTATGTTGTTCAATGCCCGACGTGGTAGTGCAGTTTATCATCACTGTTGTTCATTTATTTCCTGCCCTTAAAAGAATACATGTGCTGCCATCATGTGGCTAAACCGTAAAATGTTAGTCTAATGTAATTTAATTGTATTTACAATACATTATAACACAGAATACAGAATACTGGTGACCATAGCCTGCGGTCTCAGAGCCTCCTGATGCTGTCAAGAATCAGAACAGAGTTGGAAAAAGGCCTTCAGTTTTGCTGCACCATCGTTATGGATGGACGGCAAGCTGAAAATAGACTTAATGAGCTGGTCTCACAAAATATTTATAAGACCCCAAGAAGAGTAGCTGTGAATCTGGTGAAAGCTAATAGGGATCCAAACAAATCAACAATAAAAAACAATAAATAAATGAAGAAGAGACTGAATTATCTGTTTTCATAATGTTTATTTTAATTGATTTTTGCTTGGCAATTTGTAATCATGTTACTTTGATTGTTCCAAGGTTTTACTGTTGTTTGATGAATGGCCTGGACACTCTTGAACTAGATTTTTAAGCTCAAATGGGGTTCTCCTGGTTTATTAAAGGTTAAAAGTAAATAAATAAATAAAGGATTGTATATTTTACAAAACAATACAGTTCCACAGGTTTTGAAACGAACATGCAAGAATCAGTTAACTTAAAACAGTTATTGTTTATTTACTATTAACAATGCACTTAACATGATACAAAAGGTGTTGTTGTTATAGCCTACACTAATTACTAATCAAAAAGCTGAATAAGCCCTCAGTTAAAATCTTTTGCAACAAACCTAAAACAACTCTGTTTTCAATCATATATTCTGTGTATTGAGCTTTCAAATAAGGTATGGCATGTCCAAATAAACGTTTTGTATGTGTCTTCAATAATGGCTTTGAAAGTTTAAATGTTAGTGTTTTAAAACCAGCTGGAACACATGCTGAACTACCTTCACTGAACTACTGAAAACTATAAACCTTGTCAGCATTTACCTTCTTGTCAGCTTTTCAATCATGCAACGACTACAAACTGCGCTGACTTGTAGGTGGCAGTCCACTCTGGGCTAATTTCAGTGCATGATAGCCTAAATTGGATTTGAGTTTGAGCTGGAGCAAAGCCACAGCTTTCTTGGACAGTTTACCAGGTCAGTGACTGAAGGAGTTATGAGTGAAGGCCTCTAAAGCACATATGACTAAGCCACAATAGTTTTAAAGTCCTGTAGCTGAATAATTGCGTGCGGAGAGACACCCTGGCCAGCTTTCTTAGATTACTCCATAAAACAAACAGAGGATAGCCTCTTGCTTTTATGGCCTCTGACATAATTGGATGACTATCACTTTGACAACATGCTGGAGACGAGTTATATCACTAGTTTAGGTGTGTCTCACATCTGCCATCACAAAGAATACTTTGCTCAACAAACCTCTATAGCATTAGTGCATTTACAGTGCTGGAGACAGTGGTTGCAAAGCATGACATCATTGAAACTGGATGCCCCACTTACACCAATTATACCTGACATGCTCTCTCTGCTCTCAGCTTTCTCTCTCCCTCCCTGAGTCTGCTTCTCTGCAGCCAAGACTGGTCACTGATATTTCAAATAACATAGAAAGCTTTGTAATTACATGTTAATAATGTAACCAGAGCATTTTCGTCATTGAATTGTTTAAAAACGTTGCATACGTTTTAAGTTTCTCATATGTTATCTAAAACTGTCAGAATAAAGTTAAATAGAAACAAAATAAAACAAACTAAAGTGAGCCAACCCAAATAAATGATATTAAAACTTGCATAAAGTTCAGTTACAATAAAGAAAGTAACTATTGACTATTTTGATGTAGGGTTAGTGACACTGAGAAGCATGACCTTCAACTCCAGTATGTTGTGTAAAACTACATTTACAGTGTTCCTCATTATAATTAACTATTAACTACTACGTTTGATACTTTCACTTCTCATCAACTGCTCCTATTCGGCGCGGCGCATTGTTTCACGTGGAATTACTGCTACCATTACAAATATAATATAGCCTACAACGAGGCCTTCTCATTACAGTTTTGACCCCTTATACTTAAAATACTAAAAGTAAACAGTACAGTCAATGTGGCTTTAATTAGGTCCCTCCTCTTTTAGTGAAATACATGACATCATTGCGCGCTTCAGCCAATCAGCGCGCAGCTCGCCCGCACTGGAGAATCGCTCCGTGTTCGTGCAGTTTACTAGGCATCTGCGTGTGTGCATGTGTGTGAGAGTGCGTGTGTGAATGCGAACAAGTTATTATTATATATTTTTTTATATTTTCTAAAATATATTCCAATTGTTATGCAATGTAAGCAATCCGGGCCTAGGGTGAGTTTGTACGAAACGGAACGAGAAAGACTTTTGTTTTTTCCTCAATTACGCCGCTACCAAAATAAGTTCCCTACGTTATAGTCTTAAATTCTGACACCGTTTATCATTCTATCGAGGTTTATAGATGCTTAGGGGGTCGTCTTCTGAGGCTGTCAAGCTCTTGCCCGTGCCTTTTAAATGTTACAAGTCGTTCATGATCTTGTGTAGCTTGTAACATCACCATTAACGCGTAATTATAGCCATATACAGACAGAAACAATGTTAAAGACTTTGACGAAGAAGCTAAGAAGACATTCTCTCAATGAAATACATCCCTTTCAACTGAAGGTAAGTTGTGACTACTTTATCTGATGTGTTGTAGTAGCCTAGTAGTAGAAGTTGTAGTAGTTGTAGCCTATTGTAGTTGCCTAGTAGTATTAGGCCTAGTTGTAGTAGTTGTAGTGATTATGGTAGTAGTATTAGTAGTAGTAGTAAGAGTGGTAGTAGTAAGCAGTAATAGTGTAGTAGTAGCAGCAGCCTAGGAGTATTAGTAGTAGAAATAGATTACCATGGGAAGTAGAGTTGAGAGGGATGTTTGTGAAAAGTGTGGCTTTACTTTTGTGTCTTGTGACTCAAGTGCATTTGTAGGCCAGTTCTTTGTAACTTTACTTCAATGGGGTTAACATAAGTTCATGTACTTTATCTTTCTCACCATGACACTGTTTGACATTTCACTCCAGCTTGTCCCACTGTTGTCCATTTTGACATCCAGGAAGTATGCCTTGTTTGTACATATTTTCTTGATGCTTCCAAGTTCTCCCAACCATTCATTACAGTGTCAGAGGGAATTTAGGTCTTCATGGGTTATAGGACTTTGCCAGATGTTTACCGAAAGAGGCAAATTGCTGCATAAAACTCCAGCAAGCATGTGGCAGTGGTAACAGATCACACACTCATTGACCTGTACACTAAACTTGTGCCTTTAATTTGAAGCCAAAAGCTACAAAGCAAGTACTCGCTTTGGAAATCAATCAAGACAAAAAAAGTTTCACATTATTTCAAGTAACTCCATCTCCGAAACGATGCACTATGCTTAAAAGTGGTCCACAATTGTTACTGCTTAATACACCCTTTTCACTGAGGAGAGGGGTGAATTGTATCCAGGCATGGGTCACTAACTTGCTCCATCCAGAACACTATTGTGCGTCAACCAACTGTATAGTCGCATGGCAGCCATTTTGTGCCAAAGTGGTCCCCCCTTTTCAAAGGCCTGGCTGAAGATACAAGGGGGAAAGTGTGCCATCCCTATTGTCTGCTTGTGTTCTTGTTTGGTGCTGTGGTCAATGGCGGGGTTCCATCTTGTTAGGGTGATCAGTGAAGTGAGTGCATCTTTCTGTCTGGGTAACTGATCAAGATCTGCTGGAGTTACACCCATTATTAGGAAGACAACTGATTCCCCCATAAAATTATATGATTGTGAGTGTTATTACAGAGGCACAAGGAATGGTGTTTTGCAGGCTTGTCAACAATGCAACGATGGCCATGATAAACCAGATCAATACACGAGATTATCACACAACATTTTGAAATCCTCAAAGCATTGTTCACTTATTAAATGTTTAGATGATCACATTTTTGATATAGGATTCCTGTTAGTTGTCACTACTGAGTTAAGTTGCCAATTATTAGATTCAGAGCTAATTATGTGTCTACAACAATTTAAAATTCTTAACTTAAACTGGCTATTAATAAACCTCCACCAAGATGGTTCCCAACAGTGTTATTCATGATTGTTTGATGCCAGGCTAAAACTAAGTTTAGTTTTGGCTTGGCATATGTTTTTTTTTTTTTTTTTTTCCAGAATAAACTTTATAGTAGAACTAAATGAGAATCTGAAAAGTGACGTGTTATGAGCATGAAATGCAGTACAGGTTTGTGGTATGTTATGTAGAGTAGGGTTACTATTATTATTATTTTTTTTTATTAATCCCAATTTTGTTTGAGACTGACCGATTTCAGCTGTATCACATTTCATGCAAAGTTAGTAACTTTATATTGCTCTGAAAAGGTAACTAAAGTCATCTGCTTCACACCTTACTGTAACTGGTTAAATCCAACTGTCACTCACTCAGAATAGGCTGACCAATATGAGGTGTGGGTGGGTAAAAAGAGACAATTAGTGAATCACAATTTTACTAAAATGGCATATTGTCACAGGAATAAGATCACACAGTTAGATTGTTATGGCCCTCTCGCTCAGTCCTATTGTGGAGGACGTACGTGGCTGAACTAGCTTCTGTGGGAGAGTGGACACAGTGACATTGCCATTGATCCAGCTTAGCAAGCTGCTCAGAGACACTGCACTGACAAGGATTTCATTCAGCTCTTCTTGACACACAAACACTCCACTCTTTGTCTGTCTTAGACTGCAACACAGTTTTATGGTTTTAATGATGTGGCATCGCATCATGTGGCCTTTATCACACAATTTCTGCTTGTGTTTTATAACTCCTCTGTGGGCTGAATAATAACACACATATAGTAAAAATGTGTATCATTGTTGAAGGTTTTGCTGACATTTTTTGCAAAATGGTGTCGTTTTGCAGTATGTTTTCTTAGATAATAATAATGTCAGTGAATGTGGGTGATGCCGGACATTCTAATTCGTTTTAGTTTCGACAAAACTCTTTGTGTTGGAGCCACTTGTTTTTACAGTTGTATGATCATTTTTAAACAAGTTAAAGTAGTTTTGATTATACACCTAAATATTGAAGCTTGGCCCAAAGTTAAAGCTCAGTCCAAGAACATAAACAGCAGAGATGTTTTTCTACCCTGTAATGTTTCCTGACATCAAAGTACAGGGCCCTCGAACTGTCTTTAGGGGAGCAGAGTTAAACTAATACTATATATTTAAATGTTAAACATTCTCTGTCTCACCTAACTTAAAATAACTATACAATAATCATTATTTGGTGTAATGTGGAGCATAGGAGTCTGAAAGCTGCAGAAATGTGCACAAATTGTGAAGTTTTTATCTGTGTCTCTCAAAGTCCTGTGGAATCAAGTATATCAGCGTAAATGCCACTGCCAGGGCAGATTCTTTACATTCTGATATAATGTACTGTATGAGCCATAAATCACAGTGACATCTCAGAGTATCGTCTCTCTCTGAGGTTTACATTTCCTTGAAAACGTCTATAGCATCTAAGCAGCACTACTGGATCTGCTAAATGAAATATCCATGATCATAGTTTTGCATTAAATGGCTTTATAGGACTGAGAATAGTAAATTATTTTATATTGTGCTTTATCACATTTATTAAGACTCATTTGAACTTTTTTTGTTTACAGAAATCTTGCATAAACCTCTGATATATTTAGTTTGGTCATTGTGGTGAAATATAAAACAGGGTCTTGTTCTGGATATATCCTTGGGAGTTTGAGACTCACTGAAGACTTCAGCAGCCCTTGTCCTCCTGCAAAACTGCATATGTTTTACATTTGTCTTGATCTCCAATTCATCAGCAGCAACCTTTGAGTCTGCCCGAGGGGAAGGAGAGCCCAAATCATTATTGTCAGCCCCTGTGTGATTGGAGGAACACTTGGCAATATTTAGTTTGGTGCTGACAGACTGTATTCGATATTTGTCTGCATTGGTTGGTTTGCTAGTCAGTGTGATAGCTTAAAAAGGAGTGGTGTTTGGGGAACCTTTTGGAACAAAGAAGTTATTTCTAGCATGACAGCAACTAAATGGAGAAGCTATGGATGAGACAAGATTTCATGCCACAAGTACTCGCCATTTAAAACTGCCCCAAGGTTGTGCACACATGACTTCCCATGTGTTTACATTCGGTTTGTATATAAAAAAAAAAAAGGTGGGGTGTTCATCAAAATAAATCCAACATTGTGAAACCAAATACGTTGACTGAACTGCACCATTATTCCAAACTCTTATCTTGTTCTTGTGGACCCAATCTTAATATGTCTTCACATGGAAATTGTATCTTATTCCACGTGTTTTCCAAGTGTTTTCTTTGAGTTAGCCATATCAGGACAATGCCATGCCGAGTCATGATTTGTGCTCCAATCAATCAAAGACAATGATAATAATGAAAACACTAAATGCACACTAAAGTGCTTTATAATTTATGTTTTTGTTTGTGCCCCAGTTTTAGTGTGCTATAAACATGTTTCAGATGCTGCGTGAGTGACAGCAAGCTATGCAGTTAGGTCACTTAAATTAAAGGGTGTGATTTTGTATTTGTACTGAAACCTTTGCACAGATTTTTGCATGTTATGAAACGTTTCAACAAATGTACGTGTTGACATTTGTTCTGTGAGTGCGATAAAAAAAAAAAAAACAATACTAGCAACTTTTTGTGACGTTAACTGTTTTGTAGTTTGGGCTCAAGTTTAATCCGTTGGAGGAGTGTAGTGTAACCCTAATCCCAAAACAGTTTATAACCAACACATTTTGTTGCCTCAGTGTAATTTTCCTTTGGACTTTGGGGAGTGACATATTTTCTGGCTCTGGGACCATTTATTGAAATCTTTATTGTAGACATAGTTTTGTTCCAAGCTTAGTTTTGAATGTTTTGTAATGTAGAAACTAATTGACCTATGAACCACAACTTTCTTGGAATGTTCTCTAAAAAAAACACCTTATTGTACATATATTTCAAGCAGCATCTGTACTACTCCTACTCCTAACAACATTCACACTTCAAATGTATTGAAAAGCTGTGAGGGCTTAGAGGCCACTGGCTCTTTTCTCACTTTTTCTTGTCTTTTGGATGAGTACCCCCTCCACCCCCTCAAAAGGAAGGAGGTGTGTGTGCTTGTGTGTATATGAGAGAGGACAGTGTGCTTGTGTGAACGCCGGCGTACAGCAGCACATGCACAGATGGCAGCTGCTCAGCGAGGCCTCACAGTGGTAATTACCCACACGAGGGGCATTACTTAACTCTTAGCGTGGCAGTCTGCAGGGTATCTGCATTGTTGCGCCGGCTGCAGACGAGGAATTGATTTTAATGAGAGAGAGGAGAGGGGCGAGATTGTGGGAACTGAAAGTTGTCAGTACAATGAATGTAAGTGTATAGCAGTACTTTGTCACATTGGTTTGATGCATGAAGTGGTGAACATTTGTGTGAAAATAAAATACAATATTTGTGTTTTTGTTTATAGAAAAAACTTTTAACACTACTGAAGTTGTTACCTTGACTTTCAATCCATACAGAAAAGGAAAATAAGTACAAAAAAAACAAACAACAGGCAATAAAAACAAACGTATCAAATATCAAATGTCAAACATATGTACTTATTAACATGTACAATATCTGAATTGTTATCTGGCTTAAACAAGTTACTAGCACCAACTTTTTTTGTAGTATCAATAAACTACAGAATAAGCTGCCATATTGAATGACTTCTTATTATTGCGTAACCTCAGCAGCCAGGACTTTAATGAATAACATAGGTATTTATTGAATAGTAAGTCTTATTTTTTCATTTGTGTACTGTGGAACTGGAGTGTTCCCTTCCTGCCAGTTCTACTGTAGGGCTGTGTGGCCGGTGGACCATATGGTATATCTGACCCCCAGTATAATATAATATGTCTTCTACAGATTTCTTACCATGGCAGCGACGAGGGCGGAGAGAGCGATGACTCTGAAGGGGAAAACCAAGAGCTTGCACAAATTGACAGAGGTAAGATGAACTAATCAGACAGTTTGGATATTAATAGTTAAGAATAAGCTTACCTAAATAATAAAGATTCATCAGTAATCTAAATAAAGAGAAGAAGATTGTTTTCTGTTATTTCTTCACTTTCTTCACAGAATTATAGGAGGATCCCCACGAGTTTTGTATTTGTGAGGAACTTAATCATGTTTAAAGTAATGATGACTAGTGCCAAACCTGTGGTTTCAGTTCTCAAAAATGTAGTTGAAGGGGAAACAGCTGACAACTGGAGCCATTTAATACATAAAAAAGTACATTTTAAGTGCAAATGTAAATGTTTTGCTGTCTTAAAACTAGTTATCACTAGTAGTAACATTTTATTTCAAAATGTGGGGATGCTTTGTGTGTGAATTTACTGTTTGTAATTATTATAATTTTTTTTTTTTTAATCTGTTTTGCCCGTTTTACCATTTTGAAAACTGAAGCAGTGTTTTAAATCTCATCTTGATCCTATCTGTTCACCCACAGAGAGAAGGAGAAACTGTGCTCTCACACCCCTGGCCACCAGTCAGCAGCACAATCAGGGTCCTCTGTCTCCAGCGCGGCTACGGCGCCTTCGCCTCCTTCTAGATGCCAATATGGACCGGCATTCTTCAGAGGAAGAGTTGGAGAGGATCAGCTGTGGCGACAACAGGAAGTGGATGTCGACTTTCCATGGACGTCATAGCGATCACCATAGCAGTGCATCTAGTGATGAGGAAGTGCGGGACCTGTGTGGATGTGGGTCTCCAGCTGGAAACAGAGCCCTGGAGCCTGGTGCCTGCCTGGCCACATCCACCAGCCCCGTCCTCTTCAGCTCCAGCCCTCCTCGAACTCTCAAACCCCCCTCCATGAGGTTTCAGCTGCAGGTGGTACAACCCGTCACTCGCCCCATAATCCTAACACACTTCGACCAGGCCGCACCATACAGGAAGTACCGGCACAGTTACGGAGGGGAGCTGGGGAGGCCCAGTCTAGATCTGGAGAAGATGCAACAGGTGAGTGTTCAGTGATAACAAGCCTCACTAAACGACCACTAGTCAAGACATTAACCACTCCAGATCACCCACAAACTTTTATACTACATGATGATAGGATGTGTATTTTTAAAAATTCACATTAACTGATAAAAAGTATTTAACTACCTGAGAAATGTAATTTATGGTTTCTCAAAGTCTGACACACTGTCACTACGTTATTATATACATACATTTTGAAGTCACTTTACACCTCCTTTTGTGCAAGTATTCAGCATGTTTTTAAAGCAGTCTTTTTCTAAAGCCAATAGTGTGCTGCATGTATTTCATTAGCTCATATATTACCCCATGCTGGTGTTTGTAGTGAAAACACTACAGTACCAAACAGCAGATGAACCTTATGCTGCCCACTGAACAAGGCAAACAGTTATGTTGGTCTGGGGATCTGTTCCAAAAATACAATGATGTCCCAGCAGTCTATCCAGCTAGCCCTAGCGCATGCACATGGCTCCCCAAATGTGCACACTCCTACAGGCAAACAAAGTCATCCCTCTGCTCAGCCGGCTCGGCCGCCACGGTGGTCTGCTGGAGAGGGATGAAGGAGCACGGCAGATGTCCACCCTGCTTTCCCACAAAGACTAGTGAGTGTGGGACAGCGTAAGAGGGGCGGAGGCTCAAGGAGAGGATTAGACACACAATCAGAATGACAGCCAATAATGACAGGTGCCAATACTGATCATTTAAGCCAAACTCTATTGGCCCCGAGTGTATTGGGCAAAGCTGTGTGCAGAGGGTTTGGGGGTCCATATGTCCATTGGGTTTTATAGGACCACGGCAGATGACAGGAGACAGCATTGAGAGGGTGAGATGAAAAAAGAGGAAGCGCTGCAGAGGTCTGGGGTCCGCGTCTATCATCCTAGGCTTATTTGTGTGTGCGTGGGCACATCCTCGTGTCTGCTCATTTGTTGCTGTATAAGTCTGTGAGGAACTCAGTCAAGTGGAATGGGAGGGGCAACAGGAATACAATAGGGGGCCTACAGACTGCTCCAGTCTCCCATTAACCCTTTAACGGAGCACTTCCAGCTTCTCTTTTAAATCTCCTCAACAGAGCTCAGCATGAGCTGCAGCCGGGGCCATACGTTTATTTATCTCATAATTTCCTTAAAGGCTGGGTCAAAGGGTCAGTGGGTTGTTTTCTCTTAGTCATCGATAATCCCTCATGCATGCTAATCCATGTCCAATCACTCAGATGTGGCAGTGTCATTGTTTGTTAACGTGATAATAATTTAAGAGCAACAGTTTGTATGGCAGATGTCTGCTTAGCCGTATATGTAAAATCCACAATTATGGATGTACTTAATTTATCTCTCTCTTGTATAGCTATAGGCCTTTTTATGAACAGCCATTTGATATACCTCTGTTTTCAACTTGCTTCAATCCTTCTTTTTTATATGTACATTAAGAGCTCAAGTTATTGTTAAACACATCCTGAGCAGACAAGTTACAACAAGCCTTTCTTCAGAAGTGTGACACTTGTGCCTGTGTCATGCATACCCCACAGAGGATGACTGCATAATTGTGTTGTGTGTTGAACAGCATATGATGCTACAATCAGCATCAAAATAACAATCCATTATGTGCGTACTGATTTAATCTAAACTTCTCTTTTATTTGTTTTTAGCCTGTAGGCTTTAATGGACAGGAATGCAAGCCTGGAAGAGGGTGAAGAGTAGGGAGAGAGATTCAGCAAACAGTTAGAGTTATCGATCTCACATTATTGAGGCCAAAACATTGTGGAGCTAAATTCATTGTAAAATTATACAGAAAAGAAAATTTATTATGTGTCAAACAACTTTTGAGACATAATAATGACTCTAAAGTTGGTTTCATTCTGCAGTCTGCTGGCTGCTGCGCTAAACCCACTGGATTGTGAAGATAAAACAGATATAGGCCTTGGCAGGGGGTGGGCTAGAAAGCAAGTGCGCACCAGCTCGCTGCCACATCATAACAGAGGGAGAGTTGAGTTTCCATTCTTTCCTGTGCTCCCTTCCCCCTTAGAAGCCAGCCACCCAAGCCAAGACAATTCGATGATTGTGTGGTCCCTCCACCCCCACTGCTTTTTGAGAATAGTTGAACTGCGTCGACATGCTGGGGAGTGGGAGACAGGATATTGCATAAGTTTTATTGACTGGTTGTTTAGGTTCGTGAGACGTCTGGATTTGGCTCACTTCCTGCATCCTAAATTGGTGTGAATTGGCCGAAAGTGATAGAGTTTAAGATAACAGCCTCAGGTGGAGTCAATATTCACCTTTAGGTAGGAGTTGCCGAAACTTAGCACATGCATGTTACTTAATATAACATTGTGCTATTCTGTCCCCCACAGAAAATGCTCCTAAAGAAGAATTGTGGAGGAAAAACACGGACAATAAAGATTCGGGTGAGTATCTCATTGAAACTGGCGGTCGTGATGGTAAGCCTATACCTTTGATTTGAGCAGTGTTAATTTAATGCACACACAGCCATTCCCTTCATGCACAACTATAATAGGCACTGCGGTCCAGGGTTTCCATTGACAGCAGTGATAAGGTTGCAAGTTTGCTCAGCCACCATGCACAGCTCAACCTGTCCTATCATCTGCTCTTTAATGTCCATCCAAGTGCATGCAGGGGCAGCATGTGGCTTTGGCGCTTTTTCAGTCAGTATCAAAGTGGAGATTTGGCCTTTCTACCCTTAGTTTTAGTAAACAAGGTTTAAGGTCTTATGAGTGTACAGCAACCTGTAGCTTGTGTTTGGGATAGTAGGTAGTATCTAGTTATTTCTGGAGCTCACACTGACATACTATCTTTAACTCGCAATCATTTCGCAATTTGAATGGTCACCATTATAGCAAATCGTGAAGACTGCAGTTATTTAATTTAGTCACATACATTTAAAATGTCCCTACAGTTGCAATTAGATACTTTGCTAAAACCAGTCTTCCTCAGTTCCCATCTAGTAACTGTCAGCAATTTTGAATCACAGTATTTCAACTTTGCCAAATAGTAACTACAGTCCGTTCTTTGTGTTGATTGCTTAAAAATATCTAAAACATTCTTACTGTGAGCAGGCTTGCAGGCATCACTTTCTCCATAGAGATACATATGGTTATTACCATACTGCGGAACATTCCAGACAAAGCAATGACACTTCCATCGGGACAAGCAGGTGCCGGACTCTTCATCAAAAAAAAACATGTACACAGCGCACCTTTAACTTTTCCACTTTAATTGCTCTGTAAACAGGAATATTTTCATAGTCATAAGATTGTGTCAGTGTCAACATCAGGCATTTAGAAACACCACATTATAATATCAGAATTGCACGTAGAGTTTGATTGTGTTTTATTTGTGGGGTTTGGGAAGATTGGAGAGCACAGTGGAATAAGCCTGGGCATCTTGGCACAGAGCGGAGCACTCCAGACGGATGCACAGTGTGGTGAGAAAAGTGACGTTATTATCACGTTGTGTGGGCTAGTGTCAGTGGAACCTTATCATGCACTTGTTTATGTACACACACCGACTTATCCACCGACTGTAATGCTTCAGGCTGCTCCATCCATAGCCCTGAACAAGTATGCTGAACAACTTTAAAGGCAGAACTAGTGATGATGGAGAGATGATGATGAGGAGGAGGAGGAGTGTGCGGTTGCTTCCCTTGTGGTGTATTTCCAAGGATGAAGTCATTTTCCATTAATAGAGTGGCCGGCTGTCTGTTGAGCTGGCCTGATACATAGAGATATCGCCTCATATTCTCGTGTTCTCGCTGGTGTAGCTGCTAGTGTCCTCGCTAGTGACGTCTTCGTGATTTGGGTGCGTTCCAGTTTGTTGATTTTCTTCGCACACACAATTTGGATTGATGCTCTCCACCTCCTTACAACTTCTATTCTTTCTAACTTTTACATGGTTCTCTCTATCCCCTTTTACCCCCTTTATCTGTCAGCCCTCAGTGTCCTGGCCCATATCCAAAAGAGACACTGGATCCTGACCCTGGAGTCTGTGCTTTGAGGCTGGATTCAAGCATTCAAAATGGGAGTTGTTATGGGGTTGAGGAGGTCGGTGGCTTTAGTTAAAGGAGGGGGTCAGTAGGAAAACACAGCCCTGGCTTCTCCTCCAGGGGCTGCGGGTGAATAGGCGAGTGGGCCGATGAGAGCTTCCCAGGGCAGGAGTGATGGCGTCTGGTTTCAGTCATCGTGCAGAATGGGCGGAGAGCCGGGCGAGGATTGATTGAGCTGAGGGAAATGTTGCAGATTTGAAGGGAGTGGAAGGAAAACCAAATGAAGGAACAACGTGTTTTGATTTCAGATTATGGTCACGTGGGAATACAAAACAAAAAACGAGACTTTGCTTAAAGGTCCCATATTCTGCTATTTTGCCCTTTACACAGTCTATTCTAAGGGCTTTGTTGATAAAATTTTGCGTTGTGCAATATCCATAACATAACAGTTTCCAAAAAACACCCATTTCTTGGACTGGCCCCCCTCCTTGCAAAAGCAAACGGCTCACTCTGAGATCTGACCCCCCCGAACAGAGAGCAGGCTGCTCCCCCGCCCAACTCGCGCGCCTCCCCCCGCCCAACTCGTGCCGAAGCCTAGAGCGGAGATAGTGCGCATGCGCCGTGTGCTCCGGTAAACAGCGATACACAAACACTGAATAAACATTTTATCCGTCCTGACGGTGCGTCGTGCTGAGTCCTACGTCCTGGATCTGACCTGGAGTTTGACGATCATGCAGTACCTCGACGACGGACGTTGCCGTTTGGTAAATAACAAGCTAACTCTTCGATCTGTCGTATCCATCGTGTAATTACTGTGTAGCATTAGCATTAGCTGTTTTTATTCTGCGGCTGCGCGCTTCCCGGAGGCATGGCTTAAACACCGCGTCATCCATGGGAAGCCGCGTCATCCATGGGATGAGCCCCCGTCTGCCTGCTCAGCCGAGGGGAAAAGACAGTTCTCTAGCGAAAACATGCGGGAATCAATCAAAAAACCACTTTGGGCACACATACGAGGCCCAAATAGCACTGGAGGAAGGTTAAAACCTCTGAAAAGTCGATTTTGCATGTTATGGGACCTTTAATTTACAATGATGTCACTGCGCAGTTATCTTTAAAAAAGTTACCTTGATTGTTATAAGATAATATCATTTTCCCTTCTCTTCTTAATTATTTAGGTCAGCATATATATATAAATATATAAAAAAAGATAATAATAATTCACTTCAATTCAGTCTCCAAAATCATTCTTTCTGTCACATTCATTCATATATATGTGTGTGTGTATAAGATACCAGAGGAATGTTGAGGCAGTAGACAAGGATTTAACTGTTGTTTGGTCCAGGAGTCAGCATTTTATGATGAATCGTGATGTTTCTTCTCACAATAATAAAAACACTAGGTGGGGATTGTATGTCCTTCCTTCTTTACTGTCAGTTCACTCTGTGCACACCAGCCCCAGTGTTAAAAAAGCATGTGTAAGGTGAATTGAAGAATGCAAATTGTCCTTGAAAATTGATGTAAGATTAAGTGGCTGCATGTCTCGAAACTAGCTGGCCATTGTCCTTGGTGCGCTGCACATAACACCCATTGACAAATAAAGTTTCCTTGAACCTTGATACAAATAACTCATAAAAGGCTGAATTAGTAGAAAACAAGAAAGAGATATGCATGTGTGACCTTTACATGTTGAATATTATTCGTTAACTTTGCAACTGACAAGCCACTGCACTGCCCAGAATGTAGGATACATTCTGGGCAGTGCAGTGGCCTGTCAGTCGTAGTAGCTGAAGTAGCTGAAGCCTTTGGATAGACTTCAGCTACTTCCACTATTAAAAAAACAAAAGAAGAATAAATGTCATGTATTACTTGTGTGCACAGCTCCCATAGCAAAACTTTACTGACATTCATTGAAGATTACATAGAAAAGTTAATAGTAGTTTGGTTGTAAGTTTGGTCAGTAGAATTATACCATTATACCATACCGGTTTCACTCTATGGTCGATGTCAATGTAAAACTAAGTACATCTCCAATTTTCAGAAATTGGTACTGTCCAAAAAAAGCCCATGATTTAACCTTGACTGTATTTCCAATTTGTTCCTTTAGCTTCTCCAATCCCATCAAAGCAGAAGGGCCCCAGCTGTAGTCTGTTATGCTGCTTGCTCTGTCTTTAGAGTGTTGGAAAGGACTTCTTCTTTTGGGATCTGTACTTTGTGTGACCCTTTTGGGCTGTGGATGTCTGTTCTCCTGCAGATGTCACAGGAGGCTCTGTGGGGATCTTGAAACCCTCCTGATCTATGTCTTTTCCCCCAATGTTTGCCCGACCCCCATTTCCCATGTGGAGGACAGTTAACAGCAACATAAATCACACATACTGTAACATGTTCTTGGCTGTTAAAAAGGATTTTCCATGTATTGGTTTTTGTATGTTTTTGTTATCAATAGTCGTCTATGTAGTAGTGGGAATTGTTGCTGTGTTTCTGCTTATCTGTAGTTAGAGAAGAGTTGAATCCCTAAAGATATAGCATAGCAACGCCTTGATGATGTTCTACAGTACAGAAACTGGACTGAATGAATAGTGCATGAAATTTGTCAAAAGAGCTTTAGAAAAACAAGTATTAATTTGTTTTTGTATATATGTATGTATGTATGTATGTATATATATATAGTTTTCAACCCCTCTGAAACACCAAACTTACTTAAACAAAAGTAAATGAAACAAATACTAATACTAAAGATATTATGTGAAACTCTTGCAGTTAGTTTCATGGATGTGAATAGAGCAATGGAAATTCACAGCTATAATCTAAAAAACATTGGGAACACACTGAAGCTCCAAAGCCCCAATCTATCCCACTCTGCAGACTTCACTCCCCCTCAACAGGCGCTGGAGAAACTGCTGCCTCACTGCCAAATCCAACAAAGTCATTTCCTGTCGTTTCCTGTTGGGAGGAAAATGACCAGGGCTAATTTTAGACGTAAAGCTTGAAGAGCAGTAAGTGGCCTGCTGCAGCTCACCAGGGGTCGGCCTTGTGTGGGTAAAAGTGTAAACCTGAATGAAAAACTAGAAGTGTTTTGACTTGTTTAAATGAGAGCCAGACATTTTCCCACCCTTGTTTCTCACAGTTGTGATGCATTGGTTAAAATGATTAAAGACAAATAGTAGCATAACTTAGTAGTTGACATAGAGCCGCTACAGCTACAGTCAATTATAAACATAGAAGCTAAAAGTTAAGTAATGATTATATTAAGTCAATTGTTCACTACAGTTGATAAATACACTGGCTGGATTACTTTTGTCACATACAACTAACATGAATATTTCCCTTTCTCTTTCAGAACCTGACCAGCAGCAGTCGGCCTCCCCCCAGATACACTTACGACCCATCTATCTTTGCATTTCGATCCCTCAGCACGGTGCCCCCATGCAGCCCCCTCAACTCCAGCGAGGACCCTCCCTGTTCATAAGGAAATGCTCTCAGCCGTTCCACAATGACCCAGAACCCAGTGCCCTGTTCTGCATTCCCAGACAGACAGCTGCTTTCATGTGGCTTCTGCTGCCGAGACCAACAAGTGACTGTTAAAAGACTGACAGCTTTAGAAGCACACTTAAGAAACATGTCTGCTGGTCTAACTCTTGCACACTCAGGTAATCCTGCTCCTAATGCTGAAACAGGCTAAACTACACACTAAAGTCCAAGGGTATTTCAGGTATTGCATGCCTCAAAATTCCTAAAATGTTCCGGACGAATGGAGAAACTAATTCATAAGAAACTTGATGATTTTCAAGTTATACAATGCATGTAAGACAATCATTGGTACCAAGGAGTCTTCCTTAGAATGATAAGATTCTTGGTAACTCCACATAACAGACACAGTGAGTTATCTTATTGTTGAACAAAAAGGCAGTTTTTATCTGATAACTCTTTGGCTATGAATATGCAGGTCATGAGATATAACCAACTGTAATGACTGTAGTTGAATAGTCGATTTTTTGATGATGTACTGTGTATTTTAATGATTGTCACTTGTAGTCAAAGTTGAATACATTTATCTTCTTTCCTTGCATGGATTCCATTGATTTGCAGAAAGAAGTGGTGTCAATATCCGACAACATTAGTTACTGCACATTTGGCAAAGTGTAATCTGTGTTCTGCATAGCCTACTTTATAGTGTGCCATGATTATACTTCTGTAATTCATTACTTGGAGGTAGAAGAGGATTGATTGTGAATAGACATTTTAGTGTCTTTACAAGTCCCTTATTGCCTCAGGGTGACATTACTGTTGTATGAAATGCTAGTTTTCTCAGTTCCACACAGATTGTTATGCATTTGATGGACAAAACACCACTCTTAATAAGGACATTGCTGAAGAGAAGGTAACATTGTGACTGATGTCCATGTTGCACAACATGAACCAATAAATGCCCTGTGGCCTCTTGTTTGGGCAACCACTTGCCTTCTGTTTTTATATGAACTGTTTGTTGAAGAAAACATGGTATAATGTGAGACTATTATGTATCTTGGGGGGAAAGGTCTGCCACCTGCTTGTTTCCATGGACATGCTATTATTTGCCTGGAATGGTCCACAGAATGGCATGAATATTGTGTATTTATTAAATTACATGTATTATTTTAAAAAACAACAACATGCTGTTATGGAGATTGTATTTACACTGATCTGACCTTTAACTTGGCCTGGTGGTGTCTGCCATTGTCTAGACAACTTGTCTAGACAAGTTTAATGCCATACTGTGGACCATTTTAAGCAAAGCAATATCTCCAAACAAAACAGACAAACATGTACAACACTGTATTGTTTGAGGGTTAAAAAGGTGAAAAATAAAAAAAAGATATATATTTTTTTTAAATCTAGCTAAGAGACGGAGGATGTGTTTCTACCTCTCATTAGTGGATCACACACACACGAGTTCAGAGCAATCCACCTCAGCCAAGACCACAAGCCTCTTTACGCCAGATCATTCCCTGAGAGGAGCTCTTTGTGTGAGAAAAGAGAGAGAAAGCGCCTCTGACGTCAAAACTGGTTTGGGTGTGAACAAGGCATCCTAGTCAAATCCAACTGAAAGCCCACAAAACTGGAACAATGGGGTCAGTAACAATTATTGAGTTTAATTACATTTTATATAACAAAATACAGTCATTTGACAACATTAAAGGGAGCACAAAGCATGAGAATACAAGAGCAATTAGTAGGAATTACACATTAAGGAATCCGACTTCATGCAAACAGTTCAAGTGCTGACTGGCTTATTGGGAAATCCTGTTAAAATAAGAACTTTGAGCCACGTTTGCATGTGTGTCAGTGTATATGCAGACACACTCAATTCACTTAGCTTGAGTCATTATCAGCTTGCATTTCATCCAGTTAGCCATCCAAGTGTCCAGATGGTCAGAAAAGCTGCTTCAATGCCTTCCTCTCTTTGCCTCTCCCTGCTACGCATTCTCTTTTGGAAAAAAAAGGTTATGCCAGCAATTGACTAGTGCCAAACAGGAGAAGGGTTTACGGTTTGGGTGTCAGGTGAATTTAACAGCAAGAGAAGGATGAATTGAGATCAGTTAAACGTCCCTGCTCTGTCTCTGACCATTTTCCACTCAGCTGCAGCTCATTCAAAGTAAATGACAAAATTTTAAGTGTGACCCCATCTCTGCGTACAAAAGTGCCAGCAGGCCGACTGCCCAGTGTCTTCCCAGAAAGAGGGCACTTCTCCAGCTTTCTCAATTTAAGTGAATAGAAATGGTGTGGTTTTTAATCACTCTGTAAATAGTCCCAACAGCTGAAAAGGGTGGATTACGTCTCAACGTGTGGGTTCAGGACAGTTTTATTGGTCTGCCTCTTTAATTCTCAGAATGACCAATAGTAGACTTTCTATAGACCGAGGCAGACAACTTTGTATTGTAAGTATTCACTGGTTTAGAAACTGGTGAAGTTGAGTAAGAGTGCTCCCTCAGTAGCCATATTTGTCATTCAGGTGTGTGCGGCCATCTCCTGTCTGACCTAAAGGAAATAAAAGAACACAGTTTATTAAAAGAAAAATCAATAGAAAAGAATAATAAACAAACAAGAGTGGTGTAAAGGATATGGTCAGGTTGCTGACCATGTTGTTAAATATTCCAACCTTCACAGCTTCTTAAAAGTCACACTAAAGTTAAGACTCAAAGCTTATAATTTCAGAAAGATTTTCATTATAGATATTGTTTTTTTATTATACACTGTATAAATGAATTGGAAATACATAATTATTCCTTATAAAGCAAAGTTACCACAAAGTATACCTTACCTACAGGAGGCACCCACACACAATAATCAGGGTCATCATCAGGATACTTCCCCCCAGTGAGCGGCACAGGCGGCTAAAAACAAACAGAAAATGTAATGAATGGATATAATAAAATAACATGGCTGTTTTGCTGTATACTGAATATGCAGACTCTTACCCGGCTCGGGCCAGTGACTTTTTTCTTCTTTTTGGGACTGGCCTCTGCTGTTGTTTCACTATTGCCTTCCAATTTAGACTCTATTAAAACACACTGCTGATCAGGTACAACTTTAATGGAGTTGAAAATGTACAATGTTGGTACAGGTAAAATTTTCTTTTAGATTTTAAGATTAAAACCTGTGCAAGTTGGATCTGTGGACATTTCCTTGTTGATGGGACATTTCGTAGCTGCATCTGTCATATCAGCTCCTTTCTTTGCTTTTAGACTGTGCTCTGAAAAATAAATGTAAGCTAAACATAAGGAGTAACTTAGAAAGACAGTCAGCCATACAAAGACTTTGATGTGGCCGCCCTCTAGTGGAGCTATTGAGAACACTTATTATACACTTAATGTATTCTCACACCTTTTAATCTGGGTTTTGGCATTTCTTCGTCATTCTCTTCTTGTATCATTTCCTCTTTTGCCATCGTTCTGGTCTCCTTGGTTTCCGTCTCAGGTTCAGCCATATTTACACAGTCTTTATCATTATCATCATCATCGTCGTCCCCCTCCATTTTGTGCTTGTTTTCATCTTCTTCCTCCTCCTCTTCTTCCTCCCCACTGGCAGGCAGTTCTTTCATGTTGAAGAGCTCTGCGGGTAGATTGGGACGCTTTGGGGGTAATTTCTGTAAACGTGTAAAAAGTAAAAATAAACAAAAAAAAAACCAAAAACGTAAATATAAATAAACAGTTTGAGAACGTTAGCTCAAATAATTGTTCTTACCCCAATTGTACCAGTCTTGAGTTTGAATTTACTACCACCCTTCATTGCTCCAAAAAGTGGAAGAGCTTTTTTAGACTTTTCTGGCTCTGAATTGCTGCTGCCATGCAACATAAACATTGAATTAATTAATCGAATAAAGCTGAAAAACAGATTAAATAGTATACCTAGGCAAAAGTGAAGGCAACTGTGCAGGTCGTGTAAGTTCAACTAGTTTGCGAAGTCTTTGAGCTTCTTTCCTCAGATCGGCAATATGAACATGGAGTTTCCTGCGCTCAACACCGTCCATTGCAGCCTCACTCCGAACAGCGGTCATGAAAGCATCTAGAGGATCCTCAGTTGATGACCCGGAAGAGTCTGACAGAGATGTGGTTAGATAGATAAATGGTCAAGATACTGGACTACACAAAACTTACACCAGAGTGGAGTTAAAGACTAACCTTTCCTCCCAGAATCAAGCTTTTTCTGAGTGTCTTCTAATTCTTTTTCCACCCCAGCTAGTTTGGCCACCTGCGTGAGCCACACAAACATATATTTTTCGCATCATTTAAATTTTATTTTAAGATTTGGCTGTTGGCTCAAGGTGCTCCAGTCTACAGGTCATAACAGGTGCAACAAAGATCAAACTGCAAAAAACTGAGTACAAAGCCAATATGTTGGTGCACATACAGGTGCAAAACATGTTGGCTTGGTCATGTAAATAAAGATAAATCAAATAAAAATATAAACATTTTTATTTTAACTATACTTCCTTGCAAGGCTCATACTTTTCTGGTGTGCCTAGATTCCAAATTGTGAACGGTTTTAATCTATGCCATGTGCATTGTTGCATTCTATTAGTAATGAATGAGCATCTAAGTATGGTTGAAAACATATTTAGCATTACTAAAGATTCACCCACCAGGGATTCATAGGTCTCGGCCCGTTCTTCTATCTTCCCTGCCTTTTTCATCCTCTCCTGTCTCTTCCGTTCCACTGTGCCAGTTCGGTCCAGGAAAGTATCATCATCACTGTCATAGTAGTCCTCGTCCTCCCAGTTCTTCTTCTTGCGCTTGCGGGACACTGGACATCACACATAGAAGGGGTCTTATTGTAACCTGTCATCCTGGGTAAAAAGTTAAGTCATGTCTCTTGCCCTTGATGTCCCACCTGCCTCCTGGCGCAGCAGCCCTCGAGCCTCTAGCATACGACACGCCTCCAGGCAACATTGAACTGTCACCTCTTTCTTCTTTCCTGTGTTGGTCACCTCAGCCACTAGCTGCCTTCCCTTCGCATCATCCACTGGTAATCTAACAGGAAATAAATGTTAGTGCCACTTAACACAAAGCTCGACAGTGGTCTAGGTTTTAAATATTTTTGTAAATTACTTGATTCTGCAAAGCCATGTTCCAGAGCTCTTCTCTTCATACTCAAACTCTAACTCTTCACCTGAGATAAAACAGAAATAATTAGATATCAATGCAATAAAAGTAATAACAAGACATAAATAATATAGGGATGTTATAATTGTCAAACCTTCTCTGTCATAAAATCCCTGGAGTGTTTTCTTTGGATCTTTTAGATAGGCTGCTTCCTGATCCTCTTGAAACTCTGTTGAGAAAGGGTTCTCCTCATTTTCATCCTCAGCAACAGCGTCATCAGCTGAAAGAGAAATCCAAAAAGAGAATAAATGCATATTCATTTATAATTAGGGCTGTGATAAAGAAGCACATTTTTGTGGCATTACAACTCACCTATTCCCCATGAGCAGCCTGAATCATCTTTTGACTGTTTGCTCTGGTTCTTCTTGTTTTCCACATTCTCTTCTTTTTCCTCCTCGTCATCGTCGTCAGAACCAGCCCCCATCATCCTTTTCTCCAGCTCCTCTCTCTGCTTTCGGGCACGCTCCTTCAATTCTGTCACAGTAAACTCAGACTCCTCCTCCTCATCAGACTCTGCACCCTGCATATATCAATAGTAGTATGTGGGATCACAATGAATACACTCTAGGATTTAAGTTCAAAATGACAATACAGCAGATACAGTAACCAATTATAACCTTGTATTTAGATCTAAGTTGGGTCTAGACCAGTAGTTTTCAACCTGGGGGTTGCGTAATTATATGTGGAAAAATAGGAAACAAGGCTTGACCCTTCAAATGAAGATACATTTATAGCCATTTACTTAGCCATAAGGCTAAAATATTAAAATAAATAAATAGTACAATTAGTTTATAGTATAAAAAGTATTAAGTTGATTTCCTGAACATAAACTATACAGACTTTCAATCAGTTTTTCATTTTGCAGGTCACAATGCAAATGGATATGATGGAGTATTATGATTATTATTAAAACCACTTGTCTAGAGACTATATTACAAAGTGGTACAATAAGGCTTGTCATGATAGTTATATCCACTTCTCGTTCTATAAATTAAAAATGAGGCTCAATATTTATTGTGTACATTTTCTTTGCACTAAAGGAGATTTTTGCGTGTATGGAGAAGGTTGAATGAGTAACTTTTTTTAGCTAATAAGGCTACTTGTTGCAGCGTATGCCTTTCAACAATACTATACATAAAAAAGCTATATAAATACTGATATTATATAGCTTTGGGGTAATTGTGTCAGTGATATAATTTGGTTTCAGTATTAACATGCCATGATAATTTCAGTAGCAATATATTATATTGTACTGCATTTTTCAAGTGACAGGCCTAGACACAAGATTTTTGCTTTTGTCTCTTGTCAAAAGCACAAGACACCTCCCCTGCAGAACAAACTAACCAAATTTAATCTTGCATCTTAATGAATAATATGAACCATTACTTCTGCATCTTACCTGTAAAATAAAAAGTCTTGTACTCCCACCAAACTTCAGCACATGTCCCACTTTTATCCTAATGTAAGTCTTTGGTGGGATCTTGTTCTTGTTCACGACAGTCCCGTGCGTGCTGCCCAGGTCTTGGACGTAGAAGCCCCTCTCTTCACCCACAGACCCCATTTCGCCGGACTCCCCTCGGTACTGAATGATGGCGTGGTACCGTGAAATGGACGGATGCTCCAAAGACACATCACACACTGGCAAACGTCCGACAACGAAGAAGCTCCTGTCTTTAAGGGGTATCGTGTTTACAATCGCCCCGTTTTTAAGGATTTCTATAGAGTATGGGTTATCCGGAGCTACACTACCCCAACTCGGTTCTGTATAAGGCAGAGGGGGAAATTTACCAGGCAGGGGACCTTTAGGGAGTACTTTAGACTTGGATTCATGTTTCGTTTTGACACAATCCATCTGCTTGCTTGGAACATTCGTATCCCTTATCCCTTCTTTTACTGTCTCCGTGTCGGGTTTTGTTTGAGCTTCTGCATTTCCGTCTTTCTTGTCCCCTTTGCTGCTTGATTCCGAGTCTGGCGTAGACTTCTTGGTTGGAGCAGTAACAGTGACAGCGCGCTTGGTTGACAGAGATGGTACCGCAAAAAGAGCAGGCTTTTTAAACTGCTCCACGTCCACCTGTGCTTTAGACACAGTGGCCGTTTCAGTGTTTTCATCGTGGTCTGTTACCGTAGCCTCCGGTGTGTCCATTGTAGGGTTTATTTCGTTTTCCACACGCTCCTCAGAAGACGGGGAAGCGGCCATGTCTGTTTGGTGCGTCAGTCAATTTGGTCCGTGTTACTATAAAATGTTTACAAACTCGATTATTGAGCTATAAAATTATGTTAGCGAAATAACTTACTATAAATGTATGAATAGAATCAAGTACAAATATTAATATTTATATTGACTGGTATCTCATTTTTTTCATTGTATCAGAACCTTACATAGCATTTTTGCTTACCGGACCTATTTGCAGCAAGGACAGGAAGTTTTTATGCGCTCAAAACAGTCAGAGCTGAAATGTTAAACTTGTTCTGCATCTCCTAAGAGAGGGATAATTTACATTGTATCACAACGTTTTTTACTTACGCTGTAAGTTATAGCGATATTTATTCTTTACATTGATGAAAATGTTTTTGTATTAAGTACTGAACTGTATTATATCATGACGGTGCAGGCTATGGATATACCCAAAATGTATTTTGTGATTGCATAATTTGACGGATCAGTGATGGCTGCGCTGCATTCTTAACAACTCTCATCCTTTCTGAGGCTTCACAGTTTATGATGCGTTACTGGGGTGAGATCCCGGGCCCTGCAGGGGCTCCTCCGAGCCGCAGCTCCTTTGACCTGCTCCAACGTGAGTTTCGCTCAGTGGAGATGCAGGACCCTCCTCTGCACCAACCTTCAGCTCAGCGGCCGCGCCCCACCACCATGCTGGACATCCCCTCTGAGCCCTGCAGCCTCACCATCCACACTGTACAGCTCTGTCAGCACACACGACGTCTACGGGGACTTCTAGCTGTGGCGCAGACTCAGGCTCAAGGCCAAACCTCTGCCTTCTCTGAAGGGAGGTTAGAGGAGGCAGACACCAACCTGCCTCTACGGGCCCCCACCCCCCCTGCCATGCCGGACGACCTGCTGCCTGTGGACAGTAAAGCTCCCAAACAGCCATTCAACTTTCGACACAGTGACCCTGAAAGTGACTTCTACAAGTGTGTAAATCAGAGCGCTCATGTTCTAGTTGTTCCCCTTATACTACAGCAAATATAAATCTTTTTAACAGAAACACATGAAAGCAAATTAATATAATTCTGTCATCCTTCAGAAATCTATTTCTTCTGTTTCATTTTCAGGGGCAAAGGTGAACCTGTCCTAGAACTTAGTTGGCCGTCCTGCAGACCGCTCTTGTATCAGTCAGTGGCCACAGTCCTGGCCCACGCTGGCTTTGAGTCGGCCCAGGAGAGTGTCCTGGAGACACTCACAGACCTGGTTCACGAACATTACCTCAAGCTCACTCATCTGCTGCGAGTAGCAGTGGACAGAGAGGCTCGACTGGGCGCCACTGCTTTCCCTGATGTGATGGAGCAAGTCTTTCATGAAGTGGGTATTGGCAGTGTGCTTGCTTTGCAGCGTTTCTGGCAAGTGCGAATAAAGGACTATCACAGCTACATGTTACAGGTGAGACACCAGTGTGAGATTTTTCTGCTCTCTCTATTTCTATACTCCACGTTTATGTTGTTGTTGTTATTATTGTGTACACACTGTGGCTGTTATTGGCTTGAATGCCTACTCCTGTTTAAAAACACATCCAAGGATTTTATGATGGTTTAGGACCAAAGAGTGTAAAGAACAATATTTTCACAATTGTATGTTTTGTTTAAGCTCCTGCTCTACTTTGCCCTGTCTCTTTGTATCTATTTCACCTCTCACTATTTTCATCCTCAGTTGAGTAAAGATCTGTCAGAGGAGTACGAACGTCTAGTAAACCCAGAGAAAGCTCAGGAGGACTCCAAACCTCCCAGGATCAAGGAGGAGCCCGTGAGTGACATCCCATTCCCTGTTAGCGAGGAGCCGGAGGCCGACTTGGCATCCGGGGACCAGGCTCTGCCCATGGGAGTGCTGGGGCAACATGGAGAGAGACTAACGTCAGGCTTGGACAGTGACCAGTCTCCTCACACGTCAGGTAAGACTCTACCTCATGTTGTTTTTACCTGGACCTGGTCATTTAGGAATGTAACATTAGTAAGTAATGTAACATTTTAAAGTTCATTTGTGGAAATGTAGCTGTATTTTTCAGACTTATTTTCTTTGAGTGGAGCATAGATTATAACCCCATGCACACTTTAAAAGCATAGAATTTATAATTCTTCAAATATTTAGGGGTTGTACATCTTCATAAAAAAGAAAGAAAAAAATAAATAAATACATATATATACATATAATCAGGACAGACATACTCACATGACTTTTTATTTGGCTACAGCAAAGAAGTAAACGCTAACATGCATGAAGCCTTCCTCAGAGAGCTTGAACAATTGATAATGTTCAAAAGTGGGTTGATTGGGATTGGTGCCAGACCTTTATAGTTTTGAGATGACTATGGCTAACGCAGTTCTAGTTTGGAAATGTTATTCTCAGATCCTAAAAATCAATCAAATAGCTTGCAATTTCCCTTGCATTGTTTAAAGATTGAAAATAGATATTATTCTTTCTTTCTCTCAAACAAGGTGCAGGCGGCGCCAACAACTCCCCCCTGTGGCCACAAGTAAAAATAGAACCACATGACGGTGATGATGGCCAAGGATCCAGTCACCACCATCACCACCACAGTGTCCTGGGAGGAGACGTGTTCGAGGAGGGGGGGCCCATGTCCACTATGAGTGAGTCTGGGGGGGCCATGGCTCCGTCTCCAGGGGGTGCTGCATCAGATGGGAGCTATGGCTCACAATCACCAGACTCTCTCATGGGAGCATCTCCTGTCTTCAACCAGAGGCCCAGGAAGCGCAGGAAGATGTAACATTGTGTTTCTTATAAAAGACATTTTCAGAGGTCAATGATGCACAGCTGTGAAGTTCAGGGCTTAAAATCTTCAGAATATTACTTCAAATTTGAAAAGAAAAATACCACATCTTAGTCATCATTTGCTTTTTAAACGTGCCCTTATATGGAAATAATATAAATATTAATTTTCACACATATTTGCAATAAGAGTTTTAAAACATTGCTGAATAAAATTCCAGAATAAATAATACTCCTGTGACTGTGGTGTGCGCTGCTGTAATTATTATGAATTCTACACTCCAAAGATCCAAGACAAACATAATGAACAATCACACCATCAAATATTTCCACTCTGAACGACCATCTGTTTGTGATCGCTCATCTTTCATTCATGTTTTCCTGCTTGTTTCTGGAAGAGTCCATTATTCACAACCCTAATCTGAGTAGGAAATACTTTGTTGCTTCTTACAGGACAGAGTCAGAGATCTACACTGACACACAATCATTCTATTAATAAAAGTCAATGTTTTCATAACAGGTGTTCTTGTCATTTTGGCCACCACAGTATTTGCCACTTCAAACAATAAAGCACAATGATAAGGCTTTTGTACTTCCATTTCCATATTAATTACTAATCAACCCAAAATATCTCATGAATACAAAGCGTGACATTTTATTCCCTTTATTGCCTGAAGAATAAAATCTCTTTTCATGTTTCTTGTGGCTTGATTTCAGTCGTTGAGTTATTTGTAGAAAATATAAAGCTCTTTCAATTAGCTTAATGAATCGCAGAACAGGGGAATAAAAAGATTTAGACGCAAATTGTTTTGTTGAGCAAGCTAATAATTCAGTAAACGGCTTGTTTTCTCCAGCTATTAACTTTTATTGCGTTTATTCAAATACCAATTATTACCGTTGCAATTTATTCACATACAAATCTTTAACGCCATTCTTATGATGATATATTTGTGCTTTATTTCCCAAGTGCAGTTCACATGAAACACACAGGCGCAACCACCTGTCAACCTGAAGCCCTCGCACCAAATAGCATCTGTTTCAGTAATGAGACAAAGCCGTGAATGCAACACCAGAGGCAATTATAGGCTGGTAGTCTGCTTCACCAAGGCGACATCAATCCACGCTTAATGGCAAATTAATCATGGCACACATAGTTTTGCATCCACAATGAGGTGCGGGTTTTTTCTTGATGTGTGATTTCTTTTTGTGTATGATGATCACATTCTCACAATTAGTCAGGTAATTGGCTGCATGGACAACAAAGTGCCAATGAGGTAATGTATTTTGAATAGTCATTTAGCTACACTGATAGTTTTTATGAGGGAAAGTGAGGGAAGAAAACTTTGACCATACATACTTGTAATGTTTTTTAACATTAAATACAATCTGAAACTTGTTACATGCACAATATATTCTAGTTGTTGTTTACCACAAGCAGCACAAGACACCGAGTGGTAGCATACAAACATTTAACCTAAATATGTACGTGCATGGCAAATATGATCCCATTTGGTCTGTTGAAGGTGAAGAATGTTTTTCAAGAACAAGTCTTCCTTCTAATGTTTATTACTACCTTTACTGGATTTCATTTTTTTTCTTAATGGATGTTGCAGTTAGTGATGAGTCATACCAGTGATTTTATCAAGTAACACTATGGCAGGTATAGCAATATCAATCCGATACCGATGTCATTGAGTTTTGTAGCCTATTAAAATTGGAACTGTAAATAATCATTTTCTTGTCTCTACCCCAGTCTATACAGATCTGAAAATGTGTCATATATGTGCAGATAAACTAAAATATAAACAATGTAACATTTTTGCAACATTTTGCATGACAATCAGTACTTTTCAATACCTCAGTCAGTATCAATTTATCTATATTTACAGTGGTGATAAATGTGGCAATTTTTTAATTACTGATTAGTTTGTGGTTTGAACACCAAATGTCAATGTGTCTTTGGGGATTGCTCTTCACTCATCTTTCCTGTGACTGATGTGTTGAAAACACTTTGTTAACTCAGTAATGATTTCATTGTCTGATGTGATAAGAACATTCTCTACTAATTGAAATAAACAACAGCTTAGTCTCTAACATCTCTCTAATGTTGTGACCTGCTGCATGACTTCTTTGCAGTCTTTGGTGTTTCTCCTTGAGCTCATTTTACCTGCACAAGGCACCTGCACAGGGGAGCGCAGGCCGTTTTAAGGTAGTTTGTTAACTTGTCAGAAAAGTGCTCTAGGGAGGTTCAGCAAAGGTAATAGCACTGATTGGTGAGATGCAGGTGGTGTGGTAACATTGGCTTGTGTACTTTGTAAATACCCTGGGATCAAAACGTCAGTGAGACCAGCAACGATGCACAGTGGATCAACAGCACTGAACAACACACAGTGGCAGAAGATAGACAACTTATGTGAAATGAAATATCATTTTAGTCGTCAAGTTTGTGTCAAGTTTGAAGTTATTGCAAGCCCCACAGTCTAATACATCAAAACATGATGCCCTTTGGTGTAAAATTCTGATGCTAAAATTACTTGCTTTCATCCATTTTTGAAGTTTCTGAAGCCTACAACTCCCAGAGCCTTAACATATGTAACAAATTCGTTGTTTTTTTTACTATTTCTGACGCGCACAATTCACTTATCTTCAAACCCTCTGTGTCAGAAATGGATGAAGGTTGATCACAAGAAGGACACCTGAGCAAGCAGTATCCATAAGTGAGAGACTGTAAGAGTAAGAGTAAGACTGCTGAGTGAACATTTAGTTAGAAGGAAAGGTTAGAGCTGCCAAGTACAGAAGAGCAAAGAGATTTCTGCATCAGATCCGTGATGTCATGACTGCTGGTGTAAGAGAAGAGGAAGTGGAGTTCAACAACAGCAGGTGAGGAGCACTATATTCAATTTATACTGCCACTGGAACATTTCAGGCAAAGCTTAAACATTTCCACGCAGACCTTTCACCAAAAAGGATCAGCTGTAAACTCCAAAATCAATAGAAAATATTGATCTGTTCAGCAAATTTAGGAAATGTAATAACTGAAAGCATGATCCAATTATATTTGCCCTGTGACAATGTGACCTCATCAGTTTGTAAACAGCTGCTGAGCGGATGCACAGGGGAGAATAGGTGTAATTACAAAAATGTCAAGATGTTTTGAGCAGGGTCTAGTATGAGCCAGAGCAGAGGGAGCACTGGAATAATGGGACCCAACAAATGATTAATTACCTCTCTATGTGCACCTCCATTCATTTAGCACAGAGTTTAATCTCTTCAGCCTTAGTTGAAATTGTGAGTGGAATGAAAATAGGTTTAATCTTTACACAATAGAAGCTCCTTCAGGGTCATCCAATTTTCTGTTTGTACAATTTGAAAACGAGAATGCAATTCCAAAGTAATGTCATCCAAGAATTCAATAAGTAATGAATAATAAGGCAAGATATGGGCAGAAAAAATGTGTCTGCAAACATTCACACATGATTGATATCTTGAACACAATGTTCTTGTCCTCTGCTACAGTAGAGACGATTCACTGCTCCTCAGAGAGGAGAGCAATGACTGGTGAGTGTCTGGATCAATCAATGGGTCTTTTCACTTACGGTTGTTCCACTGAAAATGTAGAATGGGTCGAGACACCACTGCTTCACATATTCTATTTGGGGCACATTGAAGTGCGTGTAATATTACGTCCATCTAAGTATATGGCGGTTTTCACCACCCAATTTAATCATATACCATCAACAATCTTTGTCAGTAGAAGAAGTACACACATCTTGTACTTATTTCTATCACTACTATGTAATAATCCTATCCAATCTGGATGATACTGTTCTCTAAACATGTATTCAGGTCTCCACTGGAGAGCAGTGTTGCACTGTTCCATGACTATTGTCATTCTTTTCAGATTGAGGCTTCTTTGTGAAGGGGCTTGGTCACTCCCTGGTCTTGTGAGCCAGACAAAAGTTTAGGACATTAACATTTTGAGCTCACTGTATGTTACCCTCTATTATAAGAGGGTATGTAGAATTTTTATTTCAATTTTCAAAAACAAAAAATCAAATATTGCTTTTGTTTATAACAATTGTATTTTATATTAGTTAAGATACAAAAACTCTGGGCATGATGGACAAATTGTTTATGTTATTGTTTGGTGTTTTGGTTCTCAAGATGATCAAGATGACCAACCAAAAAGCAGACTGAGCCTCAGATAAGTTTGTTACGGTTCAGGGTCGGAAACCAAAAGCACAGGTCACAGGTGGCAAAAAGGTATGGATTTATTGACAAAAAGGAATTTAGCAGATTTCCCAGGCAGAAGCTCACCGGAGCAGACTGAAGGAGGATCAGGAGAGTGCCTGATCTGGAGCGGACAGGGAAAAAAACTGGTAAGTACACAAAAATCTTCAGGTTACAGGTAAGAAGAGCAAGATGTAGCAGTAACTGAAGGTATAACATTACGATCTAGCACAGAGGAGCTGGCTGGAGAGGCCTTTGCAGCTACTTGATTCCAAAATAAATGACTGGCCGACGCTGATGAGGCTCCTGCACACCTGTCCCCTCTGTGAGAACAGGAAGGGGAGGAGACAGAGGGGGCAGGCTCCCTCTGTCTCCCTCTGAGAAGCAGGGGGAGGGCTGGGCTGCTGGAGGAGCTGTGACAAAGTCTATCATTGGTTGCCCTAAAACCGGTTGGAAATAAACTTCTGCACCTCACTGAGTGAATTTGGACGTTCTGAGCTTTCACCTGAGGCATGGTCTGTCCAGAATGGACAAAAATCATATTTGTCCTCTATTCACAGGGTACAGCACAGGCAACATTTAAGTTTGTATGTCTTTACATGTTTTTATCAGTCCTTTATTGTGTGTTTTTCCTTTATTTGCTAGTTTATCAATCTGTAAATCAATGTTAAAATCAATATAAAAATCACAGGAGTGCGCAGAACTTACAAAAATCCAATGTAATTCTTAGCTCAAAGAGCTATATTTTAAAAATGGAATTTTTTTTTACTGCCCTCAGGCCGTGACTATGTTATTCTTTAAGAACAAATAGATATCTGAAATCTTTTTGTTCCTACTACTATTCACCTTTTAAATTTAAACTCTAAGTGATAATGCATGTGTAATATCTCTTTTATTGGGTGTTATTTACTAACCTTAAAGCTCCCCATTGTTCAGAAATGCTCCATTATGTGTCTTGTGTCTTTATATGTTTGGTTGTTCCCTATGTGCTTTTTTACTGCTTGAACCTATTGGACCTGGTGGGATTAATAAAGTTGTCTGAATCTCAATACATACCCTACCTTTAAAATGGCATACATATTTTCTGCTTGCTGAACTTACTGATAATTCCTTTCCAATGATTCAAAACTATGCACAATCCGATACTATGCTCTGTAAGCTATGGCTGATTATATTTCCCTTGGCCTCAGAGTTGAGGTGCGTTTGTTTTGCTCAAAGGTGCACCCACCTCATGTTATCTTGATATCTTAATTGCTTGTCTGTGGCAACAGTGTGTTGTTGTGTTAAGTGCTTTTCTCACATCTGCCTTGTTGCCAGTGCAGAGTATAAAATAACCAATTAGGCATTCTGCATGTGCCCGGAGCCAGCGTACAAAAATAGCATGACCGTTTTCTCATTTCATTCCACCAATTTATATGGCTGCGGGTAATGCATTCATGTCAGGTGGTTTAGACGATGGTATTGATATGGTAAAGGAGCCATCAGTCCCATGCGTACATTATTGTACTGTGATTGTTCAGTAAAATGGATCTTATTTAAAGGGACTTTTTGACTAACTGTATATTCTCTTTCTGTGTCCTTGTGCAGGAGGGTGTTCTCTCAAAAAATCATATCCAAAGCATCAGGAGTAGAGTGCAACTGCATTAGAAGTACAAACAATACTCAGAACATTCTCCTGCCTCGGTGATCAGCTCCTGTGTATTGTGCTGAACACTAATTGGGAACCGGTGATTTGCACAATACAGTACTACACATGTTTTCTAACAAGGCTCTGGTGTTACTCATGTGTGGTCGGGCGTCTGCCAGTCACCAAAACAACCCTCAGTTAAAATGCACTGGAGAAAATAGAACAATATTCCGACTTGTAGAAACCAGTTTACAAACACTGTATGTGTCCAATCTTCCACAAGACAGTGGGTGCTCATCTGATGGAAACTAAACTTCTCAAATGACATCCACAGCACTCGGGTATAGGTATATTTATTATTCACTCAAGTGAGTATTTTATGTACCACCTGTTTTAATTCATGAATGCTTAACTCCAGTCATACAAATAATATAAAATATACATTTTGGTAAAATGTGGATGATCCATTGAGGATTTTGTTGAGGCGATATCTGACGTGTCTTATCACTGTGGCCAATAATGTTTGCCAATATTGATATTAAGATTGTAAAATCTATAGCAAGGGCCACATTTGTACGCCTTTGTAAAGTTCACAAATGTATTTTCTCGCTTTTGTTAAAAACATATGACAAAATGTATGAATTAAGTTGAAAATACATTTAATCATACCATTGTAAAATTTGTCCTCTGTATTTGACCCTTACTTCAATGCTGCTGGAGCAACCTGTCAGGAACAGTAGGCACCACAGAGCAAGCACCTGGGGAAACATCTCCAGACCTGAAGCTATGCTTGGTTAGGACAGCCGTAGCTGCAGGATTTTACTTGTGGTGCATGTTTTTGGGTGGATGAGGAAAACCAGTGTGTCCAGAGATAACCCACTTAGAGGAGTGGAGAAACATTCAAAATGAGCCACTCTAAGTACAAATAATCATTGATTACATTAGAAAGCTTTGCTATATCGCTATTGATTTATATTTATTAATTCTACAATAAAAAGCCTATTACTGTGCATGCTTGTGAAACCCTCTGTTGCAGTGCACTTCTGTGTTACACTTGTGACGCAGCAGCACTGTGATCTCTCCTACTGTGTGGTGATGGAGGAGATGACACCTCTTCATCCGTCTGGAATCTGTCCACACTTTCCTTGAAACTGTCAAAACACTTTTCATATAACAGTATAACCAATGCACCAACTGTCGACAGCATTCATTCTACTACTTAGTAGTACAAATCAGATTTTTTTCCCAGGTTGGCTCCTCCCTACTGACTACTAAAGTACTTTTCACAGATACTGATTTATTTACATCTGGTTGTTTTAATCTAGTTTCATTTTGACTTTGATCAGTAAGACCTGTTGTGTTCTCCTGGTACAGAAATCTTTAGAATGAATTTGTCCTGATTTAGAGGGAAATGAACAAAAGCAATTGTAAGGCAAACATATTCCTGGGGTAAAAAGTTTGAGAGTGAATGTCATTTCAGTTATATAATCAGTTTAAATATAAAAAAGCTATCAGACTTTACACAAACTTGATTTTCCATTTCCATACGCCAAGATTAAGATTGTACCTGTGAAATGACTCCGCTCCTCCTCATTAACAGCCTGTCTCCCACTCAAAACGTAGTCATCAAAAAGCACTTGGTAAAAACAGTTATGTGTGTCTTTCCAAGTTATGAATCCTTGGAACATGTGTTGTTTTGCTACTTTTCCTTATTTCAAAGTTGTAACGCTGCTAATTGCTCAAATGGAGTCTGGATGAAGAGATCTCCTGCTGAGAAACAGATACTTTTGTGAGGGGAGACGAGGTTAGAGCATCAGAGGCATCGTCAGTGTCTTCCACTTTACATAAAGAGGACTTTATGTTTGCAGTTCAAGCTCTCTTTGAGCTCACTCCACAAAAATGTCAAATGGATAGAAAAGGGAATGCTACAAATTTTTAATGGTTTGTTAATAACCTGTAATTATGGATTTGAGTATACTGATGTGGAAGTCCTAGTTATGTACAAATAAAAAACAAATTAAAACTAACCTCTTATCTCAAGTCGAAGATACCTTTCAAAAGTGCTTCATACGTCAATATCAAAGTTAGTGTTAATGACTGAAAGGTTGTTGAAAGTGTCAACATTTATCTCAGTGACTCAAGTGGACTCTTACTCAAGGACCACTTTCTGGCATCACAGACGATTCCCATACCATTCTGCCAATCTGATATTGCTTCTCCAGTTTATTGGCTGCCTATGGATTCATTTGGCTTCAGTATCAGACAGTTTCTCCAGTTTGAATCCAAGGCCGATGAAATGGCAGCCACATTCAGAGGTTTCTGCCAGGACTTAATCACAAATCCAACTGCTTCCTGATGTGGAGCTTGAAACAGGCTGCTAAACTTGACTGTTCTGTGCATACTGGTTAATTTGGTTTTTGTAATTTTATTTTGTACGACAAATGTTAAAAAGTGGGTCTGATTCCCCCCAAAAACAACTGCTAAATTAAAAAAAGAAAAAAAAAATCTGTATTGCACAAGAAAACATCTAAACACAACACATAAGAGCCATGTATACATTTACCTGGCCTTCACATCTTGTATCAATTCCTCTAACAGCCCCATACACTGCAGTAGAAGGCTGATTAAACAAAAGCTTGTTGTGAATCAAGATTAAGAAGCTTTTGTATGGATTGTGATAAGACAACTTCTTTCCAAATCAAGTTCACCAAAACCACCTCTGAATGGTATTGATTCTTTCACATAACTCCCTGTGAGAGAGAAACTGTTTTTAAATAAGTCGTATGGATAAGGTTAGAGCGAGGCTGACATTTATCATCTTTCACTTCAAGGCCTTCTACAAAATGACAAGGCCAAGTGGGACAGGAATGACCCGACTTCAGCTCAGGTTTTGTTTCATCACGGCCTCACATGGACAGATGACATGGAGTTTCTTTATCATTCATAGTGTCACTAATGAAACAGCACTCTCTTTGTGAATTGTCTGTTTTATTTTGGCCTGCAGCGTGTGGGGTTCCAATAATAGTTTACTTGAGCTCAATTAACTCATGTCACACTGTTTAATGGAGCTCATTGGGACTCTGTGTTTCAGCAGTTCATAAGACACTCCCTTTATGTAGTTTTTAAAAGTTGTGGCCTTAGTTCGCTCCTTTGGCTACACAAATGATTCAATTACTCCTCTTTTAAATGTGCGAGCAGAGATAGTGGCTTGACGACCAGAGCACAAGCACAGAATGAAATTAACCTCAGCTAACTCCTACGGCCTCTACACTTGTATTATGATTTTCTATTAAAATGCTATCGCAGCTATAATGAATTCTGTTCATTCAGCCCAAAAAGACGTGGCATTTGCGTCAACTAATTTTTGTTTGTGCCAGGTAAACTCGGAGATGCTGCTGAATACCAAAAAGTTACACATTTAGAGAGTAGAAATTCAAGGTTTTTAAATCAATCATGCAAACCAGTGACATAGCACTTACTTAACATTGAAAGGCACTTTGAAAAAGAGTAAACAAGCCCTGCACATCAAGTTAAGTTAAAGTTCCACGTACTCTTTCTTGTCCCCATAGGGACATTTGTCCTCTGCATTTGACCTTTCCTTCAATGTAATATTGGGATAATATTAACATAGACCCTTGCCAAAGGTAAAAATAACATATTTAAAAATACAGCTCTGTAGTTCATGGTTCATGAGCTGATCAACTATCAGACATTTTCACGTCTGGCAAAAAAATGGTGTCTTTCAAATCAAACTGGCTCCCATAATATGAACTGATGTGTGTGAGCTGTGGAGACTGAGTGAGTGATGTTCTGGGAAAGAGTGAATGGTTTGATGGTTGGTGATGATGATTTTATGTTGTTTGAGATAACTGAATGTGAATGATCACACAACGTTTATGTTGGATTGGCCATTGTAGTACTGTTTCCTGGAATGCTTTTTATGATCTATAACATGTCCAGGGACTACAGGTATAAATTAGCACAAGTGCTACAACCTGGTACAATGGATCTCTCCTGTAAAGGTTAATATACTGTATATTATACACTGTCCTTGTCTCATTAAAGAAACTAAACATGGTTTAAGCTACAGGTCAAAATAAATTATTATCAAAACAAACATTTTTGCAAAACGTTGAAAGTGCTCCAGTTTCATGTCTCACATAACAGCTGTATTTATGAAGAAAAATATATCGTTAATTAAAAAATATCCTTTAGGATGGGACAGTTATACAATGATTCATTATTTGTTGTCGCTGCAAAAACACATCACATAAGCAAAACCCTAACACAGGACAGAAAAAACAGTCACCCCTCAAACGTTGCAGTTACAATTACATGGGATTTTCATTTCTCTCGGCTCAAACTATGTGTTGTGCCTATGGTCTGACCTAATTTTAAGTCACACTTGAGTCTGAGGATTGCCTGAGCCGTGGCTAATGCCTGTAGCCTATGTAAAAATAAGCTGTTAACCCCATGTAAAAGGTCGGGGTTTCAGGATTAAACAAATGAGATGACTAATGACTAAGCTAAAGCGATTTGAAATATTTTAATGATTTGCATATTTTAATAATTCAGCCATTTCTCAGTTTCTTATTGCCATCCCACAATAATTGCAGCTGGGAGGAATGACCTTCTATGACCGAACCAACTCGACATGATGGAGTAGTAACATCCAACACTCTCTGCAGTAATATCTGAGAGTGTTATGTGATTGTTGTGACCAAACTAAGGCTGTTTTGCATATAATACAATATTTGAAATGTATTATTCAGTACTGAGTTGAAGGTTTTTTCTCCATAACTCTAGGAAGGCTCATTGTTGATTATGACCTAACCCTTTCCCCATTAGAATCAATAAGTATACCATAACCGTAATATGTCAAATGGGAATAATTGAGCCGTATCAAAATTTGTGCCCTGAACTAAAAAAATCCAAAATGACATCAAATCCAAATCCAGCTGAGGTAGGAATATCTTTTAAAAGTTGTTGTACAATATCATCAACAAGGTGGATTTAGTTTTATTCGCATAACAGCTGAAGTAAATGTTGAAAGATGGCAATGTATTCAGTCACATACCTGCACGGGACAGGACACAGGTGATGAACAAAGCCTAAATAATCCCATGTTTGCCAAAATCTCCCAGAGGAGCAGAGCTAAACAAACACTGTTACACCACGCGATGTTTGAAGCTCAGGCTCAAAACAAAACATGTCGGCCAGCAGATGATTTTCCACGGACACTTACGCATTAATCTTTATTACAGTAGAAACTCTGGTCATTGGATACTTTATGTGCATCCATAATTAAAATTGTCAGAGTTTTTTTTTTCAACTTCAGTGCAAAACATTGTGACAGCAGTCTTTTGTTTGGTGATAAAACCTATCTATAGCATTGAATGTTAACCTGCTAAATTATAAACTTGTGCAGTAGAATGCAGAGGCTAAATAACACAGAACGTGCATCTCCTGTATAAAAGACTCAAAAACTGCCTTACATTATTTTCATTTAGTGATCTTTGTTGTGAAGTCAGGCTTCTTGGTGCCTGGCCACTTTGAGCCTCAAGCACAGCCCTCAAAGACTACAACGGAGGCAGTACTGAAGATGACTTTATTTTGTGAGTAGATTTGGGTATCTTACGGTGAGTCCATTCCTTGAGCTCACCTGTCAGATAGATAATCGCCCTGTGTTTTTAGACTTGAGCTAACTTTAGTGCCTGTAGCCGGGGGTGTAGCAGAGAGGGGGGGCTGTGTCAGGAGGGTTAATGGTGCTTGGCAACATAATTACTCAGTCTGCCCCGAAAGATCCAATGCAAGAGCTTTATCTGCCTTAACCATAAAGACAGTCAGCAGAAAACTCACAGGAATAGCCCACACAGGATGTAGAAATATATATATATATATATATATATATATATTTATATATTTATATTTATATATATATATATATATATATATTTATATATTTATATATATATATATATATATATGCACCTGAATCAATATGTTTCAATTAAAATAAAATCAGGTAACAATTATAAGCCTGCCCTAAATTAGTGACACATGACAGTAAACCTATGCTTAACTGAAAAGATAAATAAAAATAAACCGGTGTTTGTTGTCCAGCTCTTAATATCTGGTATATATTTTATTATTTGCTGTTTGTTGCTGTGTGTCGCTGATTAGAAGGGATGCATCGATATACTGTGCTTTTGCTTCTTTACTTCCATCAAAGAAGGAACATCATTTTGCTCAAACACACTGAGGGAGGGGTTTCCATAGTGACGTCCTGTACGCTGTAGTCAAGACGAGGCTTGCTTTGATTCTGAGTGAGAAAGTAACACAGAAAAGAGTGCTGAGAATACATACACCGAGGAGCAATTCAGCACAGGCTATGCAAATGTTTAAATCTGTAACACGCACTGTACATTAAAGACATATGTACAGTACGGGGATTGTTGTTTTGTTTAGTTCTTCTTACACAGTGTGAAAAGCCATAGCGATGTAAATTGCTCTCTGTGTACCGGGTGGTCACTAAATATCCTCCTGAAGGTGGTCCTGTGCATGCCCTGTCTGTATTCTGCCCTTTGCTGCTGCAGGTACAGCTTATTAGCATGTTCAGAGGTTGTTGGTGTGCACAACTTTGTTCACTCACTGGGATGTCGGCTGTGTGCATAGCACAGGAGTTACCTGTCTTTAACAACAAAAAAGTATTTTTTTAGCAGAAGAACAAAGTTTGTCATTTTGATTTAAAGGGGTTTGCTGTGTGGGCAGTAGTGCTAAGCTCAAACGGCTCCTTTTTAAGAGTGACAGTCAGCTCCACTGAGATGGACTTACGAGAGCCAAAGTAATTATCAATTGTGTGTGTATTTTGTGTTGAAAATCTTCATGTCTTCACTATGTTTTGCTGGCAGAGTGTTGTTTGCGTTGAGGTTTGCCGCTGATGTTTTTTTTGTGTGTGTCAATTAACTTCCATTTTTTGCACTTTAAAGCAGCACAAAGTAACATTTTTACCTTATTAAACATCTTTGTAAGTCCGAGTGGTGGTGGCAAATGTATTTTTTAGGGACGTTTGAAGCTATCGCCATCTCCACTTGTCTTTGTGCGGAAAACCAGCCTGACAACAATTCCTGAAATTTCTCTAAATATATATATTTTAAATAACTTGACCCTGCCATATGAATTCTCGTGATATTTGTGAGTTCAAAAACTCTTGAGAATCCACCTGGGCGGTGTGCCGCTGTTAGGGCTGCGCTGTTTTGTGCCGCACCAATCAGAGCGCTGCATTGTGGTTTAGGCGGAAATCAAATAGACGAACCTGAACAAAAACTTCAGCCTATTTCAACACATTTATGGACTATTTTGCTTTTGAAAATGTGCACATAGAAGTGCTTTGTGCATTTGAGGACGAGAAAGAAGTCAGTGCTTTTCTCTCAACTGGATTTCTTGATTTCTCGGCTTGTTCCGCTTTTGAGACACTGTGACCAATCAGTTCAAATGTTCGTCATGACGTTAAGCATTTTCCCAAATGACATGTTGTGTGCCTGTACAGACTGATAATGTGTAGAACTAATTCAGAGTGATACACATCTGGCATGAGCCAGGTTACATTTTAAAGCCATATAAACTAATGTGTATTTTAATTCAGGGTACCTTTCTACTCATTTGTTTTTGGTTACATTTTAAGATATAGTTTTTGTTTGCAAGGCACTTATTTCCTTCATCAAAACTAAACTAAGCAACACTGACTTGAGTCTTGATTTACTGTGTAGTGGGAGGAATTTAACTGTTCTCTCCAGTGCCATTTAAATGTCTCAAGGAGAAACCGAGGAGCCATATAAGAAATAATGGGATTGAATCTATGAAATATTACTATCACAGGAATATGACATGTAACCATGGGATACAGGATATATCAGGAGAGAGTGCAGGGAATGTCTTCATAATTTTGTAACATTTATTTGGCTCCAAGGTTACCGTGTCACACTATATCTTTGCTCGACTTTAAAGGTTCCATATTTTGCTATGTTTCATAGTCTACCCTACGGACATTTATGATAATATTTTGCGTTGTGCAACGTTCATCACATAATAAAACCCCTCATCTAGCACACTTACCTGGGCTGTAAGTGTAGAAAACAACGCACTTCAGCTTCAGCATGCTGTCTGGGCCTCTTTCTGACGGTCCCTGCCGATTTGTGACTTTATTTCCGTGTGTCGAAGTTAAATCCAAGTGCGAGCAATGTTGGTAAAAATATCTTGTGAACATAGTGTCTGTAGATACAGTGCTCCATTTGGATTCCACCTGCTTCTGCTGGGAAGCATTTCTTGAATATATATATTTTTTAATTAAGCTAATAAATGCGATCATAAATTATTAATAAAACTAATAAATGCAAAAATGAAAGAAATAACCACTTTGGGAGTTGTTTTGATGTACAAGTAACACTAATTGAAGGCTGAAGGTTCACAAAAGTGGATTTGAATAATGGTTACTTTGAGAAAACTTCTTGAAAATCCCATTTGATTGTAACTCATAAAGTGACACAAAATAATTTTAAAGTGCACTTTTCTCGTGGAGGATTGTCCCCTTGTCTCCATGCAGATCTTATTGCTTTGCCCATATATTCCACACATGGTAAAGTTGCATCTGTTCAACATAAAAAGGACCGGTCCATTCTCACAAAAGTAATACACTGATTTCAAACAACTGAAAGAATAATACATGCAACGTTCAGTATCCCACCAAGCACTGCCACTGAAGGTTTTACTTCCATATTTGAATAAAATTTAAGCCTGTATTTACATAAAAAACACATTCACTAATGTGGGGAAGGAGAAATATGAGTTCTTGGTAAGGATGAAAAACACAGCATGGGTTCATGAATCTTGGAGAATTCCAATAGGTTCAGTAAAAAAACACATTTTAGTTGAATGTCACACCAGTGGATTAAATGCTTTACAAGACGGGTCAATGCTGTGGGAGGTTTTTCAAGTTAAATAAGAATCACTAATCCCATAAGTCAAAGTCATCAGTAATAATTTTGACATACTAAACGCAATAAATATGTCTCCATATTGACACATGGGTTACATGATATTGATTTCTACTGTACTGAGCCACAAATGGTCACAAGCCAGTGTAGCTCTTGTGCTCAAGCTCGCATATGGTAGCCTACATGGGCTTTTGTTGTAGCGCTTTTTTTTTTTTTTCCCACTAAATACATGACGGGGCAAGGTGAGTTGTAGGAAGATACAGCCAGATTATGGTACAACTATAGAAATGAGACGCAAATGAATACCAAGATGAAGCATGAAGACAAGGGGAGATACTCCACACTTGTTTTGTGGAGTATGTGTGGCATGCACTCAGCCTGGGGAGCATCTCGGAGGAGGCTGTTGAGAGACGTTCGGACCCTGGATGGTGCTCCGGTTCTCACAGTTTAGAGCTGAATGGATGTGGAGCGCGGGTCATTTTTATCCCGACGAGCCGCAGCACTGCTCTGGATGTATCATCAGTCACTCCCCCCTGTCCTGTCATGTCCTTCCTCCACTGCTCCACTGACAGAGTTTCACTGTGAGGAGCATAAGCAGCTCAGAGGGGGGAAGACAAATGTTGAACCAAGTGGGGAAAAAAAGATTATTTTTAACAGGAGAGAAGAGGGAGCCCGAAGAAATGTTGCCAAAAAGATGTGGCTAAATATATGGCAAAAAAATAAATTGTACAACAGTAAAGGGTGAAGCTACATTAGCACACTACCACTTGTGTCCTCATGCACTTCCAAGTTGCTCTTGCAGTCCATCAATGCCGAATGTCCTGATGTAGGAAACTTAGCGCTTCTCCAGGAAATGTAGCGCAATTCCTAAATAATCCATGGATGGCTTCTTTTAGTGCCACAGCTATCTGTTCAATTTAACTCGTTGTGAACTATAGTTGGCTTTGTCTAAGTAAATGTAGCTTTAAACTGGAACCTTGTCAGAACACTCACTTAATTGGACGAATCTGCTTCCAAAAATGAGAAAATCAGTAAATTGTCAGAGCTACTAGAGGCCTATGTAATCTAAAAATCTAAAAAAAAAGTCGTAACTTGGAATTAGCTTAAATAAAAAAACAAAACTGAATTGTCGCTTTGAAAAATGACTGTAAATATACGCTATAGTATTATTACGGACTACACCATAAAATATGTATTGCCTTCATTTGGTAAAGTATTTTAAAATCCAAACACCTGAAACAGTAAGAGTTGGCAATCCTCTTCCCCCTGACATTTGCAATAAAAATAATCACGTCTTGACATTTGGAGATGGGACGTGAACAGCTCGTTTTGAGTGTGTGCCAAGTAGAACAATTCTGTCCTCTTTTGGCTCCGGTATGATGGATACAGACTCTGCGGCAAAATGCTTCACACAACTTACATATTTTTAGGAGAGAAATTAGTGAGCATCTTTCTGTGTTCGTTGGTCTTTACAGCAGAACATTTAAGGTAGCTTACAACCAAATAGAAAAGTACAACCTACAGAACAACAATGTTCAAAAGCATGCACAAAACATATATATTATTAAAAGTATGTTGTTTGGGACAATATGGAAACCTCAAAATTATACTGGAGTTGGTTGTATTATGATGTGGGTTTGAGCAACTTAAATAACTTAAATCAAATCTTAAATCTTATACCACCCAAAATGTTCAAGAGATGAAGAAATAATATATACAGTATCAACTCTTTACAAGCTCCCAGTTTGAAATGATGTGCGATTGGTCGAAGGCACTGGCACTCGGAGCGGCTTTGAGTGCTTAGCCCAGCCACATAAGTGTAGCATATGACAGATGGTAGGAGTTCATTTAGAAGTCAAATGTAGATCCACTCATTAATAAGCACTGTAGGAGAAGATAAGTTAAAGGCCAAGTTTATTTAGAGATATTTGCCTAAAAATCTTACATAAATTAAACGTTGTGCTTGTTCTTTTTAAGCATTCTGTTTATATCTTCTCACTGTGTAGTTGCAATGGACTCAGATTTTAACTATGCACTCACTGGATAAGCTATTGTAGTTAATGTTAGTTGCTGTTGTCTACTTGAACTTCTGTTACAAAAGGTGGGGAGAAATGTTTGTTCCCCTTAAGCGGTGCATGTTTTTTTGTTTCAGCAGCTTGCCTCTTCTCCCTGATCGACTCAGAGGAAGAGTATGAGCTCTCCACCTGAGCTGAACTCTGTGCCTGGGGTTTTTCTGGAGTGCGACATGCATTCACAAACATCAGGCTGCGGCTTCTCTCTCTGTCCTCACTACTGCCCCTGGAGTCACACTTCCACCACTGCCGTCTGCTGAGCATTCAATGTGACACATGCACTTGACTGGATTATAGCTTGAGACAACATCCCTGCACAAAGAGGGACAAAGTTTTAACAAGAAACACCTCAGAACGAATGGAGTAAACCATGACTATGTGGCAGGAAACTAAAGATTAAAACTGGATTAAGTCTATGTATATGCAGAAATGCGTCCCTTTCAATTCACCTATTCTTTTATGGCAACTGAGACAAACTGGCGAGTGCAATGATCTTGGCCAGAGTTACTCAGAAGATATGTTGCATGTGTTAAAGTTGATGGAAGAACACTCGAGTGCCCAGTTATGGCATGTAAACATTTCATATCAGGTCCAAGAATATATCCTGGAATTCTAACCTATTGGAAACTAACCCATTGAAATCAGTCACGTCTAAATTTAGTCAGGATTAAAACAGCATCTAAATTAAACTAAAATGTACTTGTTTTAAAAAAATCAAAAGGTAAACTAGAACTTGCTGTTGCTACACCTCCCCAACTCCAAATTTCAGACCTAGAGTTTCCCCAAACTTCAACTGTGTCTTGGAGGCAAAGTGAAAGTTAACTTTTTTTCTTTTTTTGTCTGGTGAAATCAACACTACAAGAGAAACAGAGAGTCTGCAGCTGCCTGAACATCTCTCATAACAGTGTGAAGCCGTTTGCTGAGTGCTGATTCTGTGCCTTATCTGCAGACCTATAGCACTACATTAAAATGCAAGAGAAATGGCGGCTAACATCATCAGCATGCTGGGACGTTATCTCACTGTAAGTCACTCCGGGGATTAGCTCTTCAGTATGCTAATGAACCATTCATTTATCCACAGGTGAGATACGTTTGAGCAGATACAGGCAAAATATCAAGGCCATCTTTTTATCCATAACATCATTATATCAGAAAATGGGCAATTTGAGCGCTGCAGTACGTAAGTCTAATATTATGAGGCAATTCTTTTTCTTCTTTTTTTTGTATTACCTCTGTTACAAAAGAGGAGGATAAACCACTTTGCATCTATGGTGAGTTTGGGGCTTACTGATATTCCAGGTATGTCATCGTTGCCTGCCTCATCTTACAACATTTTGGGTTGATTTTGTTTCATTTAAAGAAATGAATGCATCAGATACTCATTTATTTTATGCAAACAAATTAAACACTTGGTCACGGAGCCAATGCAATGAGACGGGGGAGTGATTAGGTGCTTGTGATTTCTGCCCCGTATTCCTGTTCATGGTCTCAAGCTATAGCAATAATCCTCTGTTGTTATAGCGATTATGCAGTTCAAATGAAATATTATTAAGGTTTAAGAAAAGATCCAAGAACAAAATCCTTCAAATCAGGAAGGAATCTTTCCTAAAAAAAACCCATATGCTTTCTGTATTTGTAGAAACTATAAACAAAACCCATAGGTTTATCCGGATTCGAATAATATTTGTCCATCTCTATGTGGCTGTATGGACTTGCGAGTAAGTCGAGTGATCACTGATCAGTAGATGGCACCAGCCCCTAAAACACATTAAAAAAAACCTTCTTTTGCTTGTTGTTCTCTGCTGCTCTTCTATCTTCCGGTCTAAAGGGACTGCACCCAGGTTGTGGCCAAGGTATGCTCTGACCTCACAGTGCAGGTAAATATCCAACTTATCTTGTTTGAATTAGTTTGTCTTGTTGCTAATGTAAGTCTGTTCACGGTCAGTTGAATGGCTTGGAGCCTTGAGGTGGACCGCTCTGTTTAGCATGCCTGTTTTGCACTACTTCAGTTGCTAGCAGTCTTAAGGAGCCGGGGTCCTTGTCACATTTGGCCCTTGAGTGGTAAATTGAAGGCTGGAGTCCTTAGATGTCGCTGGTTAATGGGTTGGTCAGTGCAGATGTAAATGTTGTGCAGTGAGGTTAAGGTCAAGAGTAAATAGGTATGTTTGCAACCCAGGCAAATAAAATAACTTTGTCTCTGCGAACAAATTATTCTAACTTTTAGGTCATAGGGTTGGCCCTTCTGAGCTGCTGTCTTGCTCCTCTTCCAATAACTAAATGTTCAATGGTTTTGTCAGACCAACGGGACTCATTATGGACTTGTTATATGGAACTTCTAAGGAACAGTGATCAGTGTGGTCACAAAATTATTGAGATAATGTGAATAATACTACAACTAATCGTAGAAAGGGGTTCAGAGGTTGTCATCCGGACGCTGTTTAAAGATCGAGACGTTTCGACTTTTATCCCAAAGTCATTGTCAATCAGAGAGCTGGTATGGGAACTTGGGCTTATATGCTACTCTAAGTAGTGAGAGTCCTGCCCCCAGGGAGGAGTCACTGAAACCTGTCTTGTTAGAAAATTGTTTGTTTGTCACCTGGGACAATTTTCTAACAAGACAGGTTTCAGTGACTCCTCCCAGGGGGCAGGACTTCCAGTACTTAGTGTAGCATATAAGCCCAAGTTCCCATACCAGCTCTCTGATTGACAATGACTTTGGGATAAAAGTCGAAACGTCTCGATCTTTAAACAGCGTCCGGATGACAACCTCTGAACCCCCTTCTACGATGGACCACACCTGGACGAATCAGGGTTTACATCGACTACAACTAATGTAAACATAGTGAATATGATTGTATTTAAGATTTTACCTAACATTTTACCTGTTTGTCCCCAGTTTGACAATTTTCAAATGTTTTAGAGTTGTACTTCCTGGTTGAACATGGGCAGCAGATATGACACAGATAGCGGTAATTCCACAACCGTTACCTAGCAACCATTTTGAAAACAAGGGCCAAAATTCATGTTAATTACACAATAGTTTGCTAATTAATAATTAAATAATTACACAATGGTCTGACAAATAATAGAACTTGATAACACCTTTATTTTGTTGAACTGTCAGAAAAAATGTGTAAGTTGAGTGGTCATCACAATGGTCCATCATCCAAAACATACCTGAAGTTGTATTCAGCTGCATTCATGCTGTTTTGAGAAATGTCCATTAGAAAATCCTCTTCCCTCCGAACATCAAAAATACTTCCTGCTGAACTCCCTCCATCTATGACTATTGTCAGATCATATACGTCACTTATCCAAGAATCTTCTGCGGTTTTAAGTTCTGAGCATTTCTGCCGTCTAAACACAATCACTACTACTGCAAGGCTGCTAGGCTACGCCGTGTAAAGTGCTAACATAATTAAACTGTGTACAGCGCTAGGTGCCATCTGCTGACAGGATGCACTTAGCAAGTGTCATTGCATAAAGCAGAGAAATCCTTTCATTTAGTCCATAATAAACTTTTTTTGTTTCAAAACATGAGATGGCAAATTTAACTCGAGCATGTTTAAAGGCTAATAACAATATGAGAAATGCATAATATTTTTCCTTTTCCTTTCACTTAAACTTAATACATACTGTAAGTACAACATAAAAATAAGATCTTTGCAAAATAAAAGCTATTATAAACAAACATCCCCTGCTCATGCATGTATGTATGTATCAAACATTGTGAGTGCCTTATTTGAGTCTAAATGAGTTTATTTTACCGTCATTAGGACAGCGTGGTTTCTTTTTATTTCTATTAATTTTAAATTAAGTTTATTTTAAAACATGATACTTGTCACATCTAGAACATTGTGTGTACTAATGTAGCTTGGTCCTGCTGGTTAACCACACACTGACACTGGATGCACTTGACAGGCAGCGGGCTGAACCAGCTCATTGGTCCATCACTACTGGTCACACCACAGTGACTCATGGCTGATAAGTGTTCTGCTCTCTGTAGGGCACACTTTCTTTCAACAGAAAAGGATGCTGTGATAAATTTGATGGGCAATTTCTATGTTTGTGCACCGTAAAAAAGAGGATGGGTGTAGGGTGTTGTATAAGGTATTGGCTCAAACTAAATCATATGTCTTACATTCTCTCTCAGGCCAACGCAGAGATGCTGATGCATGCTTTTATCATCAGTCATATTGACAACTAAAATGCAAAATTCGGTTGTTTGCACTGACTAAGACCATGGGGCGGAACCACATTACACCGTTTTTAAAATCACAGCATTAGCGCCCCATGTGTTTCAGGATAGATTTAAGGTTCTTTTACTGTTTTTTAAATGTCTTAATGGTCTTGGGCCTTCTTATATTTCAGAACTGCTTGAACTGTATGAACCCTCACAGCCCCTGCACTCCTTCAGCAGCCAGCTCCGAGTCATTCCCAAAGTCAGGACACACACTGACTATGGAAATGACTAGGAGCAAGGATGCTCCAGTACTACGTCTGTGTATGGTATGAAAAGAGCTTTATAAATAAAGTTTGATTTGATTTACAATAGAGGCAGAACTTGTATCAAATGAATTTGTTACAAGATCTGTTCTCAGTAGTATATACATATATATAAAACAAAAACAAAACAAAAAACAAATGCACTACAGTACATTGATATTTTCCTATAGTTATGAACAATCACCAAATTGCCACTTACTGCATAAACAAAAGTGTCCTTTCTGTCCGCCTCATTAGCTTCAGTGTGGCGGGTCTTCTCTCCTCCTGGGTGTGGTGTGGATACCTGCTTCACTAATCTCTAAATTGATTTCATTATTGCTGTAATGGGATGGCTCTGATAGCTCTCCAAAGGAATTCAAATCAACTTCAGGTCTAATGGGTGTTATATATCTTTCCACTGGTCCCTGGACAATTAGCACTTAATATAGGCTCGTTTAGACGAGGGCCCACACTGTACAGGGTGTAATTAGTGGGTCATATTAGATAATGAGTAGAGACGCTTTTGGATTGACAGCAGAAATTAACCATTTAACCTAGTAAACAGAATAGGAAAACTTAATTTTCCCCAAGCATTTATCCCACATAATTATGAAGAAAATCACTAAAACACCAATGTCATGCATGTTAGCATGATACTTGGATGAAATTCAATCAAGAATATTTCTACCACGGACCACAATATCAGGACAGTGTAGATAATCCTTTAAAATGTATTATAATTTATGTTGCTAGAAATAATTTAAATGCATAGATTTCCATAGAAATCATGAAAACATGAGGCTGACCCTTATCTGTACCAAGGTGGAGATTTGATTGGGGTTTTCATGTAAATATTAACTTTCAATATGTGTAAGAGATCACAGCTGGGATTTTAGAAGAAAGAATGTCAAAGCAAATGGGAATTAGTGTGAAAATACAATAATATACGTAAAAACAATGAATAATATTAATTAAACACATGCACTGTGATTCAGAAACTCCAGTAAAAACTTTTACAGGTATGTTTGACCCCAGCCCCAGTGTACATGTTTTTAGCAACCAACACACCCCTATAATGCTAAATATGCTATTTGTGGAAACCTAGACCCAGGGAGAACATGAAAATTCTACAGATATCCAAGTCCAGAAATTTCCACAAGTACCATGAGTTTTCTAAAAGATTGAGAATAAATCACACAAAGGACACATATTATTCAAATAGACAAATTTTCATCAAAACATACCTGAAGTTGTATTTAACTTCATTTACGCTTTCATTATTCCTGTTTACAAGGTTGTCTCCTCTGAGCCTCACAAAAACACTTAAGATTTCTCAGATTTGTGACATCATAGGTAGAGATTCAGAGGTCTCCATTCCTGTTTTAAAGTTCACAAATCATTGCAAGACTCATTCTAACCATTCCAAATTAACTTCATTACTGGAAATGTCCTTTAAGGGCCTTTAGGGAACTTGATTTTCTGCCATGGTAGGCCTATTTTAGTTTAATCGGTTTGTTCAGTATATGAGCTTGGCATTGTTAATGACAACATGGTGAGAAGAATTCATAAAACAAACTTGCAGTGAACGCCTGAACAATGAAACTTCTAGGAACCAAAAACTTACAGTAGCACTTTAATCTAAAATTCAGTGTGACCCACCTGGCACCAACACTTTCATTCTGAAACCAGGAGTTTGAATTACCATTCACTTTGTGGCCTGGAAAAAAGTTTTACCTGACTCTCCTTCTGTGCATCCGGAGGGCACAAAGTCTACTCTTTCTCACACACAGGCAGGCTTATTCTCAGTGTGAATGGCACTCATCTCACAGTTCCATTACACAGTGTTACATATACTGCTCCTATGTCGCTCCTATTGAAGTGACAGAGGATTGAATGGTTATCACACACAACAGGAGGACACAACTCAAACATATCCAGGCTTTTAAGCTTCTCACCTCTCATTGTTTTAAATTCTTTACAGCAGCTCACAGTTACAAATCACATTCCCTTGATCCACTCAGTTCTTTTCATCCATGAAATTTGTCACAATATAAAAGCTCTATTTTCTATGACTAGTAGAAAGTATGGACTCGATCGTGAGTTTTATTTTATATTGCATTAAAATTGGTTTGTAGTTTACTTTTGATCTTTACATTTTTTCAAAAACAGTTTGCGTGCCAAGGATAGTTGCACTGTCACAATGCAATAGAGGCTGTTGCGAGGCCTGTCATGACTGTATTAAGTATTTATGGATCTTCAAGGACATTTTGTACTTTTGCCTTTGCCTTTTATTACATATGACAACTATCTGACTGGACCTTTATACTACTATACTATCAAATATGTAATGTAGTACCAGATGCATGTAAAGTTAATAAATGAAGTAGCCACAAAAATAATGCAGCGCTGTGAGAAATAATTTCACTTTCAGAGGGCCTTTAGGGTCACCTAGAAAACACTATTACATGATGCATCAGCCTGGGTTCATGAATCTAGGAGCACATGCCAGAATACTAAACAACCTCTTCACCGACTAGTACAAACTTTTCATAACAGACTCGATCAGAATGACGAAGTGGGACGATCTTAGGCAGGAGCAGTTTTCAGTGCTGAAGTGATTATTTTCCCATTGGCTGAACAGTAACTAAAACACATCCAGGCGGTGCGGGCGCTGCTATTGGATGACCCTGTGTGTTGGTGGAGTGCCCCTCTCCTGGCACACGGTGAGCTCATGTTAGCAGATGGGCAGGTCAGCTCTGTGTCTGGATCAGCAGGACTCTGGCGCTGCCCGGGCTGTACTCTCTTGTTTGGTTTGTGCAGTAGATGATAGGGTTCGGTTTCCTCCTGATGAAACAAAAGCATTCGAACACGATTCGGGACACTCTGTCCTTGGTGCTGTTATTTTGCCAGCGTTAAACTGGAAAGTGTACGCCCTCGCTAAAACAAATGGCTGACACCTCAGTGACTTGTGTGGGACCATGAGATGAGCAGAGCCGCGCTGGTGATTGAGGGCTGTTGGCAGACTCAAGGGCAGACGGAGGAGACTGTGACTCCAGCAGATTCTCTCCATTCTCACGACAATCTCAGTGAGACTTGTAAGCGCACAGTGTTGTATTACATCGAGCTACAGCAGTGAACTGTATGCTCATGTTTTGATTTATTTTGAATCTAAAAGTCAATCAAAGAGCTGTTATGCTAGATATCACTTCAAATCATACTCATACAATGATATCATAGCTGGAACATTGAATTTCAGGTGATAATAAATACTCTCATTAAAAATGTAAAACAACAAGGCCATTCCTGCAATAATTAATTAAAATCATTAGTAAAGGTTTGGAGATGTTGTGTATTTTTTTTTTCTAACAAACAAAGCAACTTCAATACTTTAAAACAAAGCACAGTTAAACTTGAGCCCATTTCTTGTGTTTGTGACCTTTAACGTGTGAGAGTGGACTCATCTACTTCAGTGACACTTTTTGCTCCCGCGATTTGTTTTCTTACTGAAGACAAAGAGACTGCAACTGTGAATGGGACTAGAAAGAAACCAAGATTGTACATACTGTATAAATCCAGGCATCTCCCTGAGCATATCCTAGAAATTAACTTATCATTTACACACACAAGACATAAATATAACTCTCACGACAGCCCTGATGAATCCTAGACCCCTCAGTCCTTTGGGAGGAAATTTGCTCATACCAATAATAAAGATTTCCATTGGTATAGATCTGTGTATGTGTGTGTGTGTGTGTGTGTGTGTGTGTGTGTGTGTGTGTGTGTGTGTGTGTGTGTGTGTGTGTGTGTGTGTGTGTGTGTGTGTGTGTGTGTGTGTGTGTTTGTGTGCGTGCGTGCGTGCGTGCGTGCGTGTTGGCTGTTGTTGGCGAGGACTATACCGCCAGAGAAAATGTAGCTTGCACAGAAAGGTGTGTTAAAGGTAATATATCCTACATTCGAGCTATAGGGGACACGTCTTATGGGGGCTGTGCTGTTCTGTGCTGTTTATTCAAATAGGTCTAACCCACTGGGGAGACGTTAGGGAGCAAAATGAAGCAGGTACAGCTCTGGACCCCACTCATCGCAGGACAATGTAGGATAGACACTGTTCAAATCAGGTCAGCTACTATGTATAGACGCACTGAAAGATGGAAAAGATGACACTAATAATACTGTGTTGATTTGTGGGTTTGAGAGAGACCATCACAATGTTCCAGTTCATCAGGCATAATCTGAATAAAAAGTGTGACCCTACATCATTCCTACAATTTACTTCAGGGCCGGCACATGGCATAAACAATCTAAGCAAATGTTTGGTGCCACCACCGATAGGGGACCACATGCACTGGTAAAAGACATAAACACAAGTTACTATGTAAAATTAATACATATTTGTACATATTAATATGTACAAATATGATCCACTCTGAAACTTTTGCTTATCTTATATATATTTAAGTTTATTTCAAGGGATAATTAAATCAAATAAAAATATTGCATCTAAAATCAAATCAAATCATCAAATCAATTTATTTTTATAATGCCCAAAATCACAACAACAGTTGCCTCGATGGGCCACAGGTAAAAGCAGTTCAGATAACTGTCCCAGAATGCCCCTGTCCTTTGACCCTTCTTCGCGGCGAGGAAAAACTACAAAAAACCCCATGGGAAAAAGTAGAAACCTCGGGGAGAACCACAGTGAAGGAGAGATCCTACTCCCACGGACGGACAGGCTGCAGCTGAACTAGGACTGACGCATCCACTTGGACTGTGGAGCCAGAACCACTCAAGAGGGAGGTGGCTTTAAAGAGTTCCTCCAGGCGGACGAGGAGCACCTGAATACAGGACATGACATGAGATTCATTCAAATTTCCTTGGGGGAGGACCCTCAAATCTCCCTTTACATATACCTATCTAAAAAGAAAGGAGGAAATGCTGCTTTTTCTCCCCAATGAACCTGATCTCTTGTCTTTAATTTAAATTCTATTGTTCATTCCATGTCCAGTTATTTAAACAGTGTGTCTTTGGTGGGAATCAAACAAAGTATTTTTGGGCCTCCAAATATCTAGAACCGGCCCTGTTTCACTCACATTCCGCCAACCATAACCTGCTATCTTTTACTCAAAACCAATCTCTGCCAAAGCAATTCCTGTATATATCAATTTCAAATTTTTTTCAAGCATAAAACACATTCAACTCCCACATCCAAGGCTGACGTACCCGAGTACATTTCATGCCTAAAACAGTGACGCACTTACTAGAGCTAGGAACAAGTTTGAACCATGAGCAACAGTTCAAACATCTACCTCCTTTCACGGTTTGAAAATGATGTAACTCGGGTTTAATTGCCCTTTAAATCAATTTCCCAATATAATCGTCAGCATTCGTTGTCATTACACACCCCCATATCCTCCTTCTAAATATATGGAAAGCCAAGACACATTTACATTATGCATGTTCAAAACAAAATGTGTTAAAACAGTCATCAGTGCGTGGGAACGGGATGCCTCCAAAAGCCATTATAATTGAGATGATGAACACACATTTGACCTGAAGCTGAATGCATGGATTATTAAAGGAAATACATCTCATTCTGATGCTACAGAAACAAACAATGTAACAGAAGGTCAATACAAGATTTAGTGCAGTTTAAAGAGTGTTGCACACGTCCATACATCACACAGAGGAAAACATGGCTTTAGGCTGCAAAGAACAAGAAGAAATCTTCAATTCAAAATAAAGACTGACTGCACATTAACGGTCTGTTGCTTCCACAAGCATATGGTGGTTTCAAATTAAGCTATGTTTGTTGACAGTTTTAAGTTTTGACTAGTAAAGGTTAACGATGTAAAAAAATTTGTTTGATATGTTTGATATTTGTGTACAAACGTGTGACTGCTTCCACATGTGCTCCACTTAATTCCCCAGACATTTATTCTCATAAAAACAAATCAAAGCAAAAAAATAAATAAACAACAGCCGGGTGGTGCAATGCAAAAACAAACTGCTTGAGTTCAGCTGACAGGGCACGACTTTCAAAAACATGACATTTTGTGACAATCTTTGCCTATTTTCAAATCCTAGTCATAAATATCTGACAAAACACAACCACAACACTAAGCCTTACATTATTGATCTGAGCTGGAATGTTATTATAGCTCCGGCTGAATTCAATGTCTGGTTGGTTATGTAATTTGGGCTGATTGAATTTAGCCACTGAAGCAACATGATAAGCAGTTACATGGTTGTGTTCTCTTGTTAGACATGTTTCTGGGGACTTGAAACAACATAGATTATCTTTTGTGGAAATAAACAAGTTGTTCTTCATTTCACAAAGGCAATACATTAAAAGCTAATGTTAGTGTCTTGCAAGAACTTAATTGCTAAAACCAATCCTCTTTTTTAAACTTTAGTCTACTAGATTGAAGTTTAATCTCCCAATTCTGTTGAAGTAGAAACCTGTTCAGCTGAGAGCCTCTGGCACAGATTGAGCTCTTTCTAAAGTGCTCTCCAAACGCTAGGGATCAATCTCTGAGAGCGGACACCGGATTTCCCATACCTCCTTTATCTCCTACACCCCAACAATCAGTTATCTTTCATACCTTCTCCAGCCACAGTGGATTTGGAAACATTTTATTCCCCAGACGTTTAGAAGGAAATTGGTACGTGCATTTTGACCAAGGTTCTTCCTAACTGTAAAATGATGTTGTCCACTGATATGAAGAGGTATAAAAGCATGGAGTGAAAATGTCTGATCAGGTGAAGATGAAGTGGGTTCACAAGAAGAGTGCATTTAAACACAGGAGAATGATTAGTGAGTCCGTAAAGTGTCCTGCTGGATTCACTGTCACTTTAATGGCCAGTGAGAGTAATGCATCTTATAGGTCAACCAGGGAATTCTTCAGTGTTTTACAGCCTATCATCTAATATGTATTGCCTAGTTGACCTATGAGTGAAGAGGACAAAATGAAAAAAGGTTAGTCTTACAAATCAAAGAGGTTTAGTAGGAGACTTCTTTCTTTAGATTTCAAGAAAAGTCAAGCTCAAAGATAAACTTGTTGGAAAAATAGCCTCAGTAAGATTAAGACTACACAGCTGACCAATCAGCACAAGAATGGAGCAGAGGAAGCCGAGGCTAAAGATCAAAAAGCTGTGTTCAAAACAACTGAAAGATTTTGAAGTGAGAAAAATTAATTGATCTGGAAATAGGCAAAACCTCCCACAAATGCTAGCAGTGCCCTGTGAACTGAACATGAACAATTCGTTTTTACATTGCGTACTATGGGAAATGCTTTCTGGGCTGCAGAGGATTTTTTCATTACAATGGAAACATCCAACTCAAGACATCCAGATATCCAGATCATAGGCGGAGCACACACTACAGAACACAGGTCACAATTTTTTGTAGATGGATAATTGATCTATTTGAAGTAAGCCTGTTATGTATGAACCCATAAGGGACAGGGTCCATGTTTCCAGATGTTTTTTTGAACAACTTAAGTTCAGTTGTGGCACTAGCAGTGATGCTAACTCACTCAGGATTCCCTAAAATGAACATTAAAAGTGGTGACAAAGCAGTGGTGAAGAAGTATCCTCTGTACTGGAGTACATCCAAAATTGGCTATAAATTCAAACGATGATTCAGATGTTTTAATGACTATAACTGAGGTTTAATTGCATCTTTCTGCAGTGCACGCTTTGCATTATTGTGCAGTTAATGCTCCACACTACAAGACTGAAGCAGCAGCTGCATTAAACTAGAGATGACAGAGTGACTATGTGTGACTAAAATTCAAATGATCATAAAAGTCATGTAGCATGTCCTCAGCATTCAGGATTACATGTTAGCCATGTACATCAATGTAACAAAGTGTTTCCCACATTTCTTTCTATCATCTCGAGTAAAGGTATATGGTGAACACACATCTCTGCAGGTCAAACATCCAAACTACATTCTGCAAACTTGAATCAACACCATTCACAGACTGGAAATGAGGGAGGCACGAACTGTCACTCCTAATCACTGCTCTATTGTGTAAGCAGTGCAGAAATGGGGGAGATTTTATGCACAGTCAGTTCCCATGATCCTCTGCTTCATTGTTGCTGGCTATGGCTCAGAGATGGCAGAATCCTTATTGTGTGTTTAACAGCGGTGACATGGCCCTGTTCATTCCAGGCTGATAAAGAAAAAAAGTTCTTCTTCAACCTCCACTGATTTCTCACGATTACTCACTAAAATACTGTGTTATGTTAGAGAATATGTGAGTTAGAGATAACGGTATTCAGTTTTCAGTCCCTCCCAGTGAAGTGAAATAAACTTAACGTGGGTTGACTGTGTCAGCAAAACTTTGTGGAAAGTTTGTATCACTTTATGATTTGAGTGACTAATGTGCAAGAATCCATAGTTCAAGATATCCGATGTCCATTGCTAACCATGACTTGTTTATATTGTTTATTCTATCCCTATTCTTTTCTATCCCTATCCAGGATGGGGAAGGTGGGTTTGTGTCATACAAGCGACATGGAGCAGCACCCTTTGCAGGCTAACGCCTAAACTTCCTCTAGGGTTTTCCCCCGTTTTGGCCACTTTACATGGAAGTGTTCCTGCCCCTGTCCTAAGGCCAGTCTTATATTACCCCTTTAACATTTCAAACATAAAAAACAAAAAACAAAACTGCATAGCACACTTTTTATTTCAGATTATGTTCTGGCAAATAGTCTTCACCATAAACACAGTATTAATTGTCTCACTAGGTTCATTTTCTCTTCAGATTTAGGAGAACCTTCACCAGGACTTCATCCTGAAGCATCTGGACTCCCCGGGAACCTACGCCAGGGTCCTGTTTGTGGACTTCAGCTCTGCATTCAACACCATCATCCCTGCTCTGCTCCAGGACAAGCTCTCTCAGCTCCACGTGCCTGACTCCATCTGCAGGTGGATCACTGACTTCCTGACGGACCGGAGGCAGTGCGTGCGGCTGGGGAAGAATGTCTCAGAGACTCGGACTATCAACACAGGAACTCCACAGGGCTGTGTACTTTCTCCTCTGCTCTTCTCCCTGTACACCAACTGCTGCAACTCCAGCCACGACTCTGTAAAACTGATCAAGTTTGCAGACGACACCACCCTCATCGGACTCATCTCGGACGGCGATGAGTCTGTCTACAGGAGGGAGGTGGACCGGCTGGTGTCCTGGTGCAGCACCAACAACCTGGAGCTCAACGCCCAGAAGACAGTGGAGATGATCGTGGACTTCAGGAAAGTCTCAGCCCCCCTGCCCCCCCTCGCCCTGACAGACTCTCCCATCACCACCGTAGACTCTTTCCGCTTCCTTGGCACCACCATCACTCAGGACCTCAAGTGGGAGCCGACCACCAGCTCCATCATCAAGAAGGCCCAGCAGAGGATGTACTTCCTGCGGCAGCTGAGGAAAGCCAAGCTGCCGGCGCAGATGATGGAGCAGTTCTACACGGCCATCATCGAGTCCATCCTCACCTCCTCCATCACCGTGTGGTCCATCCTCACCTCCTCCATCACCGTGTGGTCCATCCTCACCTCCTCCATCACCGTGTGGTACGCTGAAGCCACAGCCAGGGACAAACAGAGACGGTGAGAAGGTGATCGGCTGCAGCCTTCCATCTGTCCAGGACCTGTACGTCTCCAGGACTCGGGGACGAGCAGGTCGGATCACAGCTGACCCTTCTCACCCTGGACACGGACTATTTGAGCCACTCCCCTCGGGCAGGAGGCTACGGTCCATCCGGACCAGAACCTCCCGCCACAAGAACAGTTTCTTTCCCTCTGCCGTTGGACTCATGAACACTTTGTAACACCTGTCACTTCAACAATAATACTATTTAAGAACAATCTATTTGCACTACTCATTTGCACATTGCACTATCTGCCAACTGTACATTCTGTATATAGTCTATCTTAGTCTATTTTATTCTTAATTTTATGCGTGCCTTTTTATATATTTTTTATATTTTATCCTTTGCTTTATGTTGCACCTACGCCGAAGCAAGTTCCTACGTTTGTGAATTTCACTGACAGTGGCAATAAACAATTTCTGATTCTGATTCTGATGTTCTGCTCCCTCTCAGTCTTAAAATAGACCATGTTCTGCTAACATCTAAAAGCAATGCACCTTCAAACATGATAATGAGATCTATGGGCTGCATGCTCTGGTGCCTACAGTCATAATTGCCATTGCACAGTGCACTCTTTCTCTTTTCCTTTTGGCACACGGGCATCATGAAGGCCACCCACATCCACCTGAAAAGAAGCAGAGATCTTCATTTAAATGAGGAGCAGGCTGCCTCTCTCCCTCTCCCCAGCCGCCTCCTCCACCATCATCACTGGCAACAGGTTTGTGTGAATACATGCATTAAATTGGATTCATGGCCTGCAGGGATTGACAAGTGGAAAGAGGCGTCTCAACCGGGAAAGAAGGGTGATGTTTTTTGGAGGTGGGGGCACAGGACAGAAACACTCGAACATGGCTTTTTGGTCTGTTTAAGTCTCAAATTCTACGGTCCAAGCTGCTGATGTGGTTCAGAAACAGTCAATTTTGGCGATTTCCACAGTGAAACGCGGGTGAGAGTGGTCCAGTTTGGAGAGTGAAGCATTTGTTTGTGGATGAAGAAAACAATCGTTCCAAGAGAAATGTATGTAGTTGCGTTCTGTTTGTCCCTCTTGTCCCCAATTTTCAGTTTAGTTTTGTGGCTACACTTGGCTCCTTGGCTTCAGCAGCTTCCTGGAAACCTGCCAGACCCAGCAAGAGAGAGAGAAAGTCCGTCCAAAAAGATTCAAGTCAAATGGTTCCAGAGCTGTGGGGTTTAGTTTGAGCTCATGTTCCAGTTGTGTGAGTCATTTCATGCTACTGTTCCTTAGTCCACCATGCCATGACGAAACTAATTACTTTCATGACCATTTTCAGTAGCAATACATACAAAATACACAACATCATGAATGAGGACCACTATAGTAGGTGAAACCAGAGAAAAATGACAACTCCATACATTTTTTGTTCAAATAGAATATCAGAAAATCTTGACAAATGAGCTTCTGTTTAAAGAGAATATTAAAAGACGTGGTTCTCAAACCTTTGACCTTCCAAGTTCCATAAGAGCTTAACAAAACTCCATCAGGAATTGTAGGTCTAAACTAAGCCCATACCAGGTCGAATAGAAATACACAACTGGTATTCTACTACTGTACTTTCTGTCACCTTGTGCTTATAGAATATACAAACATAGTTAGGCCCAGTTGTTTTTAAGAATACCTCTGATATATTCCTCTCTTGACCAAAGGGAACATTTTAAGTGGTAGAAGTACATTGTAATCACATTTAGTAGCACTTTTGCAGCTTCTTATCAAAGTACTATATCAAACTACTATTACTACCTGGGTATTGTATGCAATTTTAATACTGGATGATTATAAAAAGTGTTTGATAAAGTAAAATTTGCAATTCCTCTAGACATTTTGGGGCTTTCATTGATAAAATCATTTGTATTCCTTGTTAACTTGCTCTGTCCGTATGGTCCGGTCAGGAGTTGAACAGAACACAGTGTTTTTGCTGTGACACGAGACCCGGGCACAGCTCTCTTGACCCGGTGCAGTCTGAGGACGTCTCTCACAGAGGAGCTGGAATGGTACACAACATGATTAAACTTCATTGGATTTGGCTCAGTGTTCCAGACAGGATCTCAGTGCTGTGCTGGTGGAGAAGGGAACGTCCTGACCTGCAGCACACGGGGCACTGCACACAGATGCTCAGGGTTTGGTCGCAGACGGAGATGGACAACAGATATATAACACAAAAATGCACACTTCAAAGTTCATTACAGTCGATTCCAAAGAGTATTTATTAGACGTGGGCAAAATGTTGGCAATTAAAGTTGTTTTAAAGATAAGTGCAAATGCTTTTCCATGCAGTGTTTTATTTTACTGTTTACATTCTTTGTGTGAAACCTCAATGAATATGTCTACAGGCCCATTACAGTTATCGCAGTAATCCAATAGTGCCCAAATAACGACACGTATCTACACTAAAACAACCGCAGATAACAGAATTGTTTACTTTCTGGTAGTCCGTATGTAGGACAACTCTTCCATTCTGCGTGTAGCTTGTAACCTTGTGTTTATTTGTGAACAGAGGACACACTGACAGGAGCAGGGCCTTAAACAGGGCACTAACACATGTAGTGGCCAGGCTATGTAAGCAGGACACGCCTGGGGACAGCACACAGGATTTGTAAGGAAAGGTCAGATTGACACTGCGGATGTTGTTGATACTGAGCCGCTGTCTCCCGGGTTAGACGTGGACATGTGTTATTTATTTAGCGAGACTTAATTAAAGAAGTCTGTGTACAGTGTTGGCTGTGATTTCTCCCAGGAGCTTGTGCATTAATTCATCATCTAATAACAAATCCTCAGGTACAACGTGCTCTTATTTGCTGTAGGTTTGCAGAAAATGCAGCCCACCTGTTTTGGGTCAAACTTTACTGAAATGACAGGAAATTAAAATGTGCTTTTTAGATGGGACCCTAATTGACAATGTGTGGAGTTAAAGGGCTGTCTCGTGGCTTAGGTTTTAAAATGTGGTGGCGGTGAGGGAGTTTTAGATTGCTGATTAAGCCCAGTACACGCAGAGACAGAGACACGCATGTTTCTTTGATCTGGAGAGCGTCATCGGCTCTCAAAGGATGCAGTTCTGTTTTGCTGGAGAAGTTTCAGAATAATCAACGGCGGATGTTTTTTCAAAGGAGATGATTGGTCGTGAGTTTATTAGATTTGGGTTCCAGCTTCACACAAGGCGACAGTGCGTCAGTTTGCATCCTTAATAGAAGGTGAAGAGTGGATTAGTGCATGCTAGTATTAAGTACCTGACAACAGAGCATTTTGTTCTTGGGCAAGATACTTTTGCATGAATGTATACTGTGTGAGGTTAGAGCGTGATGAGTGAATGATGAACAATGGACTATTGTCTGCTTTGAGTAACTTATCAAGCATAGTAAGTGCAATATCAAAGTTATTATTATTATGAATGCCTATGGCTAGAACCTCAATGGGAAAAATAACACAGTACAGTACATACTATGAGGGCCTCACTGGCGTGTACAGCTGGAGGTCTCTCACACAGGGATGAATCCTCAAGAGAGCAATGAGTTGAGCTGAATTCCTCTTCAAGTGAAACAGAAGAAAGATGGAGCCTCTCACTTGTCTGGAAACGCTGCAGGAGTTCTCCCCACGGCTCCTTTGTCTCCTCGCTCCTCTGTGTACTTTCCTTTTGCTGTGCGCCTCTCAGACTTCCATAAGAGACGCTGCAGGCATGTGTTAGCAAGCTGGAGCGTGCTGCGTTAGCCTTCTGGACAAAAAACTCCCTGTAATGACAATATGGTTTAGAACTGAGATCTGTCATGGATGTCCTGAGTTACAGAGATAAACATTTTGAGGTTTTGAGTGGTAAGACTCTGTGTAACAAGTTTTTTTCTTATGCAACAGCTTATTGTGGGGAGCCGATTCAATGTATTACATGTGATGAATGATAATGGTTTAACAAACTGAAGAAACCACGTATGAACTGGAGGAACTCATAGTGCTTGATACATTAGTATGGATAAACGTGCGTGCAAATTCAGCAAATTCTGTTGGCCAAGTTTGAGCATAATTATAAACCTCCTCTGCTCTCACTTGGCTTCCTTTGATATGGAGCAGGTCATTAAAGTTTTAGCTGCACCATCTGCGGGTCATTAGGTAAATAGTTCATGATAACATTTTCATATATTGAATATAGATATATTTACAGTTTATTGCTTTACACATTTCCAACATTAGCAAGAAAAACAAAAATCTGGACAATGGACAGTAAGATTGGGTGTGAACATTTTTAATGACTAACATGATCTTAATGTAACAAACAGATAAAAACAACAGGCAATGCTGGCCCAAAAATACAAAATTGTGTTCATTCAATTAAGATTTTAACAGTTGACCATTAATATCCCCAGAACCTTGAAATTATATATTCTTGTTTACATGGTACAACAAATCATGATCTATTACTGATATGCGGCTGATCTGTGGGTGCAGGAGGCCAAGTCTGTTGCCTGAAGTCCAGTGGAGCAACATGTGGAAAAGGTCATGCCGGTCGCGACAGTACCCCCATTGAAGACTTTTCGTCTATGTTTACTGGGTGAAAAACGCGATATTTGTATGGAAAAAAAAAAATAAAATAATAAGAAGAAACTGGCGAAAAACAATGAACCTCGCTAGTTTACTGGCTTGGGCCAATGATGAATAATAATGGAAACTTTATTTTCCACCATTATTTTTCTCCTATTCACCTTATTCTGCCTTGCCCACTTTTGCCTCTTTTTGCCACAGATATGCACTTCTGTTGAAAACGCACTTCGGTTTGAGGGAAACGAGGGAAAGGTCTCGTCGCTAAAATGTTACATAAAGTAGATTAATTTGTGTAAAATGTTTCATTTACACGTGCAAAAACAACAACAATTTCCTGGGCAGCTTGAAAACGGGTTTTTAGTCCGTGTAGAACTTATTTTTTGTTGAGCGTGCCTGCCCCATGTAAACTAATACAATGGAAACAAGATGGCGGCGCCCACAACAACTTCTGAAATAAGGTCAATAAGGACAACAGCTAGAGTCATGTCACCTCGTCACATTATGCCCCATCACAAATTAACCCTCTATACACTTTAGCAGTCCACAACTTGAATATCAGCCCTCAAATGTGTACAAACACTCTATTTCCATTTTCCAAGAAAAAATGTTTAAAAAAAAAAACCTTCAACCCTGAAAATTCACAATGATCACACCTGAGGTCATATCAAACTGATATTATTTAATTCCACTTGGGTTTAGTGTCTTTTGGCCAAATTTGAAGTGTTTCCGATGAAAACTGATGGAGGAAAAGTCAAAGGTACGCAGGTGTGTGCTTTGGTCAGTCCCGGGTTTGATCCAGTATTCAACATATTTATGAAAACGCGCACATAGAAGTGCTTCATGCATTTGAGGATGAGGAAGAAGTCTGTGCTTTCCTTTCAACTGGATTTTTTGATTTCTTGGCTTGTTCTGCTTTTGCGACGCTGCAACCAATCCGTTCAAATGTACGTCATGACGTTACACATTTTCCCAAACGACATCAACGAGGGCCTGTACAGATTAGTGATGTGTAGAACTAATGCAGAGTGATGCACATATCAATCTGATATGAGCCAGCATAATGTTTTGTATTTTTTCATTGAAATTTCTTTGGGTCTGGCAGGGCCGCTGCTAGCTTTTTTGGTGCCCTATGCAAAATGTCTTGATGATTAAATACACAATATATAGTACTATAAACACAAGATGGAAATGTAAGTTGCCAACAAAAAATATTAATAAATATCTTAAATAACTAAATAAAACTTAAATATTCAAGTGTAAAACAAATACCACCCAATAAAAGTGCAAATACGAATATAGATAGAATCATCCAACAAGTGAAGTATATGTAAACATTAACAGGCTCCTACAAATGTGTACGTCTACATTTTCTAGCTGCAAAGTTGTTTATCAAGTCATGAGAGCTTCTGTGCCAATTGGTGGTGAGTTCAAAGGGTAAAAGAAACGAAATATTCATAACTGTAAATGATTACTACTACTACAATTTATTTATTTATTTTTTGCAAAAAATGAATAAAAATAGTTTATTCAGCTTTAAGAAATGCACAGGAACTGTTGTCATTGTGAATGTATCATTGGCATCATATTTATTCACGGATTAAGTGCAGTAAAAGCCCACGCACCAAATGTCCCCTAAACGCCTCAGAGTCAGACGTTAGCTGCAGAGCGGCAGGTAATAGGCTCCTCCGCTGACTCTCTCTCGTCTTCATCATTCTCTCAAACTTTGCCTGGGGTCTTGGCCATCCCTGTTCTCTGAGGGAGGAGCCGCGGAGGAAAGAGAGAGAGCCCTTGGCGTCGCGGTTTTATTAAATTACGTGCATGCGCTTCCCTATAGCGAGCGCCGGAATGCGGCGCCGCATTCCGGCGCATCCGGCGCCGCATGCGCCGCGTGGGCACCGCTCGTTTTCGCCACGGCCAGGCGGCCACGGCACAGCCGATGTGGTGCCCCCTCAGAGCACTTGGTGCCCTACGCGCTGTGCGTTACGTGCTTTATGGAAGCGGCGGCCCTGGGGTCTGGCTCTGATTGGCCCGATGTTGATCAATTTTTGAAGTGGCACTGGGCCATTGTTCAGTATTTTTTCGCAGGGTCTTCGCTCAAAATTAGAGCTCACTGAGTTCTAATTTTACATCTCACGGGCATATTTGTCCTTGTTTACTCCTCAAATTTCACGATTTTCGCCGTTTCGTTACGATTCCAATTAGTCCCTCGCCAGGACAATTCTTGTCCCTTGGCTCGGGCCTAATAATAATAATAACTTAATATTTACTTTAGTAAAATTTAAATAATAATCTGATCAAATGTATTTTTTCCTAACTTGTCTAAAAGCTGACTTCAACAGAGACATTTTTCAGATTGGGTCAAATAGATTACTTTTTAAATGCTGTTTTACATATACAGTACATGAATATAAATACTAGGGAACCTGTCAGTGAGTGGATTCTTTTGAGCGTTTACTTGAATGAACATAATTACACTTGAATAGAAACACAGCAGATTGACAGAGACAATCACTTTATAACATTTTACGCATGAATTTGTCAACATTTGCCTCCAAATCCCCAGTAAAGGGAAAACTCATAAACATCTTAATTGAGACACATTTACATAATTATATTGGACAGAACAATTACATGCAATCCTCTGGACTATATACTGACAGTGAAGAAGAGAAGGAGCTGAAACACTTGAAAAAGCACAAACTGATGATTCATTGCTGTTCTGGTTTGTGTTAAACAAAGACAAATTCAGATGGATCATAATGTTGGTTATTGAAATCACAGCTGAATTTAAAACGGAAAAAGTTGGCGCAGCTCATGGGGAATATCCCTGTTTTCCCACTAATAAAAGTTAAAAATCTTGGAAACGCATTAAAATATGTGAATATGGTCCTCTGAAATTTACTGTAAAGGACAATGATCCAGAAACTGCAGCCCTGCCCTTATCACAAATCTAAGTTAGAGCTGAGGATGTGTTGAACAGAGCCCAGACTGACCTCAGTGTTTCTCCCTCCTGCACTGGAGCCCTGTCTCTCACTCGGATACTCAGGACGTCTCAAGTCCTTAACCATAATTGCCAATAAACAGCACCGTGTGAAAAGGACTGAATCCATTTGTCTTGTCTCTCGGAGCTTGTCCCCTGGCCCCTCTTATTTCTCCATCTGTAGAACTCATCCTCAGTCGCTTCAGGGCTTTCTGCTTTATCTGCAGGATTACTAGGCGACTGAAGTCATTCCCCCCTCTCTTCTCTCTAACATTGTTTGGTTTCTATGTGTTTCTTATTGATGATATTAAAAGAACTTTAAATTCTTGTATCTTCCTGTAACCGAGTGGGCCATGGTGAGTACAAGGATCAGACATTTTTGGCTATAACATTCTCACTACAATCCAGAATCGTATTAGCATCAACAACGCTAATCAGTATTGGCTGGAGAAGTAATTTAGCCCACACTGGAATAAGACAAATGCAGGTTTGAAACGTAATTGATTTATTGCACAGCACCACGTTGCTAGTTCCAGTTGACGCAAATCGGGAATCCCTTTCTGCCTAAAATAGTAGGCATTTTCTCTGAGCCATGCTAAAATATTAGTTGCATACAGATCATGCGGCGCACAAGTCACGGTTGAATAATGATGGGCATGCTAAGGTCTAACATATTTCGCTATAGCTATAACAATTGACTTTTTCTTCAGTTATTTCATATGCATTTTTCACATTATTATTAGCCTTTAAACATGCTTTTGAGTATGTAAAAAACAAAAGTTTATTATGCACTATATGAACAAGTTGGCTTGACACTTATTGAGTGTATGCAGCCAGTAGATGGCACTTAGCGCTATACACAATTTAGTTATGTTATCACTATACGAGACGCTATGGTCAGGCTATCAATTTGCATCAATCATATTCAGATTTTTTATAATATTTAGAAATACTCAGATTTAGTCTGATGATGTTTTAAAGACTTAAAACAGCAGAATATTCTCAGATAAGTGACGGATATGATCTGAAAAAATGTCACGGATCAAGGGAGTTCAGCAAAAAGTGTTTTTGACGGTTGGAGAGGAGAGGATTTTCAATCCAGCATTCCTCAAAATGGCATGAATGCAGCTGAATGCAACTCCAGGTATGTTTTTGATGACAGAACATTGTTAGAACATGGTTAAAAGCTCAAAAAAGTCACTGTAGCAGAATGTGTGTCCTTTAATGGAAATTAGAACTAGAACTAGTAAGGCCTGCGCCGGTCAGTCCAGTGCACCCACACCAAGAGTCACCAGCTGTGGATCCCTGCGTAGACGACAACCAGAGTCCAACAGAGAAGAGTCCAAGATGAATGCAGCCACCGGCCAGATCTCGCAGCGGCCATGTCTCTGCTCCTGTTTTGTACAAGTATGTCTAGTCTTTATTTTTGTAGCTCCATTCTTTACATTTTTGTTGTTGTTATGGAGAACTAATACTCTCTAATACTGAGTTGTGGCATAACTGTAGAAAATATATCCATGATTTATGCAAAGTGGTAGTGATTTAATTATGTGTTAATTTCTTCTAACTTGGCACATACCCCGAGAAGGCTTGTCTTTTTATGATAAGGGGAAAAAAATCAAATGAGAATTTATCTTTGCACAAGTTTTCAGCTGGCTTTTTTCAAATGAACTGGAACAAGCATTACGTGTATCTTGTGAAAGCTTTGCCTGTGGGATAGGATAGACAAATCTGACAACAATCTTTCAAGAGCAGCACTAACAAGCACTCTTGTTTAGCAGCTCTTGCAGAAGGCTCTAAGAAACAGGAAGAACAGTTTTCGTACCCAGCGTTTGGCCTGTGAACGGAACGATTACTGTTAGACGTCTGATGTTCCGTATCAAACAGCAGAAGAGCCCAAAGGGAAGAGAGCCACTTCAGGCACCTGTCCAGCCGGCAGATAGTTACAAGCTGCTCCTCACACGGCAGGAAGTTCTCACTGCGGCCAAGATACAAACAGCAGCAAAGATGAGAAACGCCAACGTGCTCAGGAGAACTCATGCCTGTGTGTGAGAACAGATTAAAATGGGTGGACATTAAACATGCGTCTCAAGTCCATCAATCACTGAAAACATGGGGCTGAATTCAAACCTCCAGAATCAATCCACTTTGACTTAAATTGAGCTTTGGCTGCAATGTTAGTAAGTCCTCCTAATTGCTCTGGCCTTGTCTAATCAATGGAATTTTTAAAGCAGACTTCTATTGATCAAGATTTTTGTCAGCCTCTGGGAACTTGACTCCAGATTGATGGCAGTTCTTCAATTTGAGAGTTAAAATCATCATTAATTAGATCTGTTTGGCCTTATTCTTTTGTGACAGGAGATAAATAAGAAATACTAGATTACACAGGAGATGATCATAAAAATAGTTACTTATCGTAATTTCCAATACTGTTAATGATTGCACACTGTCAATGATACTCCACAAACTGTTGATCCATTTTATTACTCACTGTATTTTTTAATGCAAAGAATTAAGCTTCTCAGTAGATTATTGTTTCCTGTAGACAGTCTAAAGTGGCCCTTATTTACATCACAGAACTGTTGATTATAATGGCTGCAGCTTTTCCTCAGTTTTAGATTCTTGTCACAGATTTATGCACTTTTCACAGTAGATGAATGTCACTGGCATTTTCTTGTACAGCACTGAACGCAAGATCTGTCTAGTTTTACAATAACAAACAGTCTGCTGTGTAGGTAAGATCTAAAATTGTTCAGGAAACACTGGTATTCAGATCAGAGAAAGATTATTTATCTGGAACTGGTTTAATGTTGTAGGATCCGCAACCTGAAAGAAACTCAATTTCAGAATCAAGAATTGGCTTATTGCCATTGTCAGTGATCAAAATTCACAAACATAGGAACTTGCTTAGGCGTAAGGTGCAACATAAAACAATGAATAAAATAATAGCAAGATATATATAAAAAAGGCATGTATAAAAATAAGAATAAAATGAAACAGACTTAGACTATATACAGAGGTTGGCTAGACAATTTGCTCTATGAATGGAAGATTACAATTTCTGATTGGATAATTGGACTCATAAAATGTAAATGTATGCACAATGTATGGAACTTTGTGTCATGTCACTCTTCTGGTTGTTGTCCCTCGTCGCCCTTTGTCTCCAGGTAGTATAGATAATCCAGTCTTATCTCTAAACTGCGCTTTTGCTGTGGCACTAATTGATTTTCAAACACTGAAGGTGTCGTGGGCTATTGTGAGCCCCTTTGTGTGTGTTGCAAGCTCCGAGATGTTTGTGGCCGTGCCGGGTGGATTGGCTCCGCCGTGTATCCATGCCATGCGTTCCAGTTCAGGCTGTGTAATGGTAGGCTTCAGGTTCAGGGCCAAAACACTGCCAAGACATCAGCCAATCAAATCATTAGTCCATTGCTATAGGTTCCACTGATATGTCACTGTAATAAATGGAAATGAATAACAAAAACAAACTGTTAAATAATTTCAAGCTATCTATGTGGCAACTTCTAAACCATCCCTCTGTCTACTCAATGAACTTGTGTGACTCACTTTAACTGGTCCTGAGTCTATCTCAGGTGGTGTTGTTTGGTTAAAGTTAAATGACTACCTGCTCCATCCCCAACATGTTCATGAAGATATGAAAATATTCACAGTCACTACCTTTAACCTTCATATAATTTGACTTGACAACAAGGCCATGGCCTGTGGTTACATGCCCACATGACCTCTTTCATCACTCATGTCTGAGATGCTAAAGTGCTAAAACTGAATACCTCAACAGTCTTAATGGTACACTTGTCCACTTCACTCGGGCCACTCCAATCACCAGGCTTTTACAGGCTTTTCAACGAACAGTGGCATGGACAGTGGCAAGATGAGGGTTAAGGTTTAAAAAAAAAAGTAAAAATCTCCACCACATGTTGAGCACAAAATGGAAGTCGAACAACGTGCTTTACCACATGCTTTAAAAGGTGTTCTCTCACTTCCCTCGATTGAGTGGTTTTCCTTTCTGTGAGCTATGGAGGGGTCTGATCAGTATGCAGGTGATGCAGGAGCTAAACCATGGGGACTAAGGGTCGGCCCGGTGAGTGTATGTGAGAGGGAGGTGTGTAGTGGAGAACATTGTTCAATCATCCCTCCACCAATGTGACGGGACAGCCACTGGGACCCAGAGACTGCATTAAAATCATATGTTATAAGGAATGGCAGAAAGTTTGTTAAAATGTGAAAATCCAAAGAGGCGGCTGATGAGAAAAGCATTTATTATATACTGCATTTAACGGTAAATGTAGTGTTATACATGCTAGTTATGTTGTCAAGTGAATGTGAAAATGTCATGATGAATTACTATGAAGAGTATGAAGACTGGTAAAAGGAGTTACATTACCACTAAAAGTTCTGAGGAAATGTGGCAAAGAGCTGTTGCAAATAATAGTTTGTTCCTCCAGAAATCAAACTTCAGTTGTACCAAAAAGAAAATGTGTAAATACATAAAAATAAATAAATAAATAAAAAAGTATTACAAAGAACCACTGAACATTTAAAGGCGATCAGTTTATTAATTGCTTGCTTGTATTCATGGAAAAGTTAGTGCAGTATGTCATTAAACTATATCTATTTTGCATTTATTCTGTTAAATGAACTATGAACTAAATGAATGAATTAATAGAACTTGAGACTGTTTATGAAACAACCTGATTAGGGTAATTATCACACTAAAGTGTCAAAGTAGTGTCAGAATGCTAAGTTTAGTATTTCTCATCTTGAACTCTTCACTACTTTATCATGAGGCTAACTGAAATCTTGAGCTTTACTGCTAAAGAAATACTTTTAAAAACATGGATTCTTACTGTGACCTCGGGCTAGTGGCATCACATGCTTGTTTCCATGGGGATAGATACGTTTAATTTCATACTTTGCAATAGGGCTGCAAGTGACAATTATTTTGGTAAACGATAGTAATAGTCTATCATTCCATTATTCTTTCGATTAATTAGTTAGTTGCTTAGAATGCGAAAGGCCTGTGAATCTGAGGTTTTTACCAAATCTTACACGGATAAAGATGAAGAAGTGAAGACGTTTGAGGATGTCTTGGTGGAGATTATTGACAACAAAATTTACACATTCATTATTGTGTGATCTGGGCTTTGTCTGTGTAATAAAACTGTCTTCTCTCTGCTCATGGCATATTTAGGACACTATATGTGTAGACTAGTTAACAAGTGTTCGATTACTTAATTAGCTGACAGCTATTTCTATAATCAATTAGTTGCCGCCCTTCTGTGGAACATTCCAGGCAAATCACCAAACTTTTCCACAGAAACAAGCAAGAGGAAGAACACCAGAAAAGTGACATAGTGCGCCTTTACCATGAGCAATTTTACGGTCAGCCAGCCTTATCCTCGCTTAAACCCGAAACAGTCCACAATAGAATCAAATGTTAATACAAGCCTATGTACTTTCCGTCTGTCCCAGATGGACGAAAGTGATTGAATATGGTCCAACAAGATGCTGAAGGGAATTTTAAACTTTAGTGTCTACTTTTTGATATTTGATATTTTTCCTCATTTTATTTCATACACCTCTGAGTGACACAGGGCAAAACATCTAAATGTCAACCCTGGCTGTTCCAGTGCAGAGCGAAATGAGAATCTGGGTTCATTGATGGGGTCTGACGGCTGCACCTGCCCCTGCTTTGTGCACACACAGACACTCCCCACATGCCTCATGCAAAATATTCCAGCGACTCATTATGCAGAAACCACAGGACTGCTACCAGAGTTATATTTATAGTCATTTCTAAATATTTCCCTGTGGCTGAAAAAAGACAATACAGGCATTATCAAGTCAACCAGGATATTTTGCAGTTTAAATCCAGGGATTTGCTACACGTGCAGGTCTAACTACAATGCTTTACGATAGGGTTCTTCAAGTATGTTCATAAAGGGCCTGTACCTGATTTATATTTACTCTAGTTAAGATACATTCTCTTTACATTACACATTGTTTGATAGAGGCAACTTCATGGAATGACATTGGGTTTGTGATGTATAATCTGTGCATATTATAAACACACATTGTTAGGAAAGAATGAGTGCAGAAGCGTTTGCTGGGATCACCTCTTTTCAGCCAATCAGGCACATTGTACACTGTGAATCATGGGAAAACAAGTGCAGGACATGTGATTCTCTGTCATGGTGCAGTTTCAAAAGCGCTAAAAGCTAACTGTCAGAAGAGTTGGAGGAACTCTATGGAAACAATTGCATACGACTATTCCAGACTGTCGTTTCTGAGTCATGGTACAATTATGAATGAAAGGTGGTCGGGGGGGGGGGTTAATGGTTAAAACAAAAACATGTTTCTGTCTCAAGGTTCAAAATCAGGTACAGGCCCTTTAACTTTTAAGCCTTTCTGAAAGCCAGTCGTGTGCTGATCGGTTTAGTCTAGGTCTTTTCCATTGGGTAAGTTAATGGATTTATGATGTATGTTTGTGTCTGAAAGGTTGAAGCCGCTGCCATTTTAAATTTGTGGGCATATGTGCAAGCAACTGCGTCCCATAATCAGACTGGCGATCTAAAAATGATGCATGCGATTTATACAGCGCTTTTTGGATTGTCAGAGATGCTTTACACTGCATTATTCATTGAGTCAGTGCTGTCCTTGGGTAAACTGACAGGGCAATATTCATTCCCCTCACTGAAAGCCACCATGTTGAACCATTTCTTATGTTGTGATTTTTCCATGAACTTTTTCAAACCTCTTCAATGCAACCTTTACGACGCTTGAGACTCGTGGCTTTGTCGACATCAAATTGCACGTGCATCTAACCTCAATAGCAACGAATACCTGCACCTGCACCTTTTTCTCTCATGCTTCTCAGTGTTTGTTTAATTAGCTGAGAGGCAGGATGATTGTGAACGTCGGGGTCACAGGAGGACAAGCGCCTGCTGTGCCACTCACGTATCGACTCATATTGAAACCTGCGCTTCTGAAAACCAAACGATTCTGAGATCAAAGTTGTCTCACTTAGCTCTTTGAATGGAAAAGTATTACGCGCCACATTCATTTACAAACTGCAGAATGTTACTTGGGGCCAATAATTGTATCCCGGTCGTGTACACAGGTGTCCTTTTGTTTATACTAAATCCAGATTAGCACGGCTTTAACATTAATCACTTGGATGCTCCTTTGTATTATCCAGGCCAGACTAATTATACTGTTGTGTTTTTCATCTCCAGAGAAATGATTTTGGAGCCAGGGGCAATGATAATGATCGTGTTGCTTTTTATTTACAATCTGACCGTCCTGTTGTCATTGACCCAACCACCCACCTGCAGCACTTCACATGAGGCATTTTCACCCTGTATCCAATCCCGGCCATTGTCAGCCATGTACGCCCAAGTGAGCTCTAATCGGCACTATCTGACAGCTGACACTGGTGACTAAGTGCCCAGACATTTGCTATCGACTGTTCCCCCAGGGCAGCCTCCACCACTGATGGACTGGAAAAGGTAACAGTGCTTCTCCAGGGCACTACCAGCCCTGCACCCACCGCCTCTGGAAACACAGCAGGACTGCAGTGACTCAGAGGAGGGCTCCACGTCAGCTGCCATGTTCCCACTTGATCTTTTGCTTTGGCTAATTAGCATTTCAACATAATCAGAGTAATCCCTAAAGGGGGTGTAGTCATTGTTTTGTGTGGGTGCTGTGTTTGAGCAAGAGAGACAATTTTGGGACTGTGTGAAGAGCACTTTGTTCACATTTGTTGGATCTTGACCACCATTACAATTATAATCAAATTTCAAAAAGTTACTGTCGTTTTAACAATTCAGGTAACAGAATCATGATTTCTTGACGCAGTTGTTGTACTAGATACTAACAACTTCAATTCCAGTATCTTATTTTACCCATAGAGGTAATTAGTCAGTACCAACACCAGTAAGAAGTATGTGATTACGAGATAATTAGCAAAAAGCTAATTTGGCACGTGAAGGGTTGCTGCATTTTGTAAGAGGCATCTTTATCGATTCATCCTTGTACAAAAAAGACTGTCAGGAGATGCAAAAAGCCCAAACCAGATGCATATGGCCCTACAAAGTACAATAATTGAAACAAAACTCTTTCCAGACAAACTTTTTACATGCAAAACATAGATAGGTTTGGCCCTCATAGTGCTAACACATATTAATTTTGTCCCGCCAAGGAAAAAGTTTGGGCACCCCGCTGTAATTCCCAGGCAAATACAACTGACCTGTATTTTACCAGAAATAAGGAAAAACCTTAGATTATTGGAAGTTAGTGTTTTATTTCATTATTAATTAATTTGACCTCTTTTTAATTTTTATTTTAATTTATTTTGATCCATAAGATTATCTAGATTATGGAAAACAAATAAAAGTAACTATATCAGTAATTGGAAAGAGAGATGGACTAAATTGTTATGTGCAGGAATATTTAATAGAATATAATACATTATGTATTATTTAACCTCATCCCCTCATATTAGTATCTACTGTATGACTGCTAGAGGGCAGTGCATTCTGAGGTTTAAGAGGCAGACTTTCACTCGAGTGGACAGTACTCTCTCTCCCTGGACAGAACAAACCACATCAGAGGATTATTCTGGTTTAAAGGGTCTTTGATTTAGCCATGTCAGACTCAGAGGACTCTGTATCTCATGAGACATGCCATTATCCATGAAACATTAAATGTGAGCATGGTAATTCAATTAGACCAGGCTGACTATCTGGAAACGAATGCAGCCCAGCCTATAGAGTAAACTTAAGACTGCAAAGATTTTGTGTTGTGAATCATTTCATCAGTGCAATACATGTATCTCGGCAACTCAAATCTAGGAGGAACTGATGCCAGAGGTTTGATGCTGCTGATTACGATGTAATTCATTTCCTCACCTTGAATCAGACTGCACTGGCTCTGTGTTATGGTACAGTTTTTAGATATCTGAAGTAGGTTTTGTCAAAATCAAAGCACCAGATAAGCAAGAGAAGAACATTTGTTGATTTGTTTGTAATTTTTTTTTTTTTTTTGAGGAATTATCTATATGTTTTCAATATACTAGCAGAATAATTAGTTTGACAAAAAGGATATAATGTCAGAGTTAAAGAAAAACGTTGTTTTGCCTTAACATTAACATAACCAATATTAAACTTTTTAGGTTATGAATTGAAATTGTTTATTTGTTTGCGAAAGCAGCATCTGACTCACTTATGCACCCATGACTTCAGAGCATTTTCAGAGCATGCATGAAAAGATAATTCTGAAGTCATCACCCGCTCTCTTATGCCTGTTGACATTTCACATATTGTCTATTTTTCTTTTCTTGTCTCACAACGCTCTACCTTTATATCAAATAGTGGTTGTTTTTCCAGTGGTGTTTTACAAAATTGCAACACTTTTAAAAGGCTCTGCAAGTTGTGTGCTAATGCAACAGAAAATTGCTGTCATTTCTGACATGCCAATTTGCATCATATATTACCTTGTCACTGCATCCAATCTTCTTGACAAGTGGTTCAAATGTGACCACCCAATTCACCAAAGCAGTGTATAAATATGTGCCTTTCAGTGAACAGGCTTCCTGTATTTCAACACTATTCACGTTTAATACAGCGGTTTATGGTCGCTAACCCAGGTCCAAACATGTTGTCTACAGCCTGGAGGACTTTATGGACAAGTGCTCTCATAACTCACACTCCTCAAGCCTTCATCCCCTGCCACTTCATCCGTCTCCAGTGTTCAGATCACCGGTGACCGGCAGATAAATGGTATATGGGGCTCTACGGAAGCCTCCAAGGACAAAATTAGATCTGTGCGTCCCTGTCAGTCTTATGAGATATGGAAGGTGACAGTTATTTGGACTAAAAGCAAAGTCCGGGGTTACCTAATCTAACATGCCTGGATGGAGGGTGAGAAATACCAGATGAATTGGATTATTACATGACCTCTACTTTGCTGCGCACAGTGAGCCACAATTATATGTTTGAGTCTAGAACATTATGTTTTATCAAGAGTTTTATTCCCCTTCTTTTTTTGCATTTAAGAGACATGGTAAAATAGTAAAGTGTGTTTTTCAGGGTGTCAGTGGCTCATTTACTTACAGTAATAGGAAAGTTGGTGGTTTAAATCTCATTCCCGCGACTGGCAAAGTTGGAGGTGCTGCCAGATTGACACATTGATTGGTGATCCCAGCTCCTACACGTGCATACTGTCGTTGTGTCCTTGAGCTTGACATATTTCACTAAAACATAGTGGACATGTTTATATTTAATATTTTATCAAACATCGTTATGATTTGACAAATAACAATACCTGATAACAGCTTTATTTTGTTGAATGACTCTTTAAACGGTTAAAAAAAGTGTCAGTTGTCTGTAAATTGTCTCTGTATATATGGTATGTCGCTAGTGTAATGTATAAATATTTATAAACATAAATATTTACCACAGGTTGCGTCCCACCACTCCAAGTCATAATTAGAATATCATGAGAACCTGTCATATAGACGTTAACCTATCTCACTCCCACTGTCTGCCCATTGAAGGTTTAAAAAAAAAAAAAAAAGCATTATGTGAACATTTTTTTATTTGCTCACACACTTTTGTTCTATTTTTGACAATTTAAATCACCTTTGGCAATAAATAATTATCTCTTTTATGCTTTCTTTGTAGTCTATTGAGCAGCTGGTCCATAAATGCAAATCCCCACTGCTTACTTCCTCTGGATCCATCTGAATACATCAGCAGATATAACTGTGGGCGTCGAGGTGCACTGCTGGCACCCATCCCAGGTGTACATAGCCATGGGCAAAGTCTGCTGGAGGCTGCTAATGTTTGTTTACTTTCACTGCTCAACACTGAGGCCTTCACACTGATTCTCTGCGCTGTCCAGTGAGCTGCGGTCCTTTTGATTCTTGTATCTCCTGCATCACTTTGAGTTTGTGGTCATGGACAGTCTACTCACACATTCATCCAAACGTCAACACAAGTCATTACCAATGCAAACCTGAGGAGCAGCAGCTGGACTCAGGGCAAGAACACTGGCTTCTATCCTTCTTTGACTTCATAGAGAGTCCTGGTGGGACTTTGTGCAGGGGCTCTGGACTGGAAGCACCAACTCAGAGAGATCACCTCGATGACAGCCATGAATGAGATGCTACAGCCACTAAAGTCTGTAGAAAGTGACACATAATAAGGAGAATCTTCGTGAACATGGATTTTATAAAACAACACAAACGGCCTAATTCAATATAACAGTCCACAAGCCTTTTTAGTGAACTGTTGTTCTAGAGGCCAAACATTTAAGATGATGCACACAAACATAAACACTATACTGTTATTTGAGATCAAATAGTGTCTTCAGAGTGACACAGATTTTCCTCTCCAGAGATGAGATGAGAAAAATGTGTTTTGGCTAAATGTTGAGATCAGGTAAGGGTCCATATATTGCTCTTATACTCTAAAAAACTCCTATCTGCGTAGTGGAATATGTCACAGCGCAAAACATCCTTATCGGCATTTGCTCTAGAAAAAGCTCACATTTTGGACTTCTTGAGTACGACGACAAGTTGGTCACTGTCCAGGTTGTACCCTGCCTAAGGCCCAGAGTTACTGGGATAGGCTCCAGTCACCCGCGACCCTGGGAACGGGAATAAGCGGTAGAAAATGAATGAATGAATGAATGAATGAGTATGTGGTCATGTTTAAATGTAGGGTTTAGGTAAATTTAGGATATTAGGATATACTAATTATTATTCTCTTAATTGGTGCTTTGTCACACACGCTTTTGTCAGACTGTGCATCCAGAGGAGTGCAGGGGTCTGTGGTTTATTCCTCCGATTTGATTGTTGAGGTCAGTTGTTGGTAGAAGTGGGACACCCCTTTGGCACTCAAAAAGTTTTTGGAGTAAGTAAACATTGCAGACTTAGAAGCTGTCCCAGGGGACTGAAAAACATTGTAGATTTCTACAAAAATCAATGTGGAGAGGTGCGGAATGTGGAGAGGTGAGAAATGTTTGATTTAGATGATTCTAAAATTATAGATAATCAATGAGTTTCAGTAATGTAAACTTGTGAGGCAGGGGTGGACCATCTGCACAATTTCACAAATAGATTTTTTGCAAATAATGTATAACATCAGACCTGGAACCACTGAACAGATATAATGAGGGTCAACTTTATAATCTCATCACATTATGTGATTTATGTGTTTTATGGTTTAAACCAATATTTCATGTCTGGAGCATAAATTCCATAAAGTGGATTCAGATTTCAAACCATAAGCCAGTCACGATCCCAGGGTTGGAGGTTCAAGCTTTCGATCTATGATTATATGTGCAAAAGTAAAACTGCTTGACAGTGTACTCGAAGAAAGAGACGTGTTTTCAGGGGAAACTGATGAAATGAAAGCCTCCTCCTCCCATAGGCTCATAAATAAATAAGTCAAATATTTCTTTGAAGGTGTACACTGGATATGTCTGTGTGTCAGTGGTGTTTTGTGCTCTCCAATCTGCAGTCTTACGGCATCAGCGGCTGAAGTGTGATGCCGTTGATGCGATGGAGGGAAATCTGTGAAAAGCTGGTGGGTTTGGTTTGCTCTGCTTCACTGAATCTCCCATTAACCCGCCTCTAAATGTGGGCTGCAGGGAGTTGGTCCTGCTGTCATCCAAACGAGGTTTAGAGCCATTAGCAGAGATTTAACCTGAGGAAAACTGTGCCAATGGGGAAAAGTGAGTGTGCCGTGCAGGAGAGGTCACTGAAGTCAAATGAAATGATCTGAAAACCAATGGTGCCTGGTGATCGAGCAGTTAAAGCTGCAATACATGTCCAAGTACATGTCCAAGGCAAAAACTTTGATCTCTCAGTAACAAGATTCCTCATGATTTCATTATCTCATTATATCTCACAACATAATTAGTTAAAAGTTGCTGGATATGTACAGCATACATATAACATACTTTATTGAGAAAATAAACATGATGTTCTAGGGTTTGAAGCAGATTCATGGTTTGTGCATTGGGTTTATCTGTGTTCATATCGTGATTCAGTTCCAAGTACATCACATAAAGAGCTTGTTCTAGTTTACAAAATTGTGAGGGAATTTGTTTCTGTGGCTGCGTTAATTGGCTTTGCTAATAGACTGTTAATTGGTTTTGCAAAGTCATGTTACTGTAAGATGATGCAGAAGAATTGTCCTTTTCTTTCAAAGAGCTGGACAACACTTCAGCCACATGATTATGAATATTAATCTGCAAAGCTTCAACCCGCAAGAGACAATCTTTGAAGTCATTCCAGACACGCAACAGGGAGCCAGAACACATGTCTGTTCAAACAAATGCTTTGAGGTCTTTTTTTTTTTTTTTTTTACTTTGACAAAGTTGAAACAAATCTTGAGTCAATATGATTTGCTGATTTATTCGCTCTTCGCAGAGGAGCAAGAGCGGTAGTCCCAAATTAACAATGCAAATGCCTCAGTGTGCATTGGTGATGATCTGCATGCACGCCTTGCACTGCCATCCACAATGATGCTTAAGTAAACAAACAAACAAGTGAGGTTTAAGTTGCGTGTGAGGCTCTCATGAATATTTGATTCAATCAGTTTTTAGATTGCAGATAGTCATGGCCTTTACCCTTGACATTGTAAGAAGGGCAGCGGAGGAGCAAGAAGCCAGAGATTTACGTTGGCAAACTGTGTGATGTGATGTGTGCTAATATAAATGGCAGCTCACAAATCTTCACAAGGCCAAAAGGTGCAAAGTGCAGACATCACAGGGTCACACTCAAATGGCTCTGGAAAGAATGGAGAATGTTGACATCACTCATTAGTGATACAGCTCTTACCGATATCATGAGTCCAGAAATGATCAGAATGAGTCCAGAGATGAATGGAAATGCAGGAGAGTTACTGGAGAAAGTGGGTATCCATCCGTCTTCCGCTGTATGGGGCTAGGTCTGCAGTCAAAGCAGGGACTCCCAGACTTTGCCTAAGTGGTCCCATTCAGCCAAACACATCACTTTCAGCTCCACCAATATGGACATGAAGCTCAGAACCTATTTTTGATTGCCAGACTTTAGTCAGCAACTCGTGCTAGCCCAAAGCGTGCTAGTCCAACCAACTTAAAAAGTAAAATAAGCACGAATAATTTAAATAAATTGTTCAAGTTATTTCGAGGCACTTGAATAAGCTAAATGATTTCCATAGACTGTTAGGTCTATGCGATCTGCTTTATAAATTAATAGCAGATAATTTTATTGGTGTGCTTCTTTACTATATTTAATGTAACAGCAGTCAGTGTTCGAGCAAATAGTGATCAATACATGTGCAACACAAGAAGAAACACCATTTTCAGTTCAGTCAGCTGATAGAGGAAAAGGCACAGGTTGTCTCTAAGACTAAATTTGCCCCTGGGGCGAAGGAGACACAGCAGCGGAAGAGAAAGAGCAGTGGAGGAGAGAGAGCAGCGGAGGAGAGAGAGCAGCGGAGGAGAGAGAGCAGCGGAGGAGAGAGAGCAGCGGAGGAGAGAGAGCAGCGGAGGAGAGAGAGCAGCGGAGGAGAGAGCAGCGGAGGAGAGAGAGCAGCGGAGGAGAGAGAGCAGCGGAGGAGAGAGAGGAGCGGAGGAGAGAGAGCAGCGGAGGAGACAGAGCAGCGGAGGAGACAGAGCAGCGGAGGAGAGAGAGCAGCGGAGGAGAGAGAGCAGCGGAGGAGACAGAGCAGCGGAGGAGAGAGAGCAGCGGAGGAGAGAGAGCAGCGGAGAGAGAGAGCAGGAGAGAGGAGCAGAGAGAGGAGAGCAGCTGGAGGAGACAGAGCAGCGGAGGAGACAGAAACAGCGGAGGAGAGAGAGCAGCGGAGGAGACAGAGCAGAGGAGGAGAGAGCAGCGGAGGAGAGAGAGCAGCGGAAGAGAGAGAGCAGCGGAGGAGAAGAGAGCAGCGAGAGAGAGAGAGGAGAGAGAGCAGCGGAGGAGAGAGAGGAGCAGAGGAGACAGAGCAGCGGAGGAGAGAGAGCAGCAGAGGAGAGAGAGCAGCGGAGGAGAGAGAGCAGCGGAGGAGACAGAGCAGCGGAGGAGAGAGAGCAGCGGAGGAGAGAGAGCAGCGGAGGAGACAGAGCAGCGGAGGAGACAGAGCAGCGGAGGAGAGAGAGCAGCGGAGGAGACAGAGCAGCGGAGGAGAGAGAGGAGCAGAGGAGACAGAGCAGCGGAGGAGACAGAGCAGCGGAGGAGACAGAGCAGCGGAGGAGAGAGAGCAGCGGAGGAGAGAGAGGAGCGGAGGAGAGAGGAGCGGAGGAGAGAGAGCAGCGGAGGAGAGAGAGCAGCGGAGGAGAGAGAGGAGCGGAGGAGAGAGAGGAGCAGAGGAGAGAGAGGAGCGGTGGAGAGAGAGGAGAAGAGGAGACAGAGCAGCGGAGGAGAGCTGAAGAAAGGAGCGAGGAAAGAGTAATGTGGACCAGCTTCAGTGGAGCGAACAGGCACGTCTGGTACCAGAGACGTCCCATTAGTGCAGGCATGAAGCCCTGTCAGCCCTGGCCAAGTCATGCAGCGCATGTCTCACCCGGGTTGGGTTCCGACATACATGCCGGGCTCGAGGTTGGATTTTTTGGGCCTGATCTACACTCTATGAATGAACCCTTCAAGCGAGCTGTGCTGCTCATCACCCCCAGACATGCTGCACGGAGGAGCTCCTCATCTTCTGTGGAGCTCCTCCTGCACCGAGTGACGAAACTTGCAGAGCTCTCCTTGCAAGCTGCACGGATCTTCTCATCCCCTCCAGGAGCTCCTCATCCCCTGCCGGAGCTCCCATCCCCTGCACAGAACTCCCGCACAGGGCTCCTCATCCCCGTGACGAGCTGATGGGGTTCCTCATCCTGGGACGAACAGCTCAGAGCTCTTCACCCCCTTGGTATCAGCTTCAGTGCCATGAACAATGTATTAATTTTTCGTTATTTTATTGTTTTGAGTGGCATACAAATATTGCTCATGTTTTCGTAAATCATTAAAAAACAATAAAGACTAATAAAACTTGTTATTTTCGTTCCATTTGGAAACATCTTTTGAGGAGACTTCCGGTTGGCACAAGCACAGCCCAGATCCTATTTCCTGGCACTGATCCCATTGGTACAGCTGCTCTAAACACGACGTTAGCAATGTTAGCATCTTAAGCAAAAGCTAATGGAGGTTTAGTGTAGTGTAGTGTTATCCAGTATTTATTTATTTAACATGTGGCCTATAAAAGTCAGTTAAACACACATTAGGAATAGCTTGTAGAAAAAATAAAGTGTTGGGTTAGGTCAAGGCACTTTTGGCAATCTACTGCTGCAACTTTTCTTCACACTGTCATTGATCAAAACTTATTTTCCCTAAAACGTAGAAATAATATGCTTTATCATTTGTTGCACTAACCCAGGGTTTTAATTTCAGAATATTACTTCTCAGTGACACTAAACAAATTGAGGCAAGATCTGAAATGAAAAACCTCAGTAACCTAAAACCTCCTTACAGATAGCGAGGAGGGAAAATAAGAGCAGGGCATAATAGTGTTGGCTTAGTTTCTTTACTTTTACATGAAAACTCAAAATATTTACAAATACTTTTAGTTAGAACATGCTGAGGGAGAATAAAACAACACTGAATTATTGATTATTGCTAATAGATGCACTCACAGCTTCCATTATTCAAATCAAATTCAAAGACTACTTGGATTCAGTAAATAAAACAGGAGTCCTTGCATCACTCCTGTCTTCATCCGTGCCCAGAGCTTTTGTCTGAAATCATGTAATGAAACATGAAATGTAAAGCAGTACCACATGCACAACATCTGCTACAGTTTAGAGAGATGGGAAATGGGAAAGAAAATTAGTCCCACAGGAAATGACAAGTGTGAGTAACTAAAACACAAGGTACAGTTTGTTCCCAGAATAGCATCAGGCATAATGTTTTTACTATGTCTGATTGTTACAGAATAATAAACAGTTTATATTGATTGGTTACCTTCTTCTAATGGTAAAATAAAAATAAAAATGGAACACAGTTGACCAGGGATTAATGAATAAATAAAATACCCCACAGCTTGAATTTTATGCTGGCCACACATACCATTTGCCCATTAATGCAACATTATTCACACTATTGTTTGCTTGTTTGTATCTCCCGTGTTCCTGACCTATTGCTCAACCAGAGAACATGTTGCCTCAGTTACCTGTTGGAGCAAATCTTGGGAAACTATCATGTATTGCTGACTGTATTCCCAGAGCAAGGGCGGTTAAATGTACACATTAATAAATTCTCCCCCATGTCTTTTTTTGCCTGTATGACAAATGACTACACATCTACAACATACATTCAAATTCAGCAGGGTTTTGGACGGCTGCCGCTGAAAAAAGGGAACAAAGAGGTCAGTGCAGTGGCATTCCATTTGTCTCTGTCTGCGCCTGTCCTCAGATGTCATAACAATGTGAGGCATGTCATTTGTTTTGCCACCAACATCTACTATGGTTTACTGCAAGAAAGGAAGACCTTCAAATGTCTACAGAAGCAACACCATTTGAGCTTTGGCACACTGCAATTCAATATGAAGCACATTACAATAACATGTCAATACTTTCATTCCCTTGATCTCAAACAGGTCAAGAACTAGAGATCCACTGTTCCGAAATGAAAATGAAGACAGCACGGAGTACATGTTCAACATTCTTACACCATAATTGACAGGGCCTTTAGAATGAACTCGGACTGTGGCTTTTATGTGAACAAATCATTTTTGATTTCATGAAAGTATCTAAATAAATAATAGGTGTGTCAAGACCTAATTTGGGAGAATGAGATTCTAGTCATTGCATAGATATTCTTTCATCTAATACAGAGGTCTAGCTACAGAGCCCAAACTTTTATCATTAGGAAATGACGAGCCCAAATGCCAAACATTGTTTTTGCATATAAAATGTTTATCTTCAAAGAAATGTATGGTTAAATTGCCTTCAATAATCATAGTTTTCCTAGTCCAAAAGTGATCCAAAAATAGATGCTCCAGGGGTTTAAATGTTGCCAATCCACAATCAAACAAGCATGTGGTTTGGAAGAACTGATTAAAAGTCTATATTGTTTGTTCAGAAAGCTAATATCAAAACCCTTATTTGTTTTTTTTGAAAAGACAAATTGAAATAGAATAAAAAATCAACAATTTATTACATCAGGAAGTGTTTTGCACAAGGACACAACGTCAGTATTCATGGGTGAGAGCTTGGATCATTCTGTAGCCCTTCCAGTTGGTGGGCAAATTGCATAATCTGTATATATTAAAACACATTTTTCCCAATAACATTTTCTAGGCAATTTCCAATGATTGCTTGCTAAAATGATGGTTCACTGGCAGGTTACAGTGTCTGTATCCTCACTCATTTTTCTGTACACCCAAATGGTCCCTGCATTTTATCACTAGTCATTATGTCACACATGCTGCCTGTTTTAATGAAGTCCTCCATGTATGACTTCCATTTTCAGCATAATGCATTTCACAGTCTGTAGAATCAGGTAACAGCCCAGTTTTGTGCTTCAGGTAATTGTACAGTTCCCCTACATCGGTAATCCTACTTTGCAGTAAGACAGTGAGACCGGAACGAGGAGTGGGAGGTGTCATGAAGGCAAAGCAGTTCACAGGTTCTTATTGGATTATCATTCATTAGACTTTGAGCTCTTTGGGTGGTTGCATTTTAAACACTTGCCAAAAGCTATTATCACCTGCAGTAGTAATAATAGATAAGTGTTCAATATTCAGCACATATATCTCCAGCTTAGTGCCATACAGGCCTGACATCCACTGTTCAGTCATGGTCTCATTATTTACTGCCAGAGGTGGGGAAGAAGACACCTACTTTATTGAAGAACATTTTAATTTTTGAGGAAGCTGGTGGGGATGACACATAAATCCCACTAGGCAATGCAAGATACAATATTGGATTCATGAGAACAAGACGAGAATTAGACATAAATAAATACATCTACATTTTACATTTACATAATGTTCTGTAAAAGCATGATGGTTCAATTATTAGGATTTCTGCACAATTCAGCTGAGTAATGTATAATCTAACCGATAATGGCTGCAAATTGGACGTAAATTAAAAAAGAAAAGTTATTATGGGATCATTCTCCAGAGGGATGATAATCATGTAACATTTCCATCTTGTGCCACAAGAGATCTTGTTCCTTCTATGGGTTATACACGTTATTAAAAAAAGCCTTAGAAAGCTGGCAAATTATTAGATTAATTTACAAAAGTTTAGTTTTCTGTTGTGGATGAGTCTATTGTAAAATATTTTGACACAAAAGCATTATGTTTTGTGGAAGATGTCAGGCAAACAGTGAAACAGAACCCACAGCCCCACGTTCTTTTACTGAGGAGAACAGTTCACTGACCTTCACGGCTGGAGAGGGAGGCCTATAGCAGCTAAAGACTATCAAAGTGGAAAAGCATGCATCACTTGTCTGTTTGTGCGTGACTTTGAGCCAAAATGGCCCCTGATCCACATCTCATTGTCAAAAAAAAATAACACAAAAAAAAATTCAATTCTGGGCTGTCACTCAAGTCCATGCACATTACTACAGCTTCACACTTACACTGTCAGTACACCATTGAATTGCCGTTGTATTTGGAAAGTGGTAGGAAGTGCAAAAGGTAGGCAGTAGTACTGATAGATCAAATATTGATTAATAGATAAAAAGCAAGCAAGTATAACATATTTTTGCAAAGGGGTAACATCCCCTGCAGGTTATTGCAGTGCAAAAAGTTCTCCAAGACATTGGCTTTGCAACTGTCTGGAGGCAATAATAATTAAAAAAAAAAAAAAAAAAAAAAATCTAAAAAGAAAGGATGTGCACATGCCTGTTCTAAATATCATGTCAGGGGCAGCTTATAGAAGTGCTTTGGGACATACAAGTGCACTAACAATGGGAGTGTATTGCTGCAGAGTGGGGTGTGTGTCAGCAACTATCCAACTGCCAAAACTGTGCTGGTGCGGCCCGTGTGATAAAGCCTGCTGAAAATGCCAGATAGCTCAGTGTGCACTAATCCTCCTCTGATGATTACTCTTATGAACTGCCAGGGACTGGGGCTACTGTAATAATGCACACAAGTCTGATCTGAAAAATTGCCTGGATTCTAATTTTGATAGCTATTTTTAGCAACGTGTTAAATAACACACAGCAGACAGTAACTTAAATCAACCATGCAGGTCTACTCCTGTATACTCTCTGAGTATATGTCTAAACTGGAATCATAAATACACTACGTTATTTCACACTCAGTGTTCAGAATATGAGCATTTACCTCCAAATTTGCACTAAATACAACTTAAACTGTGACTTAAAATCCACTGTACTTTTTTCTGGGGACAAAAGCAGGGTTCAAAAAGGTATAGAATCCCATTTGTGCCCGTGAATTAAAAAACAAAAGCTTTTTGAGCTCCAAAATTATGACTTTAAATGGCGGAAATGGGCTTATGGCCCATAACACATGTTTTATTTTCTTTAGTAAAGGGCATGTCTTTATCTTCTGATCTGTTATTACACTGATATACATTCTCAAAGTTATAGAACTCAGGTGTTCACGACTCCAGTGGCATCAGAGAAAAGTCATTTGAAAGCACACAAAGCTTCTCTCCAACATGTTTTTCAGGCCTCATTCAGAGCTGGGCCTCAAGGCAGAAGACAGAGTCAGCCATCATCAGTCAGTGTTACAGAAGGGCTGCAATGGTCATGACAATCTCAATGCACAAGAGGAGAAGAGCTGCTGAAGTTCACTTTCACTGCTATCACTCAGAACATGCAGAATATATTAGAGTTGTTTTGTTGTTAGAAGACTGTTGTGACATTTTAAATTCAACTGAAATATCTGTGGTTCAACCTTGTGTCTCTGACTGACATCAGTGCACAGTGAGGTAAACTTCCTTTTTACTTGTGGGTCCTTGTCTTCTTCCAACCTTTAAACCAGCAACTGTGCACTGCAAAAATAAATAAATGTTTTCAAGATGAATAATACAAAAAGTAAAACCTTTTATTGCTCAACCAGGAAGTATATAGGAAGATTATTATTTCATATAATAATTCATAAATGTTGATTAGGATATTGCTATAATGACATGAATCAAATATCAAGATGTGGTACTAGAGCAGGTGGAAAAATTCAAATACGCTATCATTGAACAAAGGAGTCATGTGGCATGGTACAAAGACATGCTGCTAAAACACACTGAATCGCTGGTAAGTGACCAAATACAGTCCCAGTTTTAATTTATGTTTCTTACTTTAAGAACAAGGCGCAGGATACACATGTCTGTGTCTGCGTTTAATACATGTAGTAGCCCAAAAACTTGTATTTTGTGTAAAATTTCATATCTTCATGTTCACGTTGGTCTTTCATTCCTCCTAAAAAGTTAAATGCTGCACAGCAGGTTTTCTATGGTGCTGTTGCTGCTGCACAGATCTGATCCTGATCTGTTTTAATATGAAGCTGTACTTTTGTGCGATACAATTTGTTAACAGTTCTGATAAATGAGCAGTTTATGCACATTTCTTTGGAGTTTACATTTGTTTACATTAGCAGCGAGATCCAATATGGCTGCAGGTGGCGTAGAGGTCACATGTCTGGCACAAACCGATTGTTGTTGTTATTATTTGTGCTCCATTTTATTCTGAGCAGACAAAAATATTATCCCTTAATTTTTCACATCAGAGTGGCATATTGGTTTCTGTGCATTCATTTTCATGGTAGTTTATGAATAATAATGACTTGGCATATCAGGCTCTGAAAGGCATGCAAATGAGTATGGTTCATTAGCGACATTAGCAACACGTTACCTCATTACCGTATTTAGCTTCTCGGTGCCAGTGACACCAAAACAGAATTTGGATGCGCTCCTGGGTTACCTTTTTTCAAAAGGGTCTGAATTATACTCCTGCACTAGAATAGATAATGGTTGTATTATTAGCTCTGTGGGAAGAAACTCTTTCCCAACTCTAAATTTAACACAATTCTGCATGCAGGATGAAGTTAACAATGTCTTCTCGAACAGAAAACCAACTGCTTGCAACAAAAACTCAATTATGTTTATTTAAGATAGTTACAGAATTTTGCAGAGTTATTACTTTGACCTTGAGTTAGCATTATCCACATTCAGTAAAGCATTATTGTAAACGGAATAAACCATGTTAATGTTGATGTTTATAAGTGATTACTGTTGTGTTTATGTATGGGTGGGCCCATGTACCAGGTACATGCCACGTATGCTTTTCACCATTGCAGAAACACCACTCGGGTAGCACTTCTAAAACAAGTGCAGGAGAAAGGAGAGCTGAGATGAGCTGCAGTACATGATGGCATGTCTCATCACTCACTCTTTCTGTAATTTGACATTAATAAACAGATAAAAAGCCAATCCCAGACTATGTGTGGAGGATTTGGATCAGGACTTTGAGCAGATAAAAGCTCAATACCTTTTTTCCCCCTACAATGTACTTTCACATTTCAGCCACCAGGGAAAGCAATTCCACCCCTGCCACCCTTTAAACTCTGTGAATAATAGGATTGGGCGATACATCGATATATTGATATTTCAGATAATTGTGTGCAAGTTATCGATAAATATTGATATAGTTGAATTCTGTAGAGCCGCATGTGTAGGACATCAGGAGCTCCGAGGGGCACCAGCTTGACCAGGCAGTTTGGATTGAATGACGTGTTTTTGTGCATAGCTGCCACATCCATGGTGTCCATATATAGTACAAGATATTTTATCAGTTTATAGGTTTATCCATAATTTGCAATGCACAATTTAAACTAAAAACTCATGGACGTGAAAAGAACTCCGAACACTTGAGAATTTACTGTAGATTCCCATTTCCCTCGCAAAACTGCTACAGGCATCACATCAGCAGAAGATTAGCAGACATCACACATGTCTACAAATACCCAGGCTGATAAACTTGCAAATTTGAAAATAAATACTCGGTTGACTCCATCTTTTTGACAAATGTTGCAACATATTTCAAAGTGATAAATAACTTTGTTCTAATCTGATTTTTGGAAGAACTGTTGCTGCATTAGAAATACATCATGATTTCAAGATAGGAAAACAAATCAATAAGAGACTTCCAAAGTCTTTTAAAATCACAGAACCTGTGTAATATATTGCGTGGACATTGTTCAATTTGATTTGACGTTATGATTTCAAGTTCATTGTCTGTATTTGAGAGGAATATCTAAACTTATGATCCACAAATGTTCTGGCTTCAGGGTTGGTAGACATTTTAGTTTGGGGGTCCGACTATTTAGTAATACTATTTAGACCAGAGGGGGGCAAACTAAGGCCCGGGGGCCACATGCGGCCCTTTTGGCATTTTGATCCGGCCCGCAAAGCATTCAATAAAAAATTGTATGAGTTAGGTGTGGTGCATTTGTCATTTTATAGTTTCCTGAGCAGCTGCTTGTTCATTAAAAATCAGTTTTGAGAACAGCCACCACTAGAATAACACCAAACTTTGATGCATTGGATAAAAGGAGTGATCAACTGCACTGTTCCCACTAAATAAAGGTAAAGATTTTTGCTATTCTGTAGTAATTTTTTGTGTATTTTAGGCATTACGTCTATGTGTAGTAGTATGTGTGTAAAATGGTCCGGCCCCCAGGTAAGTGTAAAAATCCAATGTGGCCCTTGCATCAAAATAATTGCCCACCCCTGATTTAGACAGTCACTACCCATTGACTTGGTTGCATGATGATGATCCTGACTACAGCATCAATTCCTTTTTTATGCGTTCAAATGGAACTCGGACAGCAGCACATTTTGAGGCACACAATAACATATTTGTACGCCCATTTATGAAGCAGTGTTTTGAGAAAAATAGTGTATGTTATAATGGTAATGGGCGTGGCACTATCAGACAAACAAGTCAGGTCTCCTTTTTGAGTCAGTTTACAGTGCCACAATTATGCTGGGTGTACAGTGACTGTGTGTGCGCAACACTTGTGATCAAAGTGATCAAAACCAATGCACGCTTCTGCACTGACGGCAGAGAACTGCCAGCACTGGTTCAGGTGACGTATGTATTTGTTCAGGTTATGTGGACAGAAAATGGATAGAAATTAACTTAATACAAGCTTAACAATCTTAGAAACCTTTTGAAAGATACATTTTTGAGACAGCTGATAGAGTATACACATAGATGATGAATTTTTGCTCACAGAGTAATATGTATCATTGAACCACCAGTAGATTAAAGATAGACAGTGACTTGATGCAGTGTCAGTGCGACTGATTGTGATGTTGCAGTGTTTGAGGCGATGCCATCTGGCCTCTGCTGCAGATGCTGTTTTGTGTTTTCAGCTGACATGTCTGACTGTAATTATGAAGTTGAAAAATTAGATAATTTAGCACTTTGTCATGTTCTGCTGGTTTGGGGCTGGGGGCATCAGAATAACTGAATCTGTTATACACGGCACACTTTTTAGCGGCTAATGTCAGCATATTGTACCACATTTGTGGTTTGCTCTTATGTGATCTGCAACTTCAAAAATCATAATCATAGGCAGGAAATAGACTTGTGTGTCCTTATTATGTAGCTGCTTCGGTGAAGGGATGAAGAGCTGTGGAGTACCAATTAGCCAAGCAACACACAGCGCTTGCAAGGCCGTACAAAACACTGGGTCATGTGAGTATCCTGCTTCTCTTTCTCCCTGTGTCCATCTCAGGGACCATACCAAGGACACCTCCAGCTGTTGATTTCTTGGTGCACAGCCCTATCTTTTACATGCATTGTATTAAGGTACATAACCTATGTTGGTAAAAACAGCACGGTGGCTGAGTGGCTACCACTCCGGGTGCCAGGTTTGACTTCTGGGCAGCTGCATTTTAAAAGACAAATTTGGCTTTGTTACAGCGAGTTTACTGAGTGATTAACATATGGGAGACATGCATCCAAAGACATGCACGTGTTAGGTCAACTCTGCACTGCCCCTAGTGAATGAATGAGAGAATAATTTTTTGAGCATGTCCATGTCTCTGTGTTAAACCTGCGACTAGCCACTATCCAGGGAGTACCCTGGAAAAAGTCACTGAGATAGGCTCCAATCACGCGTGAACACTACTGGGAACAAAAGGGGGAAAATGAATGAATGAATAAACAGAAAGGTAAAAAAATAATTGTAAAATAATTAGTGTTTACACTGAAAGTCAACATTTGTAAACAATTGTGGCATGTATAAAAAGGCAGAGCAGTGATATACGATGTATACATGGCACAAACCAATTGGCGAGGGTTTTGTTTACCCAAGGTGTCACACATCAGATCATAAACACACACACACACACACACATGAGTTTCATATTTTGGGACAATACCATTACTTGGAGACTGATCCAGATTTTAACCTAAACCTGACTTTAAGCCATTTTAACTTGTATCTTTATTTCATAGTTTTCTCCCTCTTTTTGCTGAGCTGTGTATTGTGAACGTTTGATAGCATTAGATTACTCTCCCTGACATAACTAGACTACATGTGCTGTAGGATGGATGTGATCTCTCAAAGGTTGGAGCCCTGGGGAACAGATGACCAGGCTCAGTGTCTTTGTGCTGGAGGTAACAGCAAACAAATGGTCACTGCAGCAGGTCGGCCGCAGGCTCTGGACACAGCCACAGAGAGCACAATACACATCCAGCCTTCATCCAGAGCGTTCTGTTCAGTGGACTTCAATGTTAACTGTGACTCAGGGTTGTGTGCAAGTCTTATTTTTAAACTTTTTAGGGGGGAGGGTCAACCACGTACTTATCTCATGGAGATGTTAATTGCTTTGTCTGAAATGTTCTAAACTATGGCATAAATGTTACTGCAAAATAAAAATAAAGTAAGAAAAGAAAAACATTAAATCAGAATATGAGCGAGGTCACCTATCCATAGATTTGACCTGCGGCTAGTGACATCATCTGCTTGTCTCCATGGAGACAACAGCAAGTGTAATGCCATACTGTGGAATATTTTAGGGAAAGTAATAACATCTCTATGAAGACAAGCAGGTGGCGGACCTTCCCCCAGAAAGGTTTCATACTGCATCTTTAATGACGCAATAGATCAAGACAGTCTGGTCTAAACCAGGGCTCTACAGTTAAAGTTTGCTGAGGGCCCACAGGTCCACAAATGAACGTGCTTTTTTGATCAAATGTATGAACCATCTTTATTCATAGCCCTTTAAAACGATGGGGCATGAGGGAGCAATGCAATTAATCGTCACTAAATTGTTGTCAACAATGCCACCCAATGGTAAACCACACCCGCTCAAAGACACACATGGGTTCATTTTCATTTTTAATTATGGGGAAGAAACAGACATACATACAATAAAAAATGGCACTTAAAATGACCATAACTTCTTCTGTTCTATAGATATTTGGCTGATTTTCTGTTATAAACCTTAGTTTGAGATGCATTTTTGAAAAATCAACTTCAAATTTTGTAATGCACCTTAGAACATGTTTTACAAATTTGCTACCCACTTGTCCTGTTGGCTTTTTTTGACAGCTGTAAAATTACAGTAAATCATTTATTTTTGCTTAATTCTGTTAATCCACTTCTGTTCTATTTATTTATTTATTTATTTGAACAGGACCATGTACAATGACATTATGCTCGGGGGCAAAGATGATTGCACCAGATTATAGCTGTGCAAGCTAATTTCCATCTGCAGTCCTGGATCAGGGACAGGGGGAGTACAACGTGCATTATTTACAGTGCAACAGTTTTCATACAGTCTCTGACACTCAATCATTCACTCACACTTCATCGTCATCAACATTATTTTAACATCGAGGTTCATTGCAGATACCAGCACATTAAAGTTAAGATTACAGTATTAGTTGTTCTGACCAAAAATACAACATTTGAAAAATATGCCCAAGGTTTTATTCTTCATTTAATCGTATGAAAAAGCGAATTCAAAGAGGTGCTAAAAATATCAAGCAAAATGGCACAATTTTCATATAAAATATGAATACAAGCGAAATTTGTTTTTACCTTTTTTACAGTCTTGGATATGTCAGAGATTAGTAAATGCTCTGTGATGTTTTTTAAGTTTTTGTGTAAAAACAGGTTTTAGTTTTTTTCTCCCATGTCCTGTTTTTCCCTCATTGAGTTTCATTATAACCACTTTTAAATTTTTTTTTTTTTTATTGCGCAGCAGTGACACTATACAGTTATGATTTCCTGATCATTTGGGGTTTCCCCTTTTAAAAACAAATGAATACTTAGTTTTCATACATACTTTTCTTCGGGACTCTCTGTAGGCTGTGTGTTTGTATTTAAGAAGCTCCTGGGGCTTGTCCTCACCTGGGGCGGGGTGCAGGTGTCTGGGGGACACCAGGGCGTGTTAGGGAGTATGTGAGTTGAGTTCTGTTTGAGTGTAGTGTAGGTATGTACAACAAGTTGAGTTGTACTTGAACAACTTTCCATTACACACCATTATATGTACACAAAAAAGTACACACATAATCCCCGACACCCCCCTGTGCTCCCCGGTACACTTGCACCCCGCCCCAGGTGAGGACACGCCCCCAGGAGCTTCTTAAACGTAAACACACACTCCTGTCTAAAGCTCCAGAGGTGTAAACAATAGCATGTCTCTCTTTACAGAGGTCAGTTTAAAAGGTAAATGCTGTCATTTCAGTATGAACTATAAAAATCTGACCCCTTCTGAAAAGAGAAAACCACAGGTGATCAGAAAATCACAACTTTATAGTGTCATTTCAGATCAATAAAGAAAGTTGTCTCAACACCAACAGAATATGGGCAGGGCTGTCATTGGGCTATAATGGGAGTCTATGGGAGACATCAGTGGCGGCCGCACACCCTGACTTGTCCCAGATTTTAAGAAATACATACATTTATAATTTTATTTTTGGCTATAAGTGTCATATATTGTGTAAAAATGACCATGTTTCTACATAGAATATGCTTTAATAATGTTAAATTTAGTCTTAATGCATTATTTTATTAATTTGTTTGCCCGTTGGGTGTGCTGGATCCCTGCGCACAGAATGGATGTGTAAGTGAGAGTCTGAAGTTTTGACCAACTCCAGAGCTTCGTAGCTTAGTAAACAAATAGTGATTTTAAGTTTGTAATGTGCTCAACATACAAGTTACCATTGCTGAAAATTCAACAGTGAGCATGTGGTAAGAAATTGTTATTTTGGCTTTAGATCTCTGTTCTCTCTTATCCACTCATCTTGTGCTGGGTCTGCCTTGGAGCCCTAAACGAGTGAGTGGTTCACTTAAAGGACACATATTCTGCTACAGTGACTTTGTTGAACTTTTAACCATGTTCTAACAATGTCAAAAACATAGCTGGAGTTGTATTTAGCTGCATTCACGCCATTTTGAGGAATGTTGGGTTGAATATCCACTCCTCTCCGAGTGTCAAAAACACTCCCTGCTGAACTCCCTTTTTCAGATCATGTACGTCACTTATCAGAGAATCTTCTGCTGTTCACTGCTGCTGTTCACTGCTGCTAAATGCATCAAAGCGTCTCTGGCTGCATACACTCAGTGTCAGCTCAGACAGCAGAGAAAGGTAATGAAAAGCATGTTTAAAGGCTAATACAATGCATTACATTTTTCCTTTAGGACAGTGGCTTATATTTGCTCCACCCCGATTGAACCCATATAAAAATTAAATATACGTGTAAACTAAAATTTTAACAAAGCTTTTAAAAAATGATTTCAATTTGATTTCAAAACAGCATTAAAAATAATAAGTATAAGTATTGATATGTTTGTATGTATGTATGTCATGATGGAGGAAGAAATAATTAATGTGCACAGATAATTAGTGATTGATCAGCACCAACACATGTCCAGAACAACATAGAAGAGAGGAGAAGGAGCTGTGAGGGGCAGATAGAAGAACAGGACATATGTGAATCTTCTTAAAGTATGTTTTATAAATAATATCATACAACACTGGCTCAATTAAGAAGGCTATGAGAAAATATTTAGCCTAGTATAAAAAAGAAGCAAAATGTTTTGTTGTTAGACTTTATTGCATTAAACGCAAATGGGTCAAAGGATCACAACAATGTGGAGACAACATGGGCTTAAAGCAAATTTAGTTCGGAACCCTGGGTCTTGTCAAAACATTCTACTGGAAAAGTATACTAGACGGGCATGATCACTAGTCTGTGAAGCTGGTGATTCTGGGTTACAGAAAACATTCAAACCCAAGATATGCCTCTGTTACCAGTGCAAATAGAGGCGGAAATAAATGTGAACTGCAAATAGTGTCAAACGTTGAAATCCATTCTGAAATATCAGTGAGAGGTAACACAGTCTCAGCATTTTTCAAACATAAATAACTGAAGTAGGACTTTTCTAAGTAGCACACCATTCATCACGACCAAACACAGAGTTGTCTGCAGCAGATCTCTCAAATGAATATGTTTAAATGGTAATACAACTCCTGACATTCTTCTCAGTGAGCACTGCTGAAACTGCACCTGAAGTCATAATAGCACATCTATCAGGCTCATGGTGAAATGAGCTCCGAGGATTTCCTGAGTACAAATTCAAAACATTTGGTTGATGAATGCTAGCTATCAAATTGAAGACACTGGGTCGGCCATAATAAAATTACAGTTCACAGCCATTTGAAACATCTCAGGGTTATTTAATTGGGATTTAAATGGTACTTAAGTGTGTCAGTATTGGCTGAGAGTGGCATTATTTTTGTGAGAAAAATGAGTTAGGACCAGACTGGAGCTATGTGGATCTCAAGGGACGCAATGAAGAGGTCACGTGAGCTGTTCAGAGGGGGCAGAATGGTCACTCTGTGAATTGTGCCCACTATTCTTCCACTTGCAGCTGTGATTACGGCTGAGGCTCTCCTGTCACGTGTGTCCTCTGTCTACTTTATAGATCTAAGAAGAACACTGTCAGGGAATTATCACAAAGACAATTGAACCTAGACAGTCTAAGAGAACAACCTTCTACTGACTGAGAATTAAACAGGTAATCAGATACTGGCCCTTAGGCTATTTTACGTGCACGATGCACGGGGAGAGAGAGAGAGTGGCGCTTTCCATCAGCTCGTCCCACCAGCAGAAGTGACGCTCTGTTCAGCTCTCTGCAGTGGCGCCTCCGTCTGCTCGTCCCAGCAACAGCCTCTTCCAACTTGCCAACTCCCTTCCCCTGCCTTTTATACAGTTTAAACAAGTATAGGTCAGCATTACCCTGTTGCTCCCATGACCTTGCAGGTCAGAAACAACAGCTGATCACAGAAATAGGAAACAGGTCGAAAAGACAACACTATATAAGGTTGTAAACAACATTGCTTGCACTAAGCATCTAGTTGTCTATTCTGGTAGTCAGCATGTCACACGTAAGCATAGTCTTATGTGTCATTTTGACAAAACCCTTAATGAAAATTCTCTTACATTTCCCTCCTGTTTGTCAAAATAAACATAAAAAAACAATCATAGAAAAACTCTACAAAGTCTCTCTCACATCAGTATTACAATGCTCTACTAAATAGGTTTAGTCGTAACACGACATTTGTACTCTGTAGTTTTCAAAGCTGGTCAACATCATAATCATTATAATTTTCTCCAAATTCTTGTGTACTGAGTAATTTTACATACGTGGTCTCAGAGTTCAGTGTATTGATTACATTACCTTAAACCATATTCTGAACTTGTGAATGTAAACAAGAGAATATACAAGTAGTGAAAAGACAAACAATATTAGTACAGCCAACACTTGGGATAGAAACTTCAACATGATTCTTGACCAAAGTTCTTTTGTCCACGGCCTGTGGAGAAAGTTGGCTTCTTTGATGAGATAGTCTTTCTCATGTCTCTGTTTCTTCATATCAGCATCTTCCATCTTGATTGTAGATCAACGTAGGGTGTCCAGTAAAAATTACTGTAAAAACACCTTTTTTCCACATCGTGATGCCCAGTGGTTTGCCCACTGTAAGAACATCGTTGTCGTCACAGGATACAAAAGAAGTCCTGCGTCTAGAAGAATCTAATGTTGCGATGATTCGATGATGTCAGAATTTTCTAAGTTTGCAGTGTGATAGATGCACCCAGGAGAAGCGTCGTTCTACGTTGACAGCAGTAGGTGTGGTCAACAGCACTCGATGAGGCCCTTCCCACCGAGGACTGGTCCAGTTCTTTCTTTTATGACTTTAATGAACACCGTATCTCCTGGTCTCATCACCTGCAATGGGGAATAATTTGCCTTCGGACAAATTATGTGTTCTTCTTGTTTCCTTCCATACAACATTTCAAAAAGACTAAATGTCTATCCGTCTGCAGGGAGAATATGCATGTATGTTTTATGCATATCAAAAACTGTCTACAAAAAAAAAAATGTGAATAGGTATTAAAACCATAAGTGTTATAATATTTGTCTACCAGTCTATTCATCCCTCCTGTTGACACATGGCACGGCCCGTGTGTCACTTCAACTTCCCATTTAAACATGGATCTGGGTAGCCATGGTTTATTATCGGGTCCTATAAAAAAATGTCCATCTATTTCTTTTGCTCCTTTTTGTAGCCAAAGTTGCTTCTCTTGGTCCAATGCTTGGGCTTGATTGTAGGATGTCGTCATGTGCTTGTGGAGATGTATTTATAGTCAATGTCTCTGTACCGGTGGCAGCTGTTTTGCTGCTGCGTCCGTGAGTCTGTTTCCATTTGAAAAAGTCTTTTTTGTAGTATGCGCTTCACATTTGCATACTGCAAGTCTCTTAGATAATTGTATTGGTTTCAAAAGTTCAATCAAAAAGGTCTTTTTCAAAAACTTTATCTGTTTCTGCAGTCCATATAATTTTGTCTGTAAGTTTCATTTCACCTGTATGTATTAAGTCTTGGAGTGGTCTTGTCAATATGGCATAATCTATTACCCACTGTCTACAATAATTTATCAGGCCCAAAACCAACATTTGTTTCTTTGAAGTTTTGTAGCTGATAAAATTATTTTCGTCTAGTTTCTAACAGTGTCCCCTGTTTCTGCGAGAAACTTTAATGCTGCAATGCATCTATTTTTAATCGTTTTGACTAGAATTTGTTATTAATATGTTATCAACATATATTAATATTTGAAACTTCCTTTTAGCGGAGTAAATTTTTCCATTATAGAAGTAATGGCTTGGCTAAAATTGTTGGACTCTCACAATACCCTTGTAATAATCTTATCTAAATCTAATCTTAATTTTTTTTTTTTAACCTTGGTAGATAAACCCAAACCACCCACTTGAGTCCTCATCCAATAGGATGCTGAAAAATGCATTGCTCAAGTCAATGACAGAGAAAAACTTTGCTTCTGGTGAAATAGAATTGAGCAATGTATTTGGGTTAGGTACATTTGGTGCTTTCGCTTTTACTGCTTCGTTTACAGCTCTTAGATGTTTTTTTACTAGATGTAAATAACAGCCCAGTTCAGCCCACGTGTCTATGGGGTTTCTGGCCACTGACATGTGTCTGGCACTGGGTGTGCACATTAGCTTTTTTACATTTTCAGGCACGTTTATGTCAATGAAGACTATCTGTTCTTTAAAATAGAAGTAACTTAATGTCACTCACAGGGCCTAAAGCATGTATTGTTTTGTCGTACATGTCATCTAGGCCTGGATTTCTCTTATTTACTTATTTATTTATCTATTTATTTATCTGTTTATCTATTTATCTATTTTATATTTCTATTTATTAATAATAATTCTTTATACTTATATAGCGCTTTTCAGGATATTCAAAGATGCTATTCCTAATCATATCCCCCCTTTTATTTTTCCCAAAATAAAACTAACAACATGTCACCACATAAAGGAGGAGCCAATAGCTCCGCCCCCAAAATGCTGCACTGTCCTCAGTCTGTATCTAACCCTGGTGATGAACACAACTCCTAATGAAAAACCAGCCTAAAATTCCTCATGTAAATTAGTCTTTCATCCACTTTAATGAGCAACCATCAAATTGTAAGTTTGAGGTGAACACATTGATCTGATGAGACTTCTTTACCAATCACACTCAAAGTCGCGACATTCATACTCTAAGTTAATTTCTGACTGAATTAACTTCTGTCTGACCTGTATGGTTGTCTCTTGTAAATCCGGTTGGATGGAGGTTTTTTGTCACCGAGGAGGATAAGGAGGATCAACTGGCCACTTGGAAAAAAGTGGTCTTCTTGTTACTCTGCAGAAATTCTTCAGCTGTCGTCGATTATCCTCCACGGAAACACCAACTCCGAATCCGGCTCGAAGGACCAATTTCTGTCAGGGAATTATCACAAAGACAATTGAACCTAGACAGTCTAAGAGAACAACCTTCTACTGACTGAGAATTAAACAGGTAATCAGATACTGGCCCTTAGGCTATTTTACGTGCACGATGCACGGGGAGAGAGAGAGAGAGTGGCGCTTTCCATCAGCTCGTCCCACCAGCAGAAGTGACGCTCTGTTCAGCTCTCTGCAGTGGCGCCTCCGTCTGCTCGTCCCAGCAACAGCCTCTTCCAACTTGCCAACTCCCTTCCCCTGCCTTTTATACAGTTTAAACAAGTATAGGTCAGCATTACCCTGTTGCTCCCATGACCTTGCAGGTCAGAAACAACAGCTGATCACAGAAATAGGAAACAGGTCGAAAAGACAACACTATATAAGGTTGTAAACAACATTGCTTGCACTAAGCATCTAGTTGTCTATTCTGGTAGTCAGCATGTCACACCTAAGCATAGTCTTATGTGTCATTTTGACAAAACCCTTAATGAAAATTCTCTTACAAACACAGATTTCACAAAGGACTGAAGACACACATTTTCTCCAAAAGAGACACTTTGGATTTTGCTAAACCCAGTAATAAAAGTGACAGACAACAGGTTGGGGACAGATACTTTCATTTCTGTCAGGCCAGTTATTCAAATTTTAGCAGCCTTTGTTTTTAATTTAGTTTTATGTGAATTAGAATAGAATAGAAAGTTTAAGAGTTTGAACAAGTGGTTTAATGATAAGTGGTACTGCAATTAGATCGTCTAAATTAGTCTAATTATTGACCTACAGATCTGGGGGAGCTATATCCATTACATTACATTGCGCTTGGCCTCATCCCGAGGTGCCCTACACTTCAAATATATCTTGTGTATGGAATATCCTGTGGTTGACGGTCCAACCACAGCTGCTAATCTGTAGCATGTATCTCTTAAATTTGGAAGGCATCTCCTCTGAACAACCTTGTAAAATATATAACAAAATGTATAACTTCCTTTATCTGAGTGAGTTTAGTGCTTAAAAGTTGATTCTGCTAAAATCCGCTGAGTTTCTCAATCTTCTGTGTCATTTTTTCCCCCATTTCTTGCCACCATATTTGATCGAACAGAACAGTCACGCCCATTTGAAATTGGAAATACAGAATATAGTTCCAGACTAAAATGCGTTTGCAAAGTATTGTCAAAGGATGTGGTCAGGCAAAGTGTGGAGTAGAACAGAGACATTCTGCAAACTGTCATGTCATGATGAAGGCAAGTTTCGGCTAAAACTTGGGAAGAATAACATTTGCTTGCGGGACTCCTTGAGGGACATTTCATACCCCTTTGTCAAACACAAGCAATGTACAAAAACTGAGTGAGTCCATTTACTGTATGTTGTGTTTCTTGGTAAAATCCCAGTATTTTGGAGATGGCATTTGCTTAAAGTGTGAACAGTGCTTCATTTAAATGCAGCGGTAAATATATAATGACGGTTGAATGAAATCTACTATAGCATGAAACCACTGAAGCTGGTCCAGTGCCTTCTTCATGATCATTATAGCATGTGTGGATCTGTCTTTCATGGTGGACGGCACACAGCTGTCTCTTCATGTCTTTTGTGGTGGAGTAAAGGATTGTGTGGGAGATTGGCGGGGCGGTGTTATCATGACGCACAACTTGACAAAAGACAGGAAATGGGGTTTTGCGTGTTGACAATCAGAGTGTGTTGTGTGGGAATGTTTCTGAAGAGCATTGCATTGTTGAGATCCATACCATGGGAGAAAGAAGAGGCCAGACCTTTTATTCACAATGGGTTATTATGGGTATCTGTCTCTTTTTATGTGTGTCACTATGTGTATCCAAGAAATGCTTCTGAACAGCAATACAGAAAAGCGTACTCTCCCCCCAAAGCTTTTTAATCACTTTCTTTTTAATCTACAAACAAGAACTATTATGTAAATGTATGAATATTAACCAGCACTTTGTGTACTTGGGGTTTTCAAATCTCATTGTAGCTGGAGGCAACCTTTTATCATCTAATGCATGTCTATATGACAAGTGTTAAAGACAAAGTATTTGATAATTATTAAACCTCTTTATTAAAAGTGCATAAGACAGGCTTTTATGATTTTCTAATGTTGACTTTATTAAATGTATTAATACCTCTTGTAATAGTTTTACTCCAATCAGATAGCTATTTGTGGAGAAAAGTTAAAAAATAAACAAATGGATAACATCACACTAGAGAGCTAAAGGTTATGCATAATCTACACAACATAATCCACTTTTTTGACCCTTTAAATACTGATTCAACAAAATAAAGGCGTTATGTGTTAAATTAGAGGAGGGTTGGTGCACTGTACAGGATGGTTTCTTGGTAATATCCTAGAGTAATGTCATCATTTACAACCTGGAAGTAAAAAAAAAAAAAAGTTAAACAGGGATAACACTTGTAAAGATTTAGCAGAATTTGTAATATATTTATCTCAACTGCATTTTAATTCAGTGAGTAGTCAGAGGTACTTTAAAGGCCTGGCCCCAGTGAGGATATTGTACATGTTTTGTGGTTGGAACCGGACCGAGAATACAACCTTTGGACCTTATGGGCAGAAGCTTCACAAATACTACTCAGATGTAGATGTATTCTCAATGCAATTGTTTTTTACTTTAGTTTATTTTCTTTAGTCATTCCGTCATAGCTTAAAAAAAAAGTATTACAGACTTCCTTTTGAGAAATTTGGGACCGAAGGGGTTTAAGCTGAAGTGAAATGCTTATTGGTGGTGGAGTATTTTAACATGAATTCAATTGATGTCCCATATAATAATAATAATGATGCATGAAACTTGTTCAGCACTTTCCATGGCACTCAAAGAGACTGAAATGGAGGAAAAAAGAGAGAAGATCCAGTTATTTGTGCATGTACATAACTAGTAATAGCCCCATTATGTAATACACAAGAGACTGCATCGCTTTTACTGTTGTACACAAGATCTAGTAAGTACCATCTTTACAGAATGATTTATATCTTAACTCTCCATAAATTAGCACAAAGTGGCTTTTGCTTCGTCAGGGCTGTATACAGTATCTATTAGGTTTATAATTAGAAGTAATACCATCAGCTTGTACTTGTAGAAAGCTTGTTTTCACTTACTTTGCAACGTGCACCTATAGCAAAAACAAAAAGAACCCTCATATATTATTCCTTTTCAAATCACCACATTAGCAGCTGCTCGTGAGTGCGGTTTAGAGATTCAGTTTCTGTGTACGCTTTGATAAAATATTTGCTGATAAAACAACAAGATACTGTGCAGTAAATGTCTTAAAAGTAATGACTAGCAATATTACCGGATGGAAATATGTGCACCGGTAAACAGATGTTTTGGCAAAATGAGCAAGTTGCAATGCTGTCTAATACAGCTATTAGTTTAAAGAGCGTTTTCTGGGATTATGGGCTAAGATCTTCCTGGTTTGGCCTTGACTCTTATACAGAGAAAGTAATTGGCCACAGATTTCTTTACATGTAAAATCAAGGTTTCAGAGGGAAACTGTCACTTGTCTGTTCATGTTTGTAATAGGACAGAGCTTTGAATGGTGCTAAAAATCTCTTAATGCAAGAAACATTTTTACAGGCAACATTTTCATTTCATTTCATTTTCAGATATATTAAAGGTAAACATTATAGACTTAGAAAACAAACATGTTCTTGTGAGACCCTGGAATGCACCATGCGATGTACTGAACTGTGGCTCTTCATTATACAAGATCGAATCCTTAGGAATAATGTAAGCTTGGAAATATAACCACATTAGTCTTGCTTCTTCTGCTATGTAGACTTTGATATTCTGCAGAGATTTTTTGTTTTGATAGCACTTAAAGAGCAACTAAATTGATAATGATGAAAATTATAATCAATACAAATGCCTAAAAACTAATAATCAACTATATGTCTTATGGCTAATAATAATCAAAATAGTTTGTCTCATACTTATTACACTTATTACAGAGAGGTATAGGTATGCCTGTTCATGGGTCTCAGGCAATTATGTCCTCATTTCTTTAAGGACTTGTCCCAATTAAAAAGATGTAATATTTTGATTTGAATTGCTTTTTGTTTGAAAACCTATGTGAATGTAAATTCATTTGAGTGGAACCGGTCGGCCCCAGGTTACCTCTGGTCGAGTGTCCTTTACAATCAGGCCAAGAGATCAAACACTTAAATCTGCATTAACAAATGGCTCATTAATCTTCAGTGTAATTGCAGTTCATTTGCACACAAGGAAGTCCATTCACGTGCCCTGTTTAAAATAAATGGGTACAAATCTGATTAAATTCATGTCCGGATTGCACTGGGAAAAGGACTATTTAACTACATACATTACATATCTTTTATTAAAATATGCTCCATTTACTGAAATATGAAATTGCCTGTGACTTTTAACCTCTTGCCGTGCCAAATGGAACGAGACAGTGAAAAGTCTACAGATAAATCAATGACATATTGTTAGTCCGTGTTTTTCTTTCTTTTCTAGAGTTCAAGTCACTTAGAACAAGTCTGAGTTGAGTCCTTAGATCTTTTTTGAGTCCAAGTTTGAGTCATTAAAATAAGATCTAAGGCAAGTCAAGTCACAATTCATCAGTCTTTGTTGTCTCAGAAGTGACTTGATATTAGTCGAGTCACAGGTCTCACCTGTTTGACTGCTCAATGCCAGAATCTTGTATTGGCTGTAAATCGCCTTTTCATCTTGGCTCACTAATATTAAGAGAATGCATAAAGAAAATACAAAAGAAACATTCTCATTCTCTGTATACTCCCATTAATAAAAAATGGTCATGTTAGTCAAGGACGTTTTTAATCCTCTGGGAAGAACTCAAGTAAATGTATGCCATTCCATAAGGTAATTAGTATTCAGTGTGATTTATATGGCTGCAAGAAAGCGGGCAATAACACTCAGACCATACAAGTGAACAGGAGCACGTTGGTTTCATTATTTTAATGAAGATGTCAGGAGAATGCAATCAGGATGACTGAAGAGCACTGCTCCAACGTTAACACAATCACACAGTGATCGTCAAAACAGAAACACAGGAAATGGAAAATGCCTGCCAAAACAGCCACACCTCCATGTGATTATGCGTCATATCTGATAAAAATGTGGAGCGGTGGCTGTGTTAGATGTGATCCCATCAGAGAAATGGGTTTGGATTCAGGCGGTGTGTTTTGTCTGACATGTCAGAGTCCTGGTTTTACCCAGACTGACACACTGAACATGTCAGCTACAGCTCGTCCACACTCCTCTGACCTGGGCTCACCGCCAGACATAAATGTGCACACAGGAGACAGGCTTCAGACACACACATTCCCCCGGCAGTCAAGGCCAAAGCATTAGAAGTTATACAAAGAAGAAACTTGCCTTGTGTTTATGATTTTCGGGATCAGTATGAATAAATGTCGGCATGTGGTGATAATTTATCATTTTACATTCATTTGCTGCACTCGTCAATGGCCCCAAGACAGTTGAGATAAGACAATACTTCAGTTCTCCTCAAAGACAAGAGCAATACACATTTCCCAATCATTTCCCAGAGACCTATACCTTTCTCCAAGAAGACCTAATGTTGCTAAATCGGCTTAATATAGCTTTCACCTATATTACAGTTGTTTTCCCTACTCATTTAACTACTCAGAGTTGTATGTAGAGTGATTCGTGCATGTTTGTGTAATCTCCCGTGGACAAGACGCCATTGACATCCCTGTTTCACCGATTCCCAGATTCCCCACCGATACACACCCACTGCCTGTACGAACGTAGGATTCCACTGCTCGCTATTGTGAACCGACAGCACGGAGAACCTTGAAAATTGAAATTATGTTTGCAGCAAAGTATTGTAAAGGAGAGTCAGCATACTTGTTTTGTTAAGTAGTTTTAGATCACAATTTACGATGTCCAAAATATAACATAATCTTCCACTGGTGTAATAGATTAGAATTATATAGCAGACAAAAGCACAATATGTCTTCTTTAAACTTGTCACATCTTTATATCACATCTTTACATGAAAACGCTAACCCTTAAGTTTAATTTATCCCTTTAATAGAGCTTTTTTTTTCAGTTTGCGCCTAGGTCTGGGTAGAACAACAACGACTACTCTCCTCAAGTGCATCTCTTTTTAACAATGCCTATAAAAAAGGTGGTCTGTTACTATATAAAGCAGTGCCATGTTTATACAGCATTTGCACATTAATAGACGTGTAAAATACTGATTGTGGGCTTGGACTGGATCTGTCCTGTTCAGGCCAAAAGGAGCTGCTGAAAGTGCCCAGTGTTGTGGAGATAAATATAGGCTAAACGCTCAGTCTCTTTCTTTGTTCGTTATTTCCTTGTTTCCTGCCAGATCGCTCTCTGAAATGTCCCCTGTCATCAGTTTGAAAAGGGAAGTGTTGCCGGACCTTTCCACCTGTCATGGAATTTATTTATATATATATTTTCTGGCAGATGCACAAAAAAACAACAACATGGCATTTCCAACTGTTAAGAGATTTGACTGCTCCTGTCTCTGGAGTACATTCACACTAACAAAGCATCTGCTGGTCTATTATCACGGTTATTTTTTAGAAAAAATAATACAGCAACATGTAATGCACCATTATTTCCAAAAGGACATCAATTATGCAAAATGTTCAGTAGTCCGGGAGTGCTCCTCTGTTTATTTAAAGTCCATGCACGTTTATCATTTTTATCTGAACCCAAAATATATGACCTTTATCGCATTTTCATTTCGCAAAGTTGACATTTTGTGGTGGTTTCAGTGTGAGGCTAAATGGTGAGACGCTGGATTAAAAGTTAAGACGGAAACGAGACAGAAAGCATGCAGGAGAAGTCGTGCGTCACTTAGAAATGCCACAGTTAATTGTGTTCGGCTGAAATGAGCGGCCCGGGCCTCTGCAGTGGACTGTGCTCAGTCTGAGAGAAGGAAGGAAACATAATGAACAACAAGCTACACTCAGATTTGCTTATGACAACAACGGGCTTTCTCAGCGCTGGTTGAATTAAGCATGCAGCCATATTACGTGCAGGCAACTGACCACAAGTGATAAGCAGCACTCGAAGGGGTGTATTAACTTGTAGTGTAGGCTATGAAATGCAGACATGTGATGATTGTTTATTGGGGAAGAACAATGTACGATTACTGAATGCATGAATGAAAAGAAATGCAGCTAAAGTTATATTTTTAATGAAGATGCAACACTAACATCAAGAAGCACTCTATTTTGTTGCTTAAGTAAACTAAAAGATACAGGAGAAAACAGCAAAAGTACGACATGAACTATACGAGGAATACAAGTTGCAAAAAGTATTTTCTGTTTTTGTTTGTGTATTTTTTGTTTGTTCAAAGTTGGGACTTAAATTTTAACAATGAACTCGGCTCGAACGGTAAAGAAAAGTACATTTTAGTTTTTATTTTAAAACATGTTAGGAAGTAGAAAGGTAGCACAGTTGTGAAGTGAAAGTAAAAAGTATCCACAGTAAAATTTACTGAAGTACAGATACCTACAATGTTACAGTACTTTTACTTTTGCACTTTGTTACTTTCCACCCCTGTATAACATCGCAGTTAAGCAACTAATCACAGGGCATTATGATAACTAACAGTGACAATATTTTAAACTGTACATCGTACTAAAATTCAAAGTAATGTAACATAACTGCTAACATAGAAAGCGGTGACTTGGCATATTCATTTGAGGTCACCATTTCATTTATTTGTCTTCCTCCCTCTCAAATAACCCAACAACAACTTCATCCTATTGCTTATTAATGTTGTGAGTGCTCTGGGATGTGCAGAGCCATGCGTGACCCACAGTGACAAAGCCAGTCCCATATCTCCACACTGAAACATTCATGTGAGTCTGAAGGCCGACCCCGAGCTCCTCCGGTACATCTCCTCTGTGCACTAGTCCTTAAGGGAACACATTATCACTTTGTCGCAGGTTCATAGCCCTGTGTTACTAGGATAAAGTGGTGGAAATGGTGCAGGATGGATATATATTTTGCTACATTCTTTTCATTGCACCAACTATTTAGCAGTTAAAAGCAAAGTCCTAAAACTGACCAGACAGTGAGAATATTATTACAGTGGAGGTTGAGGACAGATTCAAACGTGAATAATAGTCTCGGAAATGATAGAAACATTGGTATGAAACTATATATTTCAAACTATGTGTTTTATTATACGAAGTTGATTTTATTGAGCTTTTAACCATCAAAAACATACCTTGCATTCAACTTCATTCATGCTAGTTTGATGAAATCCTCTCCCCTCCGACCGCCAAAAACATTCTATTCTGAATTCCCTTAAATCATGCCGTTTCTCCGATGTGTGACGTGGCTCGGAGAATTTTATGTGCTATTTTGAACTCCACAAATCATCGTTTCAGCCGTCTAATCACAATCATTACAACTGCGTGACTGCTATCAAACAAGATAATCAAAAGCATGTTTAAAGGCCAATGACTGTTCAAATGATAATAATTTTCCTTTAAATAATGTAAATTAGAACACGAGAAAAAGGTTTAGTGTTAATTGCGTATATGTCTTTCTCAGGTCATTCAGGTAATATTTCTGATCTCTCAGACTGCTGCCCTATAGCACCATCAACATAGTCACTACTCTACATGTGCATCTCTCATCAGTTGGGATCACTGATATGCTGATTAACTACAGACAAAAGTATTAATTGAGAAAATTACCATACAAAGAGCATTAATTCCTGATTCAATTAAAGCACTACCTCCGTGGCAGGCTGTTGTTCAGGCTGATTACATCCCGGAGCAGAGCGTCACTGTGAATAAATGGCTGTACAAAAGAGAAAAAAAGATGTACGCATTCAAAGGTCTGACTTGTAACACAGAACCAAAGCAGATGTCACGGTTTGCAAATCTATTTCACCCTGGAGAGACTCAAACAGAAACGAAGCGAAGCATTAGAAGAGCTTTATTGAACGAGTAAATCTTTGGCGCTAAGAAGACATTGGTAGAAGACATTGCAATGATGGCATGGACAGATTAGTCTTCCAAGTCTGCACCCCGGGGCCTGGACCCTGGTGTTAGAAGATAAGGCGAGGATGAGATGCTGAGGGGGAGATGGGGCGGAGGTGGGTCGGGGAACAAACTGGAAAGTGGACGTGTTACCTGGACTGAGGGTTTGATGGGGAAGACTGGACAATGATTGGATGCAGCGTGATGCAGGGAGGAGTTTCTTGAATGGGGTGATGAAGGCTGAAGAGCAGATGAAAGGTATAGGTGGAGCCGGTAGTTAGGTCTTCCAGAATGAAAACTTTTAGCTCCAGAGTGTGTGACTATTATAAGCCCCATAAGTTCACATAACAGGCAACAACTTTCAACATTGTTACATGACATGCGTGCTGCCACAAGACAATTTAATTATGCTATTTAATGCTGTAAAAAACATTGCATAGTATTTTGCATCTTCATTAGTCAAGTTTACTTATTATAAATCATTATAAATCCAACCCTCTTTATGTTGTGCCCTAATAGCTAAACCTGAAACACACCTTCTGGCTGAAAGCAGTGCTCTGATTGGTTCCACTTGGGTTGGTCCACCCCAGTTTCACTTTGCTGTCTGAAAAAAAGTTGTTCCAAAGCTGTGCATGAGCAAAAAAAAATAATGGTTTTTGAGAGCTAGAGACGAGTTGCACAGGTTTAAAAACCTACCTTGAGCTTTAAATAAGTGTGAGTTAGTTTAGAAAGTTAATTTAGTTAATGAAGAACATTGAATTAGATATACAACGGAACAAAACTGTACAACTGTAATTTAAGTATTAATGCCTTGTTAGCCAGTGGAACAAAACAGTATATTGGTATTACTGTATATCCATAGGCTGGCCCTGAAACTTCAAACGTCCTTGTGGTGACAAAAGTGTGTGCATTTAGTTTATCAAGTCAATTTGGATGAGACAATGCCAAAGCCATCAGGACCTTAACTGATAATGGTTTAAAGTAAATATCATGATAGTATCACACATTACTAGTGATGTTGTAAAACTGTAAGAGATGTGTCCATTTTTTCAGAGTAAATCTTTGGTGTCTTCCAAAACAATCTGTTGTTATTGTGTTACAGGAAATGCATCAGTAATACAAGCACTGACTGTTTTCTCTCTGGGGCATTGGAGCAAATGTAGCAGAGCGTTTCCTTTCGTATTAATTTCATCACAATATTGAAGTACATTTTTATCAACTAATTGTTCTGCTCTGAAATGAGAAAGCCAGCCTGAGGACCTCTCTTCTCTTTTGTGTAAACAATGTTTGCCGTGCCTAATTCACTCTGAAGAATTTCCTCTCCATACTCATAAATCATTCATCAGGAGTTCCACTGACGCTGCATAATCAGGTTTCAGACATTTTTTGTTGGAGCAATCAAACATTGAGACAGTTGGAAACACACATGGAGTTGCAGGACATGAATCACTTAACCTGTTGTTTTTGTTAACGTGTGTGTGTGTGTGTGTGTGTGTAAACAGATGGGAGCGGCGCATGACAATGAACATACAGTGGGTGTGGGGTAATTACTTAATTTGTAAGGCTAAATATATAAAAGACACCACTATTTATCTCAAACAACACCAACAGTAACAAAAAAAACAAAACAAAAACAAAACTATAGCCTACACCAATGAATGTACTCAGACGATAACAATGGGATTTTGAGTTATTTAAACTAATTACTATATTTTTAAAACTGGTATGAAGAAAAAAAAATAGGCTTAATGGACATTCCACCTAGTTATAAATACACATCTTTTGTATAACCACTTGAACCAATGCGGTTATGTAGAGAAGTGGTCCGACCACTGACTTGTCCCAGTCTACATGTATGTCAAAGAACAGAAGCTGCAAAAGGGGCTAGGAGATATTCTGAGGAATTTAGTAATATAGCAGTAGGACTAAAACTTTGCAGCTATAATAAGATCTGTGCACAATAAAGAATGGCTGGATTACTGTTTTATCTCAATCACGCTGAATGGACATATACAGATCACACCGTGGACAGCGAGTTACAGATGGATATCACTGCCAACACAAAACAAGACTCATAACCTGCCTTGATAAACACACAAGTGTTTTACATACCTCTGGCTGAGCTGAATGTGTAACGATGCTGTGCCTTGTTTATGTGAGTGGACACAACTGCCGTGAGGCCGATTTAATCCCTGCGGAATGGAGCCTATCCATGTGATGGAGTTCCTAGTCTGCCCAGACCAAGACCAAGCTAGATCCAGGATTCAAGTGGAGGAAGCACTACATGTGCCGCACAGCGCACTACTCCCATGAGCCGATCTGCATGTCAAGTTGTGATCCAAAGAAGGAGATTGAGCAAAGTGTTTACAGCCACTGTTATTTTACCTCCAGGTTGAATGAAGTGAATAATAATAAAAGGAATAAAAGTAATTAATTAATTAATCCAGTCAATCCATGCTCTAGCCTCAAAACCTACCCTGTTCTCTGACTGAAACGATCAGTTGTTCATATTAATGTGCATTGTGAGTTGTAATAGCCTAATAGCCTTTCTTTCTTTCTTTTTTTACATATTCATATTCAACCATATTCACTCTCCATCTCCACTGTCCTCTTGAGCTCTGTAAGAAATTGTTCTGAATGTGACTATTTCCTAAATGCCCACTACTGATGTTGAATCCCACCACGCCGTCTGTTTTATGAAGATGTCTCCAAGCATCCAAGTTCTCATTTACTACTGTGCATCTGCAGAGCTGCCGGCCAAGAGACAAGGGATTCCTACATGGAGTGTTTGGAAGATGAAGAGCTTTTCTGTGCAGGGTTGACAGGGCAGCCTTTGAGGGGACAATCACATCCGTCATTGTTCACACCTGAAATATAGTTACGCTGCAAACAGGTGGCATGGATGGAATCAGTACAGGCCGCTGTTCACTACATCTGTGCAGACACAAGTGGAGACACCTGCTGATTCTTCTTCATATGTTCAAGAAAAGAAGAGTGCATTTGGAATCACTGACTAAGGTTAGACTTACAGGACACCAGACACAAACAAATGTTTTTTTCTTGATATGATGGAACACAAAGACATGTACTGTACTATTAGTTTAGTTTGTTGTGTAACTTTGTTCATTAGTGGTATTGTTCACAAATCCCCCCTAATTTTTTTTTTTTTTTTTTTTTTACATATTGTACACTTTATAGATTTCAATGTGTTTATACAACATGCTTAAAGGTACTGGGAGCATTAAAAACCCTCCTTAATATAACTTTTTATTATTATATCTAACTGAAATGGCTTGGTTTCTTGTCTCATTCGGATTCTTAGCTGTTTCTCTGGGTTTAAAGCTAAACAGGAAATCAAGTTGTCATTGCTCTGATGCGCTCAGTCTGGTGCAGTTAATCAGTATTCGGCAAATGTAATATGAGTCAATGTGAAATGTTTAAAGTGTCAAACTGCTTGACATCTCAATTACCTTAGTGAATTAGGGCCAACATTCTCTGTGATCTTGTGCTGACTCCATGGACATATTTAGGGCTGGGGGTATACACTCTGCATCATTCATAATTCATGCAAACATGTGATGCTTGCAGATTTTGCCCCGCTGAATGTACTGCATAAAGCATATTTCCAAACATCCTTTAGGCTGTGGGTATTTTAAACTTAAATTAATTGGCTCAGGTCATTGTTATTGTAAACTCTAAATGAAATTGACTATTCCTGTATACCCATTAGATATGTTTAGAGCCTGTGTGCAAGTAAGCAGGGTTAACAAATATACACTACACATTGTGTTTACTGCAATCAATAGAAGGCCATCCAGAACAAAATCAATCTGGTCTTTGAACATGTCAGTGATAAACAAAATGGACCAAAATCAAAACATATTGAGCGTACAGAATTAAAGGTTTGACTTGAAAACGTTTGACTGCTACAATAATTCAAAGATGTTCTTTTCAAAGACAATACATTTTGGAAATGTAATTACCGTCTTGTTTTGGCTGCCAACTGTGAGCAATCTTCAGAAGTTGAAGCAGGCAATTAAAATCAGACATCATGACAAGCGAGTCTTTCCTTTCACACACCTCGACAGACCACCAGGCGTCAGGCGTTGTGGTCAGTCAGAGCGTATTACCATGTCTGTCAGGCTGACCAGCTGATATCTGACGCATCACCAAGGCTTCTGGAGATGGATAGTAGTTAGCAGCCGAAACGTGTCAAAGAATTTACATATCTACATTTACTGTCTTGTAAAAATAAATCGGTGAAATCCCTCATCCGTCCAGGAGTGATCCATTGTAGAGTTTTAAAATTTTGATTTTTAAAATGTGTTGATTTTTAAAACATGTGTCCAGATGAGTACCTCTCAAACCTTATGATCATCAGAAAGTAAATTTAAACAAAAATAGTCTAGTGTTTTCCACATTATGATTTGCCTGTATACTTTTGCATAAGCATTTGTATTGTCATTGTGTTTTCTTTCATGTATTTTAATGATTTAGGATTATATTTGCACCACAGAGCAGCAAACATTTGGGCAGGTTGAGGTTGCTGTTACTTGGTCTGTTGATGGATTTTTTCCCCATAATAATGTATAAGTCAGTAAAGTACAGACCAAGTGAAACTGGTTTGGTTGAAGGTAAAAACACAACAAGATATCACAAAAATAAATAAAGGTTTGCTACCTGTTTGTCCTCGTAGAAATGTTCTTTGCTTCAAACATTCCGAAGAAGGACCCACTCAACGTATATTCACCTTATTCCGGAAGTTGCCTTACACGCCGCCGTCTTGTTTCTGTTGTATTAGTTTACATGGAGCAGACGAGCTCAACAGAAAATAAGTTCTACACGGACTAAAAAGCCGTTTTCAGACTGACCAGGAAATCGGTGCGTTGTTGACTTGTTGTTGCTCGTGTTCATTAAACATTTTACACAAATCAACCTACTTTATGTAACATTTTAGCGGTGAGACTTTTCCCTCGTTCGTCACTAGCTTTAACAGAGTTCTCGTCAAACGGAAGTGCATTTACAACAAAAGTGCAAAAAACAACAAAAGTGGGCGGGGCAGAATAAGGTCAATACAGTATGTTTGTCTGTCTCATGCAGAGCTGCTTTAATTCTATGCGAGGCATGCACCATCCAGACCCTTCTCTTTGATTTATCCCACACTTTTAGTCCGTTATTCAGAAGAGGTGCTCGGAATCAAAATATTCAGCACCAATGCCCAAGAGATTGCTGTAAAAGTCTTTGCCTTGTTTAATTTGCCTCACCAAACCCTTTCCAAATGTAAAAACGACATAAAGCAGTGGTCCGACCATCCTTCAACAGGCTCTCCATCAATCTCTCTTATCTTTTTGTTCCTGCTCAGATTTATTCTCAATAATAAAAACACAGCAGGAAGGCATCACTCTTGTTGGCAGCACAGTGCACTCTGGAGACTTGACTCACTTGATCTGGATGGCTGGCTGTTCTTTGCTTTTTGTCTGTTGATTGTAACAAGGGCCTCACAAATCTCCTTGAATTAGCGCTGGTCTGGAGCAAGTGGAGTACAAGCCTAGGAGAGAGATGTGCTATTGACTGTGTGCATAGAGGCTCATGTGTTTGCTTTTAGAGGCTCCTTAGAGACACAGCAGTGAGATGAGACAATGTGCTGTATAAGACAAGAACACTTAAAGTATGGACAGTCCCATTACATTTGTCATGAGAGTCTGAGCTCACCGTCCACAGTGGGCAGAGAATACGCTCGCATCCAACCTGACTCACACATTCACAGATGTCATGTAGCCATTTTTCAAACATTAAAAAAAAAAAAAACTGCAAATGAAAATTTGCTACTTGCTATATCAAAATGCCCCACAAATGTTTCTTTTTACAAGATGGCAGGGGAAGTGTGCTTCTGATTGGCTGGCTTGTGACTGTCAACGTCTACTTTGCATTTGATCAAGTAAAGCCCCCCCCTTCCCCACACACACGTTTCTGTCTTTAAAAATATTCGATGGGACAGAAGAGGTAGGAAAAAGGGACAGCTAAGTCATTGTTCTCTTTTGTGTTGTTATTTATTATTTTATGTTATGGAAAGGGATGTCTGGGAGTCCGAGCTAAGACTGCTGTCCCTGTAACCCAGCCCCGGATAAAGCGTAAAAAAAGATGGATGGTGGATGGTGTTATGGTTGTCTGTATCAAAAGGAAAGGTACAGAATAATTGGTCTTTGGGGGACAGAGTTGCTTGTGTTTGAGCCTGAAAAATGAAATGAATGACAAAACCTGTCTCAGAAATACCTCTAAATTTATCACTAGCTCACCCGATAGCATCCTTAAAGCTATCAGCTTTATTAGTGCTACGAGTTGGAGAAAGGACTTCCTGAATGCTGCATGGGTTAAAAAAAAAACACCAAAACCCTAGCACTGGAGACCTGCAAATGTTCATGTCTTGTACTATTGTACAAGAGGTCAGTATCAGAATCATAAAGGTTTTTATTGCCATTGTCGGTGAACAAAATTCACAAACTAGGAACTAAGCGGTAATGTGCATTATACAACAATGTATAATAATAATTCTCCTGACATCATGTTCACATGTAAATGGGATCTTCTGTGGAGACAAGCATTTTGGACACTATAGTTTGGTTGCTCTTCAAGGAGCTGCAGTGAGAGGAGAAGTGTGCGTCAAGCAGCTCCTCAGTGTAATGCAGCAACATGCTGTCCCTGTAAGTGACTTTACTATGGGGTGAGATTTGTTTCATATTAATTTATTGACGCAAAAAGAAAGATTAATTCAAAATCCCAGATTTTTTCTCAATCCCTGACTTGCATTTATGGATTTATGCACGCAAAATTAGATTTGCATATATATATTTGTGAATAAAACATATTTTTGTTTTGTGAATCTGTGTTTTTGCATGCGAGAATCTGATACTGAATTTGAGGATCACCTAAATTGTGCATTCTTCACCTTTGTGAATGTGGATATTTATGAGACAAATGTTACACATTTTGTAAAAAATATCTATGCAGAATTTTGGATTCACGCAAAATCCGGATTTATTCAAAAAGTTAGACTTGCATGCAGAATTTTTTCACACAAATTCTCAATTGTAAAAATTAAGTTACATTTTATTTTGAAATCTGTAGTTTTGCATGTGAGTGTGTGACTTTGCATTTGTGGATCGCTCACCACGTGCATTCATCCTCTGATCTCGCCGAGGATCTTTTTGACACAAACATTCCGCGTTTCTGCACTCTCTCAACTCATTCAGAAGACAGCGCTGTTCCTCTGGTAACCACTAGGGGCAGTGTTGGTGGTTTTTTTTAGCCTTTCCCGGTTCCGTCACATACAAATGAATGAAGCCAATCCCCTTATTAAAGTATATAAAACTTGTTATTTCATGATATTTATGGCATTTATCTGCTATCCTCACCTGTAACATGTAAAAAAGAGAATGGTTTGTGGTCGCTAGATTCTCACAAGAAGCACAAAGAATTCTCAACTTGAAGTCAGTAAGCCTTTAGCTCACATGACAGTACACGTTATTTAAAATAAAATTCAAAATGGATTATTCATAACTTGCGTGTTTTGTGAGCTAATGCTAACGGCTATAGGGAAAATATATGAGGTCGTGTTGCTAAGTGGTCGATAGCATGAGCAGTGAATGCCGTGTCTACTTATTTAAATGTCTATGCTGAAATACTATGCTGCTAGCTAGAACAACGATAAACATATGTTATGTAACCCATCCAGCGATTTCACTCTGGTCTCTCTCTGCCGTTTTTTGGGTAATAAGTATGGATGTATTAAATGAACGTATTGTATTAAATTAAATGATGTATTAAATGAATGTATTAAATGGTTTTATTATAGTTCTATGGCAATAAGGGTCCGTCTACATCCGGAAATGCCCTTCTATACAGTTAAAGTTGGTCAGCATTGCCCCTAGTGGTTACCAGAGGAACAGCGCTGTCTTCTGAATGAGTTGAGAGAGTGCAGAAACGCGGAATGTTTGTGTCAAAAAGATCCTCGGCGAGATCAGAGGATGAATGCACGTGGTGAGCGATCCACAAATGCAAAGTCACACACTCACATGCAAAACTACAGATTTCAAAATAAAATGTAACTTAATTTTTACAATTGAGAATTTGTGTGAAAAAATTCTGCATGCAAGTCTAACTTTTTGAATAAATCCGGATTTTGCGTGAATCCAAAATTCTGCATAGATATTTTTTACAAAATGTGTAACATTTGTCTCATAAATATCCACATTCACAAAGGTGAAGAATGCACAATTTAGGTGATCCTCAAATTCAGTATCAGATTCTCGCATGCAAAAACACAGATTCACAAAACAAAAATATGTTTTATTCACAAATATATATATGCAAATCTAATTTTGCGTGCATAAATCCATAAATGCAAGTCAGGGATTGTGAAAAAATCTGGGATTTTGAATTAATCTTTCTTTTTGCGTCAATAAATTAATATGAAACAAATCTCACCCCATACTTTACTGGGGCCAAGGTAAATCAAATGTGCGCGCTGCGGTGGATATTCTATTCTGCCATTATGGACATTTCAATGTTGGGACTGTGCTTATGTGAATTGAAACATGAACTGTTTCAATCCTGGCCTCATGGGCGGAGCTCTGAGGTTAACTTAAAGACTGAATATTTATTAGGGATAGAAACTGTTCTTGGCAGGAGGTTCTGGTCCGGATGGACCGTAGCCTCCTGCCAGAGGGGAGGGGCTCAAATAGTCCACGTCCAGGGTGAGAAGGGTCAGATGTGATCCAACCTGCTCGTCCCTGCGTCCTAGAGACGTACAGGCCCTGGACAGATGGAAGGTAGAGGTGAAGACACCTTGAACATAATTGCTCTAGTGCTCTCTTTTTTTTTTTTTTTCATCTTTTTTATTATTTCTTAGCTGTAAAAGTAGATTTCAACAAAGATTCCAGGAAACAATTCCTCATCTTGAAAGGAGAGAAAACATCAAAGGACACTGTAGTGATACATTTTTATGTCACAAAGGACTCAAGGTTCACTCATGAAGGGCAGAATAGGCTACAGTCAGGCAGCCCATGATGGAGGTGGCAATTGGCACAATATAATACAAATATAGTGATACAATATAGTAATAATAATACAAAATTTAAATTTGTTGCCAAACTGCACAATGTATTCTGCTGCTTTATTTATACGTCAAAGGTCAGTGTTGTAGCTGGTAAAACACTGGACTTGCGCTCAGAGGACCTAGGTTTGAGTTCAGCTTGGAACTTGCTCTTGACTACTGCTACATTTTTTACCCAGCATGCTATGTTATTTCAGTTTAACTTGATTTGGTGAGCATAGAAACCAATGGTAAAATCAATTGTTTCAACAGAGTCTGCTGTGTCATTGGCTGTGATCACATGCGCCAGAGTTAGAACATTATTAAAATTATGTGTAAACAGCAAAATCAGGATGACATTTAAGCAATCTTAAAAGGTCCAGGAATCAGATAATAATGAGATTTTGGTGTGCATGTGAGCATCGCCAGTGATAGCCTATACATCATATGCTGTTGAAACCTGATGTTGCTGGTTGAAGACTTGTCTCTGGCAGCCTGACATGGTCACTGTGCACAGTTTGTTTCTAAGGAGAGGTGTGGTTTGTTGGAGAAGAGAAGTAGGAGCTTGAGCCATGGTAGAAAACTCATGTGCTGCAATACGAGGACACATGTAAAAGGTTGATTATACACTGTTAAATTCACACCAGCTTTCCTAAAAAGCAAAGAAAAATCCACTACTTTGTTCCTGTGAGGATGGGAGTGTTAGGAATAAAATAATTCAAAATCCCATAATGCCCTGACAGCAGTTGGCAGTTAAAATGGTATTTTCAGGCTCTAAGCTGTATTGATTATTTGATTCCATGCTGACAGTGGGTTTGTGACACATGAAAGCCATAGGATTCCTTTCAATACGGCCTTATTTGAGAGAAAAGATAATGCTTGTTATACTGACATGCTGGAATGTACGAGAGAAAGAAATCTTTTCTTGTCTTGTAGCAAGTCCTAGCTCATGTGAAAGTAAAACTAAAGCAATGGAAGTACATTTTTGGTATGCTAATATTATTCTGCAACATGTTGGTCATGCAGAATTTTTTTTTTAATAAATACCCGTAGAGGATTTTAAATGGGTTAGTAGAGCAATAACAAATATTAGACCTACTGTGTGTGTGTGTGTATGTGTGTGTGTGTGTGTGTGTGTGTGTGTGTGTGTGTGTATGTGTATATATATATATTTTTTTTACTTAATGAATAATTAACTAAATCTGAACCTTTTATATTTTTCCCTGTTCTAATCTTAAATATTAAAAAGCAGTGGAGGGTTGGCATGGCCCTTTCATGTCATACATACAGCTTCATGTTCTTCTGATGCTAATTGGATCTTCTGATGTTGTTCTCTAAACAGTTATCCATCCTATGACCCCTTGCCCTGTTTCCTGCCTCCCTTTGTGTAATTCTTATCAATTATTGATGACTGAATGGATCAATCAAAGCGGTAAACCTTTATCTCAAATCCTCAGAGATCTCCCAAAAGTGCAGTAACAGGACGCCCGTAGTAACCAATCTAGGTGTGAGACTGGATAATGATCTAAAACTTGATGCTCAAATTAGCTCATTTGTTAAAAGTAGTTTTTTTCAAATTCGTCAACTGGCTAAAGTAAAACCTTTACTTTCACGGCATCACTTTGAGATTCTAGTTCATGCTTTTATCACTAACCGCCTAGATTATTGTAATGCACTTTATGTTGGTCTTAACCAAACATCTCTTGCACGGCTGCAACTTGTACAGAATGCGGCCGCTCGCCTCTTGACCGGAACCAAAAAGCGAAATCATATCACGCCTGTTTTAAAGTCCTTGCACTGGCTCCCTGTCTCTTATCGCATTGATTTTAAAATCCTTTTATTTGTTTTTAAATGTCTTCACGGACTTGCTCCTCAGTATCTGTCAGACCTGGTTCAGCCCTACGCCCCTGTGCGCTCACTCAGGTCAGCAGATCACTCCTTATTAGTGGTCCCAAAATCAAGGAGAAAACTTAGAGGGGATCGCTCCTTCTCTGTCGCGGGTCCAAAACTATGGAACGCGCTGCCCCTGCACCTTAGACAGGCAGAGTCACTATCCGTCTTCAAGTCGGCTCTAAAGACTTACCTTTTCTCTTTAGCTTTTCATTGATGTGTTGACTTTTATAGTGTACAGTGTGTATTTTTGTATCTGTGTCTATTTATTGTGTTTTACTAATATTGTTTGTGTACTGCACTCTGGTCAACTGTGTTGTTTTTAAAGTGCAATAGAAATAAAGTTGGATTGGATTGGATAGGACATGGACCATTCAATTAGCAGCTAGCAGAGCACTGGGTCTCTCTGAGGATATGATTGTGGATGAATTAATGATGGCTGGATGCTAAAACTGTCAAAGAGGCTCCATCAAAGCAAAACACGCAGATATCGATTTGCACGTTGAGATCAGTGAGCAGGTAACACACACGGCTGACATTTAGACGACGTGCATCAATTTCCATCATGAGCAGACGAGGTGAAGTGAGGCAGCAGAGTACATCAAAGTCCAAAGACATTTAGGGCTAATGAATTTGTCCTTTCTGAGGAGGATTAATGCAGCGCTGGTATCCTATTCTTAACATCTGTGTGATCAAACAGCATGTGTGAAAGCAGCTTATAGCACCAGTGAGGCCTGTGTGGCACATTTACACTACCAAGGGCTAAAAATACCACTGTGACATCTACATTGTGGTAATTGTTATAAGCCCTTAAAAATGCTCTAAAGTACCTTATATATATTGCATCTCATGTTTTGAAACAAAAAAAAGTTTATTATAAACTAAATGGACATGTGGGGTGCACGGTGGCAGAGCGGCTAGAGCTTCTGCCTCTCAATAAGGAGATCGTGGGTTCGAATCCCAGACCACCCCAACATCGTGGTTTCGAATTCTGAACCACCCCAACATCACACGATCTCTCTGGGTGGAGTCTGCATGTCCTCCCCGTGTTACCGTGGGTTCTCTCCGGGTTCTCCGGCTTCCTCCCACCGTCCAAAGACATGACTGTGTAGGTTAATTGACAACTCTAAAAAATTGTCCCTAGTGAATGAATGTGAGAGTGAATGGTTGTCTGTCCTTGTCTGTCTCTCTGTGTTAGCCCTGCGACGAGTTGGCCACTGTCCAGGGTGTACCCCGCCTAAGGCCCAAAGTCACTGGGATAGGCTCCAGTCACCCGCGACCCCTAACGGGAATAAGCGGTAGAAAATGAATGAATGAATGAATAAATGGACATGTTTCTCTGCAGTTTGCCCTGGCACTTACTGATTTACAAAGCCAGCGGCTGGCTTACACAATTTAGTCATGTTTAAGGGACTGCGTGACATGCAGTGATTAAGCTCACAGCAGCAGTGATCGTGTTTAGAACTAACAGTAACATCACTGACAGAGCATCTTTACCTTGTTTGTAGTGGTTGTAAAGGGCGTTTGAAGGCCCCGCCCCATGGAAAACCAGCCTTGCAACATTTCTTGACTCTGTCTTTTTTATATTTGGCAACATGAAATGTTTTGTAGTTTTGTATGTGATTGTACTTCCTTATTTAAAGAAAAAAGAAAAAAAATCTTTTTACTAGCAGTGTATTTTCACAAGAGACGTGCAGGGGGAGAACTGTCGTTTAAGTAATTTCGTTCTGCTTTAAGTCTGCTCTCAATGAAAAACTAAAGATAAAAGATATGTTGACTTTTATGGTGTACAGTGTGTATATTTGTATTTATGGATCCATTACATTTTTGTGTTTTATTAGTATTGTTGTGTACTGCACTCTGGTCAACAGTGTTGTGCAAGATGGATTGGATTGAAACAAAAATAAAAAAATGTTTTAATCCTATTTTTTGTTTTCACACTTTAATACATTCATTCATTCATTTTTTACCGCTTGTTCCCGTTAGGGGTCGCGGGTGACTGGAGCCTATCCCAGTGACTTTTGGGCCTTAGTACTTTAATACAGTATAACCAAAATATGTTACAAAATACATCATAATGCAGGTATTCAGTATTCTGTAGTAGTCTGTAGAGTAAAGTATTCTCCTCAACACTGTGAATAAGTAGCTTTTTTCTGCACACTCTATGGTAAAAGGAAATTATCTTTGTTGGTGAAACAATAATCCAAAATGTACCACAAACAGATAATAAAAAGAAGCTGCAGTAAAAAAGACATTCTTTCTTATTGTCCTAACCCTAGCTGGCACAAATCATGTCACAGATTACAAGTGATCTGCAGTGGTCATACATCTGCAGTACATATTTGACAAAGAATAATACAAAAATAAATAAAAAACTAAACTGAACTTACAAAAACGTTAAGGAGTGCACGTATACTTAAAAAAATATAATATTGATTTTTCATGACAGTACACAGATAATGGAGAATAGGCTGCATGGCTGACAGCTCTAATTCATTTTCACTGACACAAATCAATGGAGACAGCTGCAGGGACGGCTTTCACTTTGATTTCACCTGAGACCCTCTCCAGACTGACAGCTCTTTGCATTAACTGTTGGCGAAAATGGCAGAAGAAAAATGTTAATTATATTCAACATTCACCTCTAGACACACTCAATATATAAGACTATGGAGTTATAAATGTCCCAAAGTTTCCATTGATTGCCAACTGTGTTTATAGTGTGCACATCACCTTAAAGGCCCTGCACCTGGTTAGTGCTGAATGGTTCTCATCTAATAAATGCATTGGCAATTTCATACAGATTATTTTAAGGGCTGCCTTTACATGTGCACCCAAAATGTAATTGTTTACAGTGCTTTGGAGATGAAAGATTATTAAAATGATATGTTAAGAGCAAAATGATGTGATTTCTTTCTGATTATGATTCCTCTGACGACTCACATCAGATTTTGCAGTTTGCATGTCATTTAAATAATCTTGTGTTTTCCTGAAATAGAAGGAACATGAGCTTTTAAGCGGAAACTCTATGTAAATTTGGTAATAAGCTGTTGGGGATTAGTTGGACATTATCTCAGAGGGTCAAAAAAGTTGTGGATTGTGTTGTGAGTAAAGTAAGCAGAATTGTTATTGTGCTACTGTGTGCTATTTCACAAACTACAGTCGAAAACTACGCACACTCTGCTTTACAACTTATTTTGTTGACCAAAATTGCCTACATTACCACAGAAAAAAAGAATTGACAACAGGGTATAACAGTCAGAGGAGCCTATAGTATTTAAGCTGAACCTTTGCATACTCCACAGACTGTGATGCAACATGTGTGAAAACCTTTTGCCAGACACCTTCAAATAAGTGACAGTAATATTTTTCCCTCCAAAGCACTATTCAGGAGTGTTTGATTCAGAGGCCCCTCCTCTCCACCCTCTGACTGACAGCAGCTCTGATGACACACAAAGAAATGACTGCAATATTCTGCCTTTTCAATCGCATACTCACAGAACTGGGACATAAAAGTGTGGGAATTGGTTGGCTTTCTAGGGATGAATTTACCAATGCAGCAGCAACTCTTGTTTGATCTCAATGTATAATCTTTTCAGTGTTAAAATACTGCAAAAGAAAATATTCCAACAATGTAAATATTCCAACAATGTATGTATCTCTAACCCCATGTTCAATATAGCAAATATTCTGTTTATGCATTTGATATTTTCCTTTTGTCCCAGTAAACCGTTTTATCATGTCCTTTACTGTACGGAGATGTAGCTCTAGTGTAGAACAAATTGATTTCTTTGGATTATGTCTTTTCCAATAAGCAGAGTACGTTCTGATCACTGCAACGCTCTGCTATTACTAACAGTCTCTCCAATTCAAAGATGAGTTAAATCCCTTATTTAAAGAGATACCTGATGTTTCTTGTTTTGAAATGCGCAAAGAAAGACATATATCGAATTGATAGAGCTGGAAACAAACTCAACGCTGCCTTCACTGAGCAGCATGGTATTATTGTATTTAATAGGACTTTATAAACATTGCAGTGCATGTCTATGGTTGATGGATTTAAAGCTTGGCAATGGCTGATAGAGATCCTAGCAAACAAACACACAAACAAATACATAATTTCCTTGTCTAAAGATGTGTTGAAAACCAACACTCTTAGTCTCTGAAGTAAATTATTATGTATTTGTTGTCACAGAAGGATGTTTGAATTCTTATTCATTTACGCCCAGCAGAGTGTTTGATTTAAGGTGCACAATGTACTTTTCTGGTGGGAGGTTCTTATTGCTTTGCCTGCATGTTCCCCATAACTTTAAACCTTTATATTTTACATTTATTCAAGTACACTTATTGCTCAAAATATGCATTCTTACTGTAAGTGGACTTGCCTCTCTACAGATCTGACTTGGTACTTGTCCTGGGAGTGTCACATGGTTTTCTCCATAGACACAAAGAAACGTTACATTGTTCGCATTTAACCCACTGAGATAGCTTTCTGAAATATAGATGTACTATTGTGTCATAAACTACATTAAAAATCAAAAATAAAATTGAAATAGAATAAGAATCAAATCTGTAATGTTTTCTTCCCTCTCCACCCTGACTTTACCTGAGAGTCTGTGACTGGCCCTCAGTAGACCTCAGATAAAACAGAGCATGTGTAAAAGGCCTGTGCACAGATGAAGCTTGTTATTTCTGATTCACACTGAGAAAACCAGAGGACTTTTGGAGCACCTCAATGGGCCCTGAGATTGGTGCTTTTTCAAACTTTGTGGAGTGAACCCCTTTTGTCTGACATGCTTTCAGTTCTCCTCCAAACCAGCCAAATGTCAATGATGAATCATGTACTTTTCTTCTCTCTCCGCCTCCCAAAGTCCACAGCGACAATAGCAAATGACCACTGACAGTTTGACTCGTCCTGTGCTGGAATCTGTTCAAAATAGCCTACAAAAAGCCTGAGGCCCTGGGAATTCTGTGTATGTGTGGTAATATAGATGTGTTTTTCAGCTCAATCAATGATCAGGTTGTTGTTAAGGCGAGCGGAATTAGTATTCTCTACCACAGATCTCCTGGAGGTACAGCACAGCCATGAAAAACGTTTCCGTCTTTGGAAAATGCAGGAATGTGACTGAAATAATGAGTTTGGCTGCAACCAAATGCTGCTTTCTGGCTGAACAAAAGTAATACACAGATAAAGACATTTAAACTTTGTAACCGTGACAAAACGTGTAGGAAATGTCACCCTGATACAAAAATAGAGAATACATTTTAGAACGTGACCCTTTTTGGCCTCCTCTCATCCGTGCTCTATATCTCAAAACATCAGCCCCTATATGTGACCAAAATAGTGTATAACCATTGCTTATTTGCTGGAGATGACTTTGAAAGATCTCTACATCTCATACATAGCACCTGAGGTGTGGAAAAAATTCAGTCAGTCACCTTTCAGTCAGCGAGGTCTTCATACATCTTCCCTGACACATACTCCTCAAAAGAGATGACAAAACCACTGTTGCCGTGTGCAGTTTGTCTTGTTGCTGGATCCCAGACTGTTTTGTTTTTTGGCAAAAAGCATCAACAGCAGTGTGCCATTTCCCAGTTTTGATTCAAGTTGGAGCTGTTGTGTGTTTTTCTGAAGAGGCAGTGTAATTACAGTTGGTAAAGTGGTATCAGTCAAACTTTTGAAATTATACAGCTTCAAAAATCTTTCTCTTAGTTGACACAGATGACTGGAAGCTATAACTGACTTGTTTACTTTTTTCTTGATTTTAGAATATAAACAGGAATTTTCATTTTTTCTTTGTGTCTCAAGTAGTGGTTTCTATGACTAATTAGGCCTGCCGCCCCTAAAATTTAACAGGGAAAGAGCCCATGCCAAAGGCATGGGATGTGCATATTTACTCCTGCTATGACAAAATAGTCATCGATGAGTTCATGTGCGAAGCCAAGACAAGAGCAGCGTGAAGCGCTCAAGTCCTGTAAACACACTCCTTGCATCAAGCCCTACAACTCATATCTGCTAAAACACATGGAAACCAATAGAGAGCCAGTGAACATGTCTGACCCACGGTGACATGGGGAAGGGTCAGAGCTTTCAAACGACATATAATATGTCGTCCCCAGTAAAAGGGATATATTGTTTTTGCTAAAAAATATTATCATTATAATTTTTAATTTTTTTATTAGGCCCGAGCACCACAAGCTGGCAAGAGGCCTAGTAGTTTCATAGTGCCGTGCAAAGCACGCTGCAAAAGTGCGCACAGAGTGTGCACAAAATCAAGCGCAAAGCACTCGCCCGCTTCTAAACACTCCCTAACGCACTCCCCAACTCATGCACATCCCATGCATACTAATCAGTTGTGGGAAAATTGAATATTATCGTTGTAAACGGGCGAAGCCCGTGTGGAAAGTGCGCACAAAGTGCACAGTAAAAGAGCACTTTACGTGGGGATGATGGCCGCGAAGCCGTGATCCGTTACAGTTTAATCCTACTTTTTATTTTTTCTTATTGAGACAGACAGAGAGATAGACAGACAGAGAGAGAGACAGGCAGATAAATCGACAGATAGACAGAAAGATAGACAGATAGATAGAGGATAGTTTTAGTATTACTTCTAACATGTATTCTGCAGGTATAATATAGTTAGCCGTTACCTTGCCGGAAGTCCAGAGAGCTTGGAAAATAAAAAGACGATAAGAAATAAAAATAATTTTCAATAACTTTTATGTATGAATGAATACTTGGCAAAACTGTATTTCCCCCCTCTGCTGGCTGGATCATGTTTGATGTTCATTATTTATCGTCCTATGTATATTTAATTACACTATTTTCAACTGTGGCTGCCCTAAAGCCATCTGTATTTGTGCTTCATATCTTTGTCAAAGAGGTGTTATATTTTAAACAGAAAAGAAAAGAAAATGTGCAAAGAGGAAAATAAAAGGAGGGATAACTTAATAACAACAAAAAAGAGCAATAACCAATAAACAAAAGGCAACAAACAGGTTCTATACAAACCTTTCCAGCAAGCCATAAAAATATCAACTTATTCATGCCCGCAGTATAAGAAAATCTTTGATAGTTTAAATTTTCTTTTGCCTTATATAATGGTAACAGCTGACTTTAAAAGCTCTCATTGGTCAAATGGGGCCATTGTTTAGACTCAATCAGAGGTTGGTGCTGAGTTGATTTACTTCAGTACTTTCAACCCGGCTTCAGTAATATATTTTACAGTGCAACAGTACTCTTACTTTAGTGAATGTTTTGGTTTCTCTTTGTGAGTAAGTCTAAAAAAAAAAAACATGAGTTGACCGATGATTTTTGTGATTTTCAAATTTGAAAAATTGCTTGTTGTTGAAAGGTTGTTAAACTTTCTTGCCTGGACCTGCTTATTGTGGAATTTTTTCATTTGGCGCATTAGCGCCCCCTACAGAGTGAAAAAAGTTTTTGTATGGGGAGCAAAAATTTAGTTTTTTTCTAATTTTGGTTTACCTATCAAAAAAGCCAATCAGACCCATGTCATATTTTGTGCGGCGAAGCCATAACGATGTCAGAAACCTCCCATGTTATTCCTATGGGAAAATAGAAAAATCTCTCAAATTTGGTTTATTTTTTACTATGCACTTTTACAAACTCCTCCTTGGGCGCCCGACCAACCTAAAATCTGGTGAAAATCATCTTGAGGAGTGGGGCACCAAAAGTTTTAAGTAAAGTAAAAAAAAAAAAAAAAGTGTGCAGCGAAGCCGCAAAGTTGGCCAGAATTTAATTTGGAATTCTGCTGGGGAGAACTTGGTGCAAAATTCTTTGTACACTGCAAAGCTCCACTTAAACAGAGAATGTGGGCACATCAGCGCCATCCCTTGACTGTTGCGAGAGTGGAGTACGACGAGCAACTCGACAGCTGGTCAAACTTCGGTTAACTTGGTCAAAGTTCGGCAAGAGCCGCAGGCATGGGCCATACTTATATCTGTTGAAATACATGGAAGTCTATGGGGGCCCGAGTCAGAAGTGAATGACGTGGCGTGTAAGCAATGTCGCTTGCGGCTTTAATTACAGTTTAAGTGTACTTTTTGTTTTTATTTTTTCTTATTTGTATTCTTGCTTTATGGTTATTTTGTCTGTGCCATAAAGTAGTTTCAATATTATTGTTTGTAATGTCAATAAGGCAGATAAAATGTTGAATTTAGGTAATGTAGAAGGAAGGGTGGACATCTGGATATGACATCAAGACATTAAGGCAAGATGTGGAAACAACCAGATAATCCAGATGACTGCCTCTGAAACCTTTTCTTCTAGTAGTGTTATTTATTTAAACCAATGACACAAAACAACACGACTCTATTGTACATGTATTTAATGGAGCTCCAGTGGCAGCCGTGGTTCGCAGAGTGAGAGCTGGCGCTGAATCTCACTCGACTTGGAATGGCACCTGCTAACAGCCCGAGCCGTTATCTGCACAGAGATAACAGAGAGAGGTGACGCTGTCCTGGGACCAGCCTGTCATTTCCAGGCACATCACCGGCCCTGACACTTCTACCACTCTGTAGCAACACTGAGCAACACGCCATTTCCCATTATAGAACATATTCTAGTCATGTTCTGTTTTTTGTGTTTTCCTGTTTTTATGTATATATTGAAAAACTGAAATAAACTAAATAAATGAATAAATAAATACATTAAAAAAGAAGGAACACAATTCACAATTTTCAAGCTATGGCAATAAAACAAAACAAAATCTGTTTTGCTTCATTGCAACACTGTTTGACTGTTCTGTGACAACGGTAACATGCTACTTCAGGCAGTTAATGTACTATAGAATGGGAAGAAATACATATTTATTTTATGATGGTGGGTAAAGGTTCAGTCTCTTATTTTTGCAGCATTCCTCATTTTTGTAAAGTCCTTAAATCATTGTCAGACTCACTTTAAACATTTCTTCCGTCCAATTATGATAACTACAACTTTGTCAGATCCAATGTTTACTGCAATGCATTGTGGGTGTATATTAACATGTGTGTAATTGCCTCTACAGCCAGTAGATGGAGCCACAGCTAAGTCAATATGGCATCCCCTAACACAGTGATAAAGTGATGTTTTCTTTGTAAAAGCGTTTTACTTTTAGTTCTGAAATATGAAGACATTCAAGAGCAGGTTTAAAAGCTACAAACTGCTTGTCTCCAAGAAGATAGATAAGTTTGATGCCTGTAGAACATTCTAGGAAAAGCAATGACATCCATGGAATCAGGTGGTGGACCATACAGAAGGAAAGTTACACAGTTTCAGTTAAAAGAGGACTGCTTTCAGTAATTATGATCAACCATAAAATCACAACCACTGAAATACTTTTACTTTTTTGTTGGCGTATACCAATTAGGCAGGCAGAAGTGCACATTTGTAAACAAAATAGCAAAGCATCTCCAGCTCACTACACATGGAACGGAATAAGCAAGTGGTCGAAATGTTTTTTTCCTTTAGCTTAATGTATTGTTCAATGGCCGAGCAGCATTTCTCACTAAGCGTTCGACAGACCTCTTCTTCCTGCACGCCTTCGAGGAACAGACATGTTAGATTGGTTTGACATGGTTCAGCTGTCTGCCCCCCTGAGACAGACGCCGCACTGCAAACAGCACTGATATTTTCTTTTGTGCAACCACAGGAAGCACACACGTCATCTGCTGCTCGGGGTTTGGCTTGTAATCATCAAAATCAGGTTAAATAAATAGTCTCCCCACAGATCTTGTTCTCTGTGATTGGTGCTATAACAGGTGAAAAGATGATGGCGTGCAGCGAGTTTACAGGAGTGTACGAGATAAAAAAAACAAAGCCAGAAGTGCAGATGTGATAGGTCAGAAAGTTTGGTCAATCGAATCAATTTATTGTAACAACTCGCTGTTCAAGGGCATTTACTTTGCTGGCCACTACTCTGTGTCGCTTTGTTATTCTTGCATTGATATTTGAGCCAATGCCTTTCTAAAAAAAAAAGAAAAGAAAAGTGTCTAGAAATTCAATTTACTTTTTGCCCATGCTATCCCCCTAAGAGTAATTTGAAACCACTTTTCCTCTTTACAGACTGAACCATGTAAGTATATCTGCATGAGCCACAGGGGCACTATTTTCCTCAACTAAAATAATCTTTCGGAAAACTGATGACTTAGCTATAAAAGTGTCCTGTCCAAAATGGGTGGGTGTACGCTTTCCTTCCTGCACAAATGAGAAGGAATTGGATGGAGAAAACAGTGACACTTTTTCACACTATAATGGTCAACCCAGGTATTGTGAAAAATAAATTCTGGTTTGTGTGACATTGAGTGAGGAGTTGAAGGGTTGCTGTCACAGCCGTCACAAAGCTATCCATTCTACTGTCACACGTGTCTATTCAGCTCGTCACACTATCTGTCCTCGACGTGTAGGTCTCAGGAAATACAGGGATTATTGTCATTTTAGATTTTAGACGTTTTAAAAATTGCAGTATTGATCGAAACAACTAAACAGGAGAAACAAGTTAGCTGACTTCCGGCTGAAAACTGCGACGTCATCATAAATGCGCCACGCTGCCGGACCACGCTGATAGAACTGCCTCTGGATAGGTACAGTTCACAAGGGTGCTTTTTTGTGTGCCAAAATGTGTGCAATGCAGCTGAACCCTTTATGTATCATCAAATAAGAAAATGGTGAATGGTGAAAACGGCAATTTTTGTAGGAATGGCGATTATAGTGTGTATTTTGTAATTTTTACTTTATCTTGTGTGTTAATACCTGTTCTAAATATAAATAATAGTTTTACAATAATCATGTAGCAGTATGTGGATTTGAAAAGTTGAAAAATATGTGGAAAATAACAGGAAATAAAAACAAATCAATGACGTTGCACTAGGGAGACTCAATCTCATTCCGTCCAAAGGTTATGCCTAATTTACACAAAATAAGCAACTTTTTTTTTTCTTTTAAATTTTTAAACATTAATTCAACAAAATAAAGTGCTCACATGTACTTGTATTTGTTAAATGAATTGTATTTGTTAGATGTGTTTTGGCCCCGTGTACAATGTGGTTGCAAGGTAATGTCGTAGTGTGATGTCATAATTTACAACCAGGAAGTAAAATGACAAGCCTAAACAAAGAAATAGCTATAGATAGATAGATAGATAGATAGAGAGAGAGAGAGAGAGAGAGAGAGAGAGAGAGAGAGAGAGAGAGAGAGAGAGAGAGAGAGAGAGAGAGAGAGAGAGAGAGAGAGAGAGAGAGAGAGAAACATGGCAAGACCACACCAAACTTCACCTGCACACAAAACACTACCACAAGGCGATAACATGGAGCCGTGACAATGAGTAATTCTAAACACAACTTTGAGCGGGTAAATTAGAAGAGAACACAGATCTAACATGGTTAAAAGCTCTTAAAAGTTTATTGTCTTCTTTAAAGTAGCCCTCTCTGGTTCAAATGCCACAAATTATCACAAAATGCCAGAAAGATGCAATAGATTACTTGAAAACTCTTTTTCGCCTTTTTCTTAAATGCACTGTGAAAACGCCTTTTTTTCCTACTCTGCCTGAATGCCTGATGTGTCCAATCCAAACAACATCCACTGGTCCTCTGGGTGAGTCTTATTGACCCTGACAGTGGCCTTTGCCTGAACTTTTGGACACTTGTCACATATTTACAGATCGCCACGTTCTTTCCAAATTGTTTGTCTCCCTTGTGTCACTTTGACTAGAGCTGCATTTTCCCCAAAACACGCCACCTAGGCCAGCACTTTTATTGAAAACTGCATCAGCATTACTTCCTGTTCAACACCTCTGTGTATTTCCCAAGGGACTGTTTGGGAGCTTTATGTTTGAGAATAGAAACGTTCAGCATTTTAAAGGTCTAAGGTGCCAGTGTTGGTTGCTTATAGTTACAGTGAATAAAATAAAAATAACATCTTTTATAGCAGTTCAAAGTAAGGTCAGGCTAATTCAACTCTACTGTGAAGTGTCTTTAGAACTCCAGACAATAACATTCTCACCTTTAACTTACTATAATCTCATATCTAGGCTTCAAACGAGGGCAGCCCATTTCATATTTCCTGCAGTCTTCCCCTGTGCCAAAGTCAAACTATACTGGTACTTTCATTCATGTGATGTTTGTACTTCTTACAATATGACATGCTGTTTTTAAAGACAATAAGCTCGGGGATGAAGTAAGTGCCTTGACATGTTTCGGCTGCTAACTGTGAGCCATCTTCAGAAGTGTCGTGTCATATATCAGCCGATGTTACTGGTCAGCCTGACTGTCCCGATAGGTCTCTCAGACGGACCACGCCTCCTGTCGCCCCCCGGTGGTCTGTGGAGTAGCGTGCCCCAGGTGTTTGATAGGGGCAAGGATCAGCGTTTGAACTTATTTTTCTGACCCGTGCGTTGTCCCAGTCCATAATGTGGTGCTCCTTTTTGTTGTGATCGGATATGACTGACTTTAGATTGTCCGACATAGCTTTCTCTTTTTTGTAAACTTTCTACAAACTGCCTGGTCATAAATCCCTCCAGATGAATCCGTGTGGCTGTACTGAACGAGGACCAGTCACTTGACGCCTCTTGCGGTCTTCACTGTTGCTCGACAAAGCTCCAGTGGGTTCCGCTCTCAGCACAATGTGTCTGCTGAATACAAACTCTGCGTTCACACAGAGAAGGCTCCTGTGTTACTGTGGAAAGAGAGACAATCCTGGCACAGCCTTACTGCTCATGGAGCCTTTAGGATGTCTGTAATGAACACTCATGGGAGGTGACTGAGACAGGTAAGTATGTGTGGTCTTTTTATAGTCAGCACCCAAACAGCAGAAAGTTTGGAGCGGGTCCAGGTTACTCGTTTTAATTCTTTAATTGCATCCATTAGCCTCGAGGAATGTGTTCTGTGTGTTCTGCTCATACAATATCTGATTTGTCTTGTCAATATTTCCCCAAATATTGATTAAAAAATAAAAAAAATAGTTGCATTCATCTGGCAGACAAGTTGTTTTGTTTCATATCTCTTCTATGTCCATTTGAACTCTCTAGTCTATTATTTGAGCACACACATATTTCAATATCGGACCAATATAAAGATGTTCTCCAATGTTGATATTCACACTATATTCATATCGTCCATGCCTAAATACGCCTTCACGGATGAATGCAGTGCAATGTTCCTGCTATAATGCTTGTGTAATTGTAATTATGTTGGTCTGAATAGGGGAGAAACAAAGCAGACATTTGAATCACAATAATTAATAATTTATGATTAAAGCCAAAATCATTTGAAGCCAATAATAACAGAGAACCCTTTGAAACCCAGCACTGCAACAAATACAATTATTGTCTTTTATTACAATTGAATCCGCTACACCATTCATTCAAAAGGCAATGAATAATAATCAACAGAGCTATTCATGATGTTTATGTCAATGGGCAAAAGGACAATCTTTAGCTGATACTCACATTAGAACGTGAAATCAAAAGATTGCTTTATTAGATTTTAATTCTATATCTGTATTTTAGGGACCAAGGAGAAATGATGGGCGTGACCATGAATAATCCGAATCAGAATGACTTTCCATACAGACATGCAACCGACCAGCAGAAGAAAGTAGAGGTTCAAATAAGATAAAAGTAAGACTAAACTTGTTCAAAATAACAACATTTAAAATGAAAAAAAAAAAAGAAAGAAATAAAAAAGAAATCATGGGAAAATACATCCTGTACATAAAAATCAACATTTAAGTGAATTTATACATTAATTTGTATGCATCTTGATTCATAGTGTAAATTGTAAGTGAGGTACATTATCAAATAAAAAAAAAAATATAGCTAGGATTGTGTTTTCATCATAAGAAGAAAAACTAATGAAGTGACTCAAAAGTGGCCAGTTTGGAGGGAGATAATCCTATTTCTTATATGTGAAAATAGGAAAATTTAGTTTAGTTTAGATTGTCTGTGTTAAAAAAGCAGGATTAAATGCAGAGTCCTAAATATTATCCCTCTTCATCGTGGCAACTGTAATGTAAAAGTCTGCTTGAGTGACCTCGCAGTGGGATTGTGGCTGTCATCTCCTCTCCCAGTTACACATTAAGTACCACTGTCAGTATCAATATGCACGACTAAGTATCATTAAAGGTACATCACTAAGTACCCCCAAGTCTCAATTTAAGAATCACTGTGAGTCCCACTATGAGTACTAATAAAGTAACTATGACCTTAAGTGATACAACACCATCAACCACTGGAAATACCACTATAATTACCGCTGGAAATACCACAGAGTACCACAGGAAGTATCTATCAAGTGCCACCGAATACCTACTAGTGGAGTATTATTTGTCAGAGATCATTTTGCATAGTCTCCTCCAATTTAATTTCTCGACAATCAAAAACATATAATATTGTAATATAACATGTAGTATTTTGTTACAATATCAGTACACTTACACTTACTTTACTGCGTCACACTTTACTCTTACTTTTTGCTCCTAAATCTAACCTTTCATGTGGTTATGGGGCTCAGAAAGCTCTCCGTCTTATGTCCCAGTGGCATATTGACCTGAGCTGCTTGAGGGGATGATTTCTTACCTCAATTTAGGTCAAAAAGTTGTACCACTTTGAAAAAAATATGAGAGGGGTGATTTCGCTCAGCCTGACAAAACCCCCATAATGAAAGTGATATTGAACATTTGTAAACACAGATTGAAAGTGATGTATTTGAAACCTCCAAAGCTACAGTGGAGGCTGATAATGCTTCTTTTCTAACCAAAACAGCAATTGGTCAAGGAAAGTAAAAGTTTGATCTAGTGCTTGGACAAAACCTCTCGCCGCTAAAGTGAGCACAAAGAAAGCAGCCTTGGCCACTCGTATGGATGAATAAAACTGTCAGAGCGTAACGATGAGGTAGAGTTATCGTCAAGGAGGAAGAAAGGCTCTGGTTTGTCTGACCTGGAGTTAACCTCGTTGATCAAATCATGTAAAATTATCCCAAGAAGTCTCATCAGTGGATATTTGTGTGCAGTTCTACAGGTTCACAGAATTAGGTCTTGAATAATGTGATGTGACATGAATAAAAGAAGACAGTCAAACATCTTGTGAGTGAAGCACAGTTACTTATTTGATTGCTTTTAATACATTTGCAAATTAAAGATGATTCGGGAAACTGGACTGTTTCTTGCTTTGCTTTATTCATTCATGGTTATTAGGTTGAGTCAAACGTGATGCCCATGTGACCCAAATAATCCATTTCACATTTATCATTTAAGTCAGACTGAAGCACCCTGATGTGCAGGAGGCAGAGGTCCACCCATCCTAATGTCCATGTGTCCTTGGGCAAGGTATTTAGACTTTTCCTCATGCCACAATGTCAGTATTGTGTAAACTGGAAATATGTTCCTGGGTGGACTCTGCACATCTGACTGGATGTAGGAGGAACCACACTTAGCAGTAAACTTCATAGAAAAACACACCGTCTCACTCTTCATTTACTTTAGTGACACTAACGGGTATGTACATGAGGAAGGTCAGAGGGAATGAAGTCATGTCAATAAAGTAAATGAAGAGTGATAAAGTGTGTGCGTTTTCCAACAAAGTTTACATAGAATGAAAGTTTGCCATTATTGCTAATGGAGTACAACAATGGAGTATAACTAATTTATATTATTATTATTGTTGTTGTTGTTATTATTATACTAAAAAATTGGAAAACAAATATAACAACATAATGATTGGTTGCCTGGCGAGTCCAGAATGATATGTATTATTTATACATGATATATCAGTCTGGTTGCCCTGCCCTCCGACAAGTCTCGAGTAAACTCCAAAATGTACCGAGAAATCAGATTTGTTTATTTTAGTGACGCAAACGGCGTCGCTGTAGCGCGGCAGAATAAGCAGAGTTGGCTACAACCACATATTCTCAAAGGCTATGTCCGAATGTCCACACTCTCTCTTCTTCTCTAACCCCTCAGTCACCACATAGTCCTGCCCTGTTCAGTGACTGAATAGTGCCCTCTATCCTGGAGCGATTCGGACACACAGCTCATACTTTCTCCTCGCTGCACGTCAAGTGACTCTGGCATCTGGGAGACAAAAAAAATCAGCAAAACTTGGATAAAAATTAAGTTCTGTAATGAAACAAATCCGCCTGACATGCACATATTTACAGAGTAAAAAACATCATACAAGTTTTATTGGATCCATAGTTGATGTTAAACATCAAACGGACTGGATTATTCAACTTTTTGCCGGAGATTTGCGATCTATTCACAGCTCAAGGTAAGCAGCTAACGCCAGCAACGCTGCTGCTAACGGTTTGTTTATAAGTGTTTTGTTCATAATCTCGTCTCAACAGTTCGTTTAAACAGCTCCTCTTTCTGCTTTCATTCAGTTCGCTGTAGTTTTTCCAACCCTTGTGCATTGTGGTCAATATTGACAGGGCCAGTGACCATCGTTGGACACTACTTTTCAAGATGCATTGTGGGAAATTGTTCACCTGTTGGACATTCGGACACCACTAAAAATGTACAGTATATATATGTATATGTATATGTACAGTAACACACTCTGATTGGATTACTCTGCTTCCTGTTTGCTCGGGTTTGCTTCCGCCCTAGAAATCGAACTGACTCAAATGCCGACCAGCGGATGAGTCTGGATTTTTCCAGGCAAGGTGATTGGCACTATATAAAAATCTACATATATGTTTACTTTGGGGCCTTAACTGTTGCTGTAACTGTAGTAAAATATGTATTTACATTAAAAAAACAACAACAACAACAACAAAAAAACACATGTGATTCATCAGTGTATTATTTGTGTGGTGACAGACAATACGCTCTGACATGTCGCTTTTTCTTTTAGCACAAAATGAAACCATCTTGACTCTGCAGCTGCTGATGAATGGGGCAAATGATTCTGCACATGACAATAGATCCCTGTCACTTTTTTCATACAGTAATTATAACATATGAAGTGTGGACCCAGTCAGATTGTGCTGTATGCCTCCATATATGGAAAACAATTAACTCTTAGTGAAAGCGCCAATTCCAAGACAAATGACTTGACTTTACTTCGTTGTATATGTAACGCTAATCTTTGCCAAGGAATTAATGTGATGCAAATAGCTGCTGACTGCGGGATATTTATCTGAGAGCACAAAGCTGAACTAAAGGCTTTTGTTTCTAATAAAATGACTGTAAACAAACAGGGCTGTGGCGGTGACAAAAGAGTCACGTCTGAATAATCTGGCCTTTGCTGAGTGTCAATAAGGTTCAGTGGAGTTATGTAATATTCAGTCATGTTATGGAGGATATATGAAGTCAATTTTCCAGGAATGAATATTGATGTGAAGGTTATGAAATGATCAGGAATTATATATCTACAGACCTCATAATGTGGAAGCCAAACACAACCTTTCATATTCTATTACAGCATGTTGTTACACTATTATAAAATCTTCAAATCTACTTCGACATCCATCATTCTGTGTTTTTCTGTGGACATTTTGATAACAGCTTGTCACATCTTCAATCACTGTAATTTATGAAAGTGTTTTCTGTCCTGTCTAATGCATCACAACTAAGAGTTGGACTTTGAAACTCTGGTGCTTGAACGAGAGTTGTTGCAAGTTTGTTCAGGTGTAGTAAAATATAGATGTGATCGTGCCATGATTTGTGTGCAAATGCCTGTCCATTAGTGTTCACAGAATGCAGGAGGGGCACATTTGCAGAGAACAGTGTCACTATTGTCCCCATTCCAGATATTTCCTCTAAAGCCTATACCAGTGTCCACATCATTGTAAAGTGCCCATCGCTGTGAGAGTCCCTGTAAAACTACAAAATGAAACAGTGTTTTCAGGAGAGTGCAGAGATCATTCCAGCACGTGTGTTCAACCTGCTCAGCTAAGGAGTAAGGCTGTGTTGCCAGATCTGCGGTTTTCATGCTTAATTGGGCAGCACCTGCCAAGGGTCAAAAAATATTATCCAGCGGTTTGGCCAGAGTAATTTTCCATGTAAAATGTATTTATTTTAGAATAAACCTACTGAAAGTTCAGCATTTCAGTGACAAATCCTCATATCCAAAACCCGCTCTGTGGAGCTTCTGTTCGAGCATGAGAGGAGGGGCAGGTCTGTGTCACCAGAGGAGCACTACAGCCACGGCAGACAAACAAACAAATAAAAACAAACCTGCACAGGTTAAAATGCTAACTAAATGTGTGTTATTATCTGACAAAAGTGAGATAAAAAAAAGAGTTACACACATCTCAAATTTGGTTAAATATTTACATTGGAGGAGCAGGAGAGATATACTTGGAATGAGCTGCATTGGTCAACCATAGATAAAATTGGCCAACCAGGATGCAGAAAATATATACACACAAGCCACAGAACAAGAGAGTGGCAAGTGATGCAACAAGGGCTGCTGCTATGACCTGTAATATGAAGAAAGAAACTCAGACCCTGTTCCTATCTGTCTGTATAAAGCAAAATATAGTGTTAAAGTGGAATGTTTTGAGCTTCTTAGAACAAAACATTTATTCCCTCATCAAATTAAATTTAGGGTACCAATGTGGATTTGTGGATCCAAAATTGGGTGTTGCTGTTGCTGCTGTCCAGTCTGAGTGCAGAGTTAATTGCTTTCCCCTCCCTCCCAGGTGTAAATGAGCCGGTGATCAGACTCTGATGGAAACCTCTGCCCCTCCTCCCCTCACCAAAGCTCAGCCCACCTCAGCTCAACGGGCCGCACCGGCACGCACCACTTCCTTCCACTGTGAGTGACATTCAATTAAAAGTGTTAGAGGGGAATCAGAGGCTCGCTCCAGAATGCTGCACTGAATATGAAGACACTTTTCTCCTGCCTCCTCTGTGACTACAATCAAATGTTTCTGGTTTTCAGCCACAACATGCTGATCAGAGGTCATAGAGGGGGTGGGTTTTCATGCACCAGTGAGTTGGCCAAGGTCGTATTTAGCATCATCATTGCACCAGAAACCGTAGAACAGTGGACTATTGGAGCCTGCTAGCTGTTGCGTTCCAAATAGGAAGTAGCCATGGAGGTGGTCCTGGCTCCATAAAGCCGAGCTGCCATTCACTTTCTGTTGGGACACTGGTGCCCTTTACTCTGTAACTGCTTCTGTCAAACTCACCATCTTGGAACTAAAATGTCTGTTTTGACACACACTACATGATCCCGGTGCTTTATTCTCATTAGGTTGTTGATAAATCAAGTTATTAGCAATAATAACTGACCAATCACATGCTTCCTTCTCCAATTGCCGGTTCGTTGTGTTAGTAACAGGTTTGATTGACAGCTAGCGCCGCACGTTGCTGCTGCTAATAACCTTAATAACCTTGCTCCTGATTAGTCCATGTCGTTGCCACGATACATACTCGGTTCCACTTTAGCCGCTATAACTGATAGCTGGAGCCAAACACTATGGGTGACAATCCCACAGTCCACTGTTCTATGGTCTATGCATTGCACCTAAAGTGGGTGTACATTCACAGAAACCATTATCCTACAAAATTCTGAATTTGAAGTTGAAGTGGTTGTTGAATTGAATTAATTCAATTTTTTATTCTGCTGGTATTTCTTCACACATGTATTGAAAAATATTGTTTGTCTACAGTTATGTAGACTCAATCGTCCCATTAATCAGCTGACTATACTTACACCCCATACAGCGTGTTTTGTATCCATACTGTGAACCTCAGTGTATCTAGAAAAACTGCTTCAAATTTGATTGGCTGTTTCCTTGACAACCACTTTTCCAGATGCACTATTGTTTATCATTTCCTCATTTTGCCCTCTCTGCAGCTCATCACACAGTCCTGGAGTCTCATCTCGAGTGTGTGACACTGCAGAAGCAGAGCAGCTCTCAGGACCAAATTGGTGTCTTCTCTGACTGGGACGCTGATTGGAGATAGAAGGGCCCTCTCCAGCTGTAGTGCCCCAGTCAGGTCAGCGCTGGAACCTTCCTGTTCTTAGAGTTCATGTGGGGGTGGAGTGAAACATGAACATACTTCTACTGCTGATAGGTTTTGGTGTTGCTGTCCTTTTTTGTCTTTGAATGAACCCATCTTAATAAAGAACATTTACTAATTGATTGATCTGATTTAAGTAAAAGCAACATTGGTCATTTTATAGGTTATTAGGCAAAATAATTTTCATCCAGTATGACCAAAACAGTGCAAAATCAACTTAAATGAGCTTTTAACGTTGTTGCAATGGTGTTTCTTCATCAGTAGTTTAGTTAAAATTGTATTTTAGTGATTCATGCATCTTTGACTAATCCTGTTTTGTCTTGCCACGTCTGTCCCTGTACGAAATTGCAGCTATTTGAAACATTAGGCTCTGATTGAAACATGGCACTTTCAAAAATAAAAACTTGTAAATGACAATCCGTTGCTTGCTCTGACAGCTTTTATGAACTGTGTCTATTACCATGTTGTTTTATATCAATATTACGGTTTATAATGAAGAAAATATAAAATGATGATCTACTTATGATATAGTTCAATGCTAAGTACCTGAAAAAAGCGTTTCACGTTTGCAATTTTCCCAAAATACCACCACCATACATCACCACTGCTATGGAGAACTATTTCAGTGAGTTCTCTAAAGTGTCTTGCAATGTTTACCCCTTGTTCTTCCGTTCCTCTCCCCATCTTCAAATCTCAACCTTTGTTTACGCCTTACTCTCTCTCACGAGCAGTCTCTATATGTAGCGTCTGAGTTTGTCTTCTGGAGGCTCATTTGAAAGTCTAATGTTTACCTTCACTCGTGCCACCAACACTCCAAGCACGGCGCTGGATCAAAACACTTAATCAGACCAGCGCCATCGAGCAGCAATCAGAGCTAACAGGGCACCCGTGGGTCGCCCAAACGCTGCGTCGAGAGGAGAGGTGTCACATGACCTGCAGCTAATGAGGGAGAACCCGCCTTATATGGTCATGAGAGGAAAGGCAGAATAATTAGAGCTTCTAAACTTTTACAACATGCCAATGCTTATTAAGAATAATAATTTGCATTTTACATGTGTGTATGTGCATTTTCTGTGCATAGATGGATGGTGAGAGAGGCTAAGGGGAGGGAGTCAGAATGTATGCGCTTATAAATGGTTGTATGTGGATTTTAGAATAGTAATTGAATTATATGACCAATATGTTTAATTTCTTTATGGTCATTCTTTCTACATACATTTATACACATATGTCATGCTATAACCAGCATCTTTCGTATGACTTTTGTCTTGGTTAATGCAGCACGAGTCTGACGATGGATTTAAAAACAGCACAGAAGAGCCACATCACACATCGGGGAAATTCAGAATGGACTGTTTTGACGGTCAGAGGGGAGAGGACTTTCTAACCAGGATTCAGATTCAGGATTAAAACTAAATGCAACTTCAGGTAGATTTTTGATGGAACAATGTTAGAACATGGAGCTTAAAAAAGTCAATTTAGCACAATATTTGTCCTTTCTAAAAGTATTTAAGTCTAACATTTAATTACCAGTTTTGCTAAATCAAAGTCACAGCAGAGCGACATGCGTTTAGTCACTTAGGTTCATTGATCTGACGCCTGAAGCTTGTGGTCAATGATTGATCAAACTGACACACTGACCTACACAAACAATACAACAATATATAATACAATTAACAGCACACAGAAAACATACAGATTTATTTGAGTATTCATATTATTTACCAATAGCCCAATTATTAAGCAAAATGATGTGCAAATTGTACAGAGTTATATTCTGTAAATTATAGTGTTATTATTTCAAATGAAGCTGAACCAGGTAGATTTCATCAAACAAAGGTGGGTTCCCACTTTCACCACATCCAAATGGGATTAAACCAGCACTAAACCCAAAAAGAAACATGTATTACATCAGGACTGACTAGAACAGGAGCAAACCAAGTCCATATCAGGACTAAAATCTGCTCAGTTTAGGACCAAATAAGAACAAGTGTGAATGTGGCCTAAGCCGTGGTGGAAGTCAGTAAAAGTACAGATACAGGAGCAAAAAAATACCCAAGAAACAGAAAAAAAATCTTACTAAAAATTCTTATTAAGTACATGTTGTGAAGTACCTGTAAACTGTACTTTCAGGGTAAAAATTAAAAGTATTTCCCACAGATTTTGAGAACTGATTTTGCTGATTTTTGGTCAACAGTAGCATTTTAAATACTTTTCCAGATAATTTATATAGACCTCAAAACTTTCTGGCAGACTTTCATCATGAACGTCCCGCTCTCAAAAGCAGTGAAGTAAAAGTTAAAAGTATTCCCTGAATAAATGTACTTCAGTAATATACAGATAATTAAAATGGTACCTTTACTTTTGTAGTTTGCGTTTGACCACTGGCCCTACAGCATACATCCTACTACAAACAAGAGCACTGTCACTAGTATCTCTTTGAACAGTATCCCCTATAGCATAGCCCCAAACACTGCAGTCTCAAACACAAACTTTCCCATGTGCAGTCTCCATCAGTCCTATATCTGATTATGTTTGTCCACATAAGCACATTTCCAGTCTCACCCCGGATTCACACACAATTATAGGAGAGGATGTTTTCAGCGTCTCTGGACAGATTTCATTTACTGGTTGCAGTTGGCAGTTCCCTCCTCAGGTCTGAATGCTGACGGGGCATTGTGCAGAGCGTGCAGTAAGTGCCAGTGTATTCTCTGTGTATGAAATACTGTTCGGCATTGGGCTGCGTAAATGGAAAGACTGATTTGCAGCAGTGCAGAGATAAGCCTCATTATTTGAATACAGGGAGCAAACAGACGCACAACATTTCATCCACACATGTGCCTCAAAGATAAGGAAATGTATGGGTGATGTTTTAACATGTGACCTGCGCCTATAGTGAAAATACAGCTCCATGTAGTTAAGAAAGCATCTATATTGTGAACACAACCTTCAGCCAACACTTATTAAGCTGTCTTTAAAAAACATTCACACATGTGCTGCATTTAGAGGCGACTGGGACTCACATGAAGAATCTATTCACCTGATTCCGCCCACTTTTGCCTCTTTTTATGTCTATGATCCGCACTCTTGTAAAGACACTTCCGGTTTGATGCTAACAGTGTTCGCGCAAATGGCCAACGAGGGAAATGTCTCTTTCTTAAACATTATATAAAGTAGATTGCTTTGTCTAAACTGTTTAACGTACATGTGAAAAAACAAGTCAGCAACGCACCGATTTCCTGGGCGGCCTGAGAACGGCTTTTTAGTCCGTGTAGAACTTTTCTGTTGAGCTCGCCTGCCCCATGTAAACTACAACAGAAAAAGATGGTGGTGTGTACGGCAACTTCTGGAATAAGGTGAATAGTTCTCAGGTGACTGGATAATGAATCATTTATGAGTTCTTTATTGTAGTCAGGACAAGTTTGGATGGCTCTATAATGTTTCACCATAAATATGTGCCCCAAATACAGGATCACTTTTATTTTCTAATTCGGTCAATTTTTCTAGTTCAGTGTTTGTTTATCAATGTGCACATATTTAAATTAACTTCAAATATCAGTTTTTATTTATAATACTCTTCTAAGGCTGTAAATTATTTTGTCTTAGTGGAGGTGCTTTACAACATACATAACTTGAGGTTCTTTTGGGTTTTTTTGGGCATCCAATCAGGCTTCCTATATATTCCTATACAATATTTGTGAGTTCACAAAGTTGAATCTTGACATGAACCTCTACTGCGGCAATGTTAGGGCTGGAGCCGCAGACCAGTCCAATCAAAGGGCAGAATGATGGTTTGGGCACACCATTGAACAAAATTTAAGCATTCGGCTTATTTTAGCAGAAATTCTGATGGCCTTAATGTGCAAATGGAAGTGCATGTTTTAATTGTCCTAATCCTCTGATGTGACGCTTCGCCCTATCAGTCCAAGTTATCTCATGAACAATCCACTTTATCCCTATTGCATTTCCCAATAGGGACTGAAAATGTGTAGAAAATTATCAACCAATAAAATACAACTGTTCTTTTTAAGGGGCTACATGAATCTGTTGGTGGCCAAAATTAGCAAGAGTCATTTCCAAGCTTTGGCAAATGAGGAATTATGCCTTTTACGTTACCATTTACACTGTATAAATCTGAAAAGGAAATACTTGTTGATGCACAAATGTCTTTTCTCGAGTTACTCCTGCATAACAGGTCTGCACCACATCCCATCATGCTCTGGGCATCTCTGTGATCAGAGCTGGTTCAGGTGAATGGGCCAAACAAACAGAAATCCATTCCTCAGAGAAGTGGAAATGCAGTTTACTTGACCTGACATGTTTTGGGCTTGTTTGATTGTCCACTCAACTGGAGCTTTGACAAATATATTGTGGGAATTTATGAAATAGAATTGGACATTTGTTTATTCATCATATATAAATCTGTACATCAGTAAATATATCAGTATGCTGGAAAGTGGTTCAACTTCAAAATGTAATAAGTTTAAAGGAAATGTTGTAATTGTAAAAGTGGTTTATTAATGCTTATTAATCAATTTTACAATAAACAGTGCTGCTGTCCCTTTCCTTAAAGTTTGTGATGATGGTGACCCAGGTGTACGGTGGTGTCCCTAGTATTGTGGGGACATTCAGTGTAATTTTTGTTTAAATTGCTGTCATTTTTAACACAGAAAATGCAACTTTATCGTTTCATTATTCTTCATGTGTGAATTGGCGTTGCAGGTGTCCAGTACAGTACACGTACATGGTCACTCTGAAAGTCGCTCTTGTGTCAGCATGTCTTTTGACATTGTATGGTGGATAATTATGTGAGTGTGAACAAATGTGGTGCACAGAAGCACAGCGTGATGTGTTTGCTCCAGGGAATGAGGTTTGAAAAAGGCCATGAAGTGGGAGGGGGTCTATCCTCAGAAGGGCCAAACATGACTCAAGGTTATTCAGAAAAATAATCTTGGTTTTCAAATGAAACATTGAATAGATGTCCATGATGAATGTTTTTGGACACAGGCACACAAAGGCTCTGCAGAGGGTCATGTAGAATATATCTGTGTCCACCTCAAGAGATGTCAATCTAAGTCCAAAGACATTAAAAGAGCGGCGTTTGAAAGCAGAAGTTTGGCATTGATATTGAACCTCTAACCAAATGTCCACTTCCAAGATGAGAAGCTGGGTATTTAGGAAACATCAGAGTCTTTGTAAGTCTTTGCAGTTTTTTTTTTACTTTTTTGGTAAACAAAAACAACAAAACAACAAAGATACAGCTGGCTTGATGGATTCGATCGAATAGATTTTGAAGCATCTCAGCTTGTGTTGCTCTATGGCCTAGCATCAAAGTACATATCTGACATGTTTGAAATAAATCAGTAAAACCTTATTTATAAAGCAGTTTTCATTCAAATATGAAAATACAAAGTGCTCCCTAGAATCCCTAGAATGTTGCCATGAACCATCTCATACTCTGTAGACCTCATGGACGGGCCTCCTGCAGGTGCCAGAGTCAGGACTAAACATGGACCGGCCTCCTGCAGGTGCCAGAGCCTGGACTAAACATGGACCGTCCTCTTGCAGGTGCCAGAGTCAGGGCTAAACATGGACCGGCCTCCTGCAGGTGCCAGAGCCTGGACTAAACATGGACCGTCCTCTTGCAGGTGCCAGAGTCAGGGCTAAACATGGACCGGCCTCCTGCTGGTGCCAGAGTCAGGACTAAACATGGACCGTCCTCTTGCAGGTGCCAGAGTCAGGACTAAACATGGACCGGCCTCCTGCAGGTGCCAGAGTCAGGACTAAACATGGACCGGCCTCCTGCAGGTGCCAGAGTCAGGACTAAACATGGACCGGCCTCCTGCTGGTGCCAGAGTCAGGACTAAACATGGACCGGCCTCCTGCAGGTGCCAGAGTCAGGACTAAACATGGACCGGCCTCCTGCAGGTGCCAGAGTCAGGACTAAACATGGACCGGCCTCCTGCAGGTGCCAGAGTCAGGGCTAAACATGGACCGGCCTCCTGCTGGTGCCAGAGCCTGGACTAAACATGGACCGTCCTCTTGCAGGTGCCAGAGTCAGGGCTAAACATGGACCGGCCTCCTGCAGGTGCCAGAGTCAGGGCTAAACATGGACCGGCCTCCTGCTGGTGCCAGAGTCAGGACTAAACATGGACCGTCCTCTTGCAGGTGCCAGAGTCAGGACTAAACATGGACCGGCCTCTTGCAGGTGCCAGAGTCAGGACTAAACATGGACCGGCCTCCTGCAGGTGCCAGAGTCAGGACTAAACATGGACCGGCCTCCTGCTGGTGCCAGAGTCAGGACTAAACATGGACCGGCCTCCTGCTGGTGCCAGAGTCAGGACTAAACGTGGAGCAGCCTCCTGCAGGTGCCAGAGTCAGGACTAAACATGGACCGGCCTTCTGCAGGTGCCAGAGTCAGGACTAAACATGGACCGGCCTCCTGCTGGTGCCAGAGTCAGGACTAAACATGGACCGGCCTCCTGCAGGTGCCAGAGTCAGGACTAAAGGTGGACCGGCCTCCTGCAGGTGCCAGAGTCAGGACTAAACATGGACCGGCCTCCTGCTGGTGCCAGAGTCAGGACTAAACATGGACCGGCCTCCTGCAGGTGCCAGAGTCAGGACTAAACATGGACCGGCCTCCTGCTGGTGCCAGAGTCAGGACTAAACATGGACCGGCCTTCTGCAGGTGCCAGAGTCAGGGCTAAACATGGACCGGCCTTCTGCAGGTGCCAGAGTCAGGACTAAACGTGGAGCAGCCTCCTGCAGGTGCCAGAGTCAGGACTAAACATGGACCGGCCTCCTGCTGGTGCCAGAGTCAGGACTAAACATGGACCGGCCTTCTGCAGGTGCCAGAGTCAGGACTAAACATGGACCGGCCTCCTGCAGGTGCCAGAGTCAGGACTAAACATGGACCGGCCTCCTGCTGGTGCCAGAGTCAGGACTAAACATGGACTGGCCTCCTGCTGGTGCCAGAGTCAGGACTAAACATGGGTAATCAACGTTTCAGTTGTATAAAGCTAAAAACAGTGAACAGGCCTCTACTCTGACAATGATTAAAATGATTCGTGTTAGTTGTCCATATGTCCATATTTTATGTTCTTCTCTTTTTGACTTCATGTAACAATTACATATAATTAGAATACATTAGAATACATTATATTTAAGATGCATTTCAAGACACCCAAAATCACCATACAATACAATACATATTACAACAATTAAAAATATACAGTAAAAGACTAAATATATACTTTTGAGCCTATACTGTTTTTATCACACCATTCTTTGTCTGGAAAGCACTTTGTCCTACTTCTATACAAATCATACTTTTTGAAATAACATCACAACGTACCATTTTGACATAACAACATGCGTCACAATAAACACTATAACACTGGGAAACTCATCCACACAAATTAAGTGAAGGCTGAAGGGCTGAACATTGACAAAGTAAAGTGCTCCATTTGTATGCAAATAACAACCTTTCACAGACAAGAGGCAAAAATAAAGCTAAATATTTTTGCAGCGCATGTAGTAATCGGCAGAAACACGTCAGACTCGACTGACCTGCTCAGGCGTAAATGGGTTTGTAGATTTTTAAGAAGTCTTAAAATGTCACAGTCTAACATTTCAAGTCACTACGAGAAAAAATAAGTGCTTTGTCTGTTTCACCTGTTTGAGACAATAATAATGCATTATACTTATATAGCGCTTTTCTGGACACTCAAAGAATCTGTGAAATAAAACGGGATTTTATATTAAGACATTTGTGAAGTTGTGTAAGGGAGATATATTTTATAAAGAAGATATATTTTACAATATGACAAGCTTGTATTGATTGCAACAATACAGTTAAGCATTCGAATAAGCACAGGTGACATGTAACTTGCAGGTTGAATGTCACTCTGAAATGTGCTTTTCCTTTGAAAGTAATGCAAAGAATAAAAAAACATAAAACTTGATATGGTTAATCAACTCTATGTACCTTTTAAAAGATCCAGACTGGAAACATAATTGTTGTCATGTCAGAACATTGAATTTGACATGTCATCAGAAGGGCCCCAGCTGCTGCTGTTTATCACGTCACAGAACATCATCATGAATCTTGAACCTTCAGTTTGTGATCTACCGGACATGTGACACCGAGATGCGTTCAGGGCAAATGTGTCAATGCTAGTTTTGGTGGCTTTATGTAATCCAGTTATTCCACTGTGCACCTGTTCTCTGCTCTGTATCTGTTGGGCCTGTGTGTGCTCCTTTGTGCTGCTGTCACACTCTGCACTTTCTTATACATGCTGTACACACACGCTAGCATTTGATTCTTTACATCCCCTTTAAATAAAACCAATATGTCCACTTTGTTCCTGCTGCATATGGGTTCATGCTGTATAGAATGTGAGGGCCGTCAGAGTCTCCACACAAGGCGGTCACAACCACAGTGCACTTGGAGTGGTCACTGGGGGTCCATTATACTGGTGTGTGCATGCTGTCCCCCAGGGCACGGCCTCAAAGACAAAACAGGAAACTGACTACTGGAACATATTTCATGTTTTTTTTTTCCTTTTCCAAGAACTTATGTTCGGTTCTAAAGCACCGCGGCAGGCCTGCACACCCTAATGGATATCCAACAGAGTTTAACATCATGGAACTGGCCTGGTGAGAACTGGTCCTTCAGTGGGCTCAGACATATTCACACTTTAATAAAATGGGCCTTTATGTTTGCTTCAACTGTTGAATAAAATTAGTTTTCACATCCTTGATTTTGCATTTCATAACACAGTAGTGGGGATTACTTTTTCTTTGTATGCCATTGGTAGAAGGGTACCGTACACTTTTACACATATCTTTTGGGGTATTTAGTATTAAACTGTAATAGAAATTTACATTTTGTTCATGTAGAGGACAATATTGATATAAAACAAACAAGTCCAATTTACTTCCTGTTCAAAAATGCACAACATTTCACTGTAAAAAACAGAAGATTTAATTGATTGTTGTCATATATAGACAGTTTTATTGTTGAGAAATGATTATGTGATATTTTTGCTCCCTACATTTATGACCTGACCATGATTTTTTTTTTTTCTTAAAATGTTCGCAAAGAACAGGAGATAGGGGGGTAGGTGAAAACAGGTGAAAACAGGAATTTTCAGAGAAATCAAGCCTCAAATGCATGACAGTAATGGAAGATTCTAATAGGCATGAATCAATCAAAATACAACGTAGGAGACTGTCCTCACATCAAGAACGACCTATTTGGTTGTTTGTTTGGACGTATGCTAAAACAGCGCCCCCGCAGGTCATGTCTAAATTATACTCAGACGTAAAAACACAGACTTACCATGAGTTTTGGAGATTCCAGACTTTCCCCATGTTCATTTTTATCAAAGGTCCAGAGAAAAACGTCTGTTCTGATGATGACATACCCTCATTCTGGTCACACTCAAAGAGTTAGCGCTAAACTCCAGGGCGTACCTGGGTGTACAGGAAGTGACATCATGGAGCCGAAGCGTCAGAATGACAACACATAAAACATAATCAGTGTAAATGCAACTTCAATAAAATATGCAAATGATTAACAATAAAAATATATTATTTAAAATAAACCTCAGTTTTATGATTTATGTTTTTCCCAATTTTTTTGTTTGTTTTTTCACTTTCTTCGGCGAAATTATGTGTAGTCCAACATCCTATCCCTAGATCGATCTAGATAGACGTTATAAAAACAAATACATTTTTACATATGCTGATGCCACCTGTTGGTCAGTTTATGTAACTGACACACAAGTAGTGCATGGCTCATGATGTGAGCTTAAATAATAAACAGAACGTCAGTTCTGTATGACCAAACAGAACAAAATGTCTGTTATTTAAGTTATGATAGCAGATCATCATTTTGGTCATTTGGGCTAATTTAGCAGGAAGCCTGGGGGCCAACAAAAATTGCTCTGAGGATCACATTTGGCCCCTGGTCCAGAGTTTTGACACTCCTTTAATATCTGCTGTATTAGTCTGCAAACTCCTTAGCTACATCCCCATGCACTCCTCCTCTCCGTCACCCTCCTTGTACACTCAGCTTCAGCCTCCTCCTCCTCTCCTCTACATACGGCTCATAAACCTCTGAGGTGCTGCCCATTTCTTGTCCAGCTCCTCACACATAATACACTTTTATATGATAAGCATATCCTCCGATTTCAATCTCATATTGTTATATATTTTTTCTGGTTAAATAATGGTTCATAAATAAATACATCTTTCAAGAAATAATTCAATATAGCCAATCTTACATCTTTATACAGCAGATTACACAATGGAAAGATGATGCAGCAATACTTGAACAACTATTGCAGGAGTCGAGACCAGAACCTCCCGACATGAGTGTTTGTGAATCAGCAGAAGATGTTTGTGAGAGTGCTGAACCAGAGGACACAAACTGCTCCCACTCCATTGGACGATGAAGAGGCAGGGGCTCCTCACAGGCTCCAGCTGAGCTCACAGTGAATGATACAAGACATGCATCATAACTATTCACCAACTCACCCTAATTTAGATAACATTGTGCTGTGTGCATCCTGATTCATCTCTGCACTGTATTTCCTACAGCCTTATATCCAAAATATGGTATGATATGCTTCTAATTATAGGGACACTGCACAACAATGTGTGTAAGTGCAAGATGCTGAGGATATGTTCATGATAATTGTTACTCTTTCTAAAAAAAAAAAAAAAACATAAATGTTTTGGCAATATTTTACAGAAATGTGATCTTAATGATAAGGATTTATTACACCAGTGATCAGAGTACTGCCCTCAACCACTTCGCTTTTTGATATGACTCTCCAGTAAAAAAAATAAATAAATGATTGATTGACATATCAACATGGTTAGAGTATTTTTCCTTCATTGCTTTTTTATTTTTTTATTTTGTAATTTCCTTTGCAAATTATGAAGTTTCTTAAGGGCCCTTTGTTGGATTTTGTACAATTAATAATAATGCACATTTTGAATCTCTGGCCATTAAAAGTGTTGCAAAAGTTTATACAAAAATGGAAAGGAATTTGAAATAATTTATAAATTGTCTGATTAGATGACACTTAAAGCTTTATTTTATTATTGGTGATTTGTAATAGGTGAAAATAGAATACATTTTGCTTTTGTATCTTTTAATATTAAATGCGTATTACTTCAGAACCATTTGCATTGTTATTGTTATTATTGAAATTATTATTATTTACATATAAAATTATGTTTTATATTAAATCAGCCTAAATCTCAACTTACTTGATTTTGGCAAATAAAAGATAACAATAATTTTAAAAAGATACATTTAGTAAAATCTATTTCCTCCAGACGCTCCGTGATGTCACTTCCTGTCACGGATACGCACAGAAGTTTAGCACTTGCCCTTTGAGTGTGGAGTTTGCTGTTTGTGACCAGAATGAGTGGATGTCATCATCAGAGAAGACGTTTTTCTCTGGATTTGTGCTAATTTGAACATGAAGCAAGCCTGAAATCTCCAAAACTCGTGGCAAGTTTTCACGTCTTATTGGCATATAATGAGTGTAATTGAGACATGACCTGCAGGGGCGCTGTGTTAGCATACATCCATACACCTTGTTTGGTCGATTTTTGGCTCTAAACAAATGACCAAATAGGTGGTTTTGATTTGGAGGACTTGTTTGAGATGAGCTTTGGAACATGGAGTAGTTATTTCCAACAACTTTGACCACTGACAATTTATATATATACATTTCCTGCAACCACCTTCCTCGTCTTTGATGCTTCCAAAAAACATGAGCGCAGCCAATGCAACATGAATACAAAACAAACAAACAAACAAAAAAAAAGTCTTGAATATTTGTGTGCATGCATGAAGTCACTGTAAATCATTTACATCTTGTTGCTAAATGTTTATGGTTAAAATGTTGCCAAAGCAGTGTTATTTCCTCTTCTCAGACCCGTCACAGTGGCATGACCATATAAGGCGGGTTCTCCCTCATTAGCTGCAGGTCATGTGACACCTCTCCTCTCGGCGCAGCGTTTGGGCGACCCACGGGTGCCCTGTTAGCTCTGATTGCTGCTCGATGGCGCTGGTCTGATTAAGTGTTTTGATCCAGCGCCGTGCTTGGAGTGTTGGTGGCACGAGTGAAGGTAAACATTAGACTTTCAAATGAGCCTCCAGAAGACAAACTCAGACGCTACATATAGAGACTGCTCGTGAGAGAAAGTAAGGCGTAAAGAAAGGCAGAGATGTGAAGACGTACGAGAGGAGTAAACATCTTGGGAAACTTTAGAGAACACACGTAAATAGCTCTCCATAGTATATTTTAGCAGTAGCATCTCAGTCACTATGGCTGTGGTATTAAATAGTACGATGCGAGTCAATAAGGTTAAATAGCAGTAAATGAGTTTGATGCATTTATTATTTGAAATGTAATAGATTTGACTTAAAACTAACATGACAGTGAAGGATGAAGCAAGTATCCGAGCTTTTTCCTGATCTAAACTATGAAGCAATGTCACTCTTTATGAGACACAAACATAAGAATAACAGCAGCGACAAAACTTACCTGGAGTTGCATTCAGCAGCATTCACACTAGTTTGATGAATCGTGGTCAGAAATCCATTTCCCTCTGACCGTCAAAAACACTCCAGTCCAAAAATCATCGCCAGACTCATACTAAGCATTCATGCCGACTAATCATTACCATTACAACTGAGTAGCTACTCAGTATCTGCCGGATTATTTACCAGTTGTTTATTTTTAAGTTGTGTAATCCACTCTGCAGCCAGTAGATTGCGCCAAAACTCAGTTAGTGCCTTGGGAAATAGCAGAGATTCAGATTCACTTTTTGTTTTTGGTTCTAAAACATAAAATTCCAAACTAAAGGTACTCCACAGCATCTTTAAAAGCTAACAATACAAAAAAGCATAATATTTGTCCTTTTAAAAAGAAAAAAATCAATCATCATATCACAATGGATGTAAAATGTTGCTTTTGCTTAAATGTAATTGCAAAAAAAACAAGTAACAAGCATTTATTTTGTTGTATTACTCTGCAACAATTCCACTAAGTTGTATTGATTAAATTATTGTTAAAATACAGAGACAAATGCCACCTGCCAGCACACGGACATTTGTTGGAAAATTTGTCTCCCTTTCTCGCTTTCAACCTCCTTTTACTTACAGATCTGCAAATCTTTTCTGAACTCATTACCGCTCATTTGGAATTAGAATGAGCACAGCTGGAGACAAAAAAAACAAAAACGAGAATCACAGATTTCACAATTCTCAGACACGCTGGAGTTACACCTGCAGGGCCTGCAATCAACACATTCAACAATTACTTCAATGATACTGTTTCTGAACAATTTGTGAATGAGCTGCTCAGGTTTGACACAGAGAATCATGACGAGAGTGATTAGGCTATTGTGCAATTTTGCCATTGTTGAACAAATGCAGAGCTTCTTATCCTCTTATTCCCTTCTTTTTGTGTGGTAACCAGCTACTTTCTGCTGTGTTTTATGTGCAACAAAAGGAATCATTTAAGGTTATTTTCACGCCAGTGCCAAGCTGAATACATTTTTCTATTTTTGATGTATATCCTCACCAGCGTCAGACCTAAATGTTTGCACTCATGTCCAGTTTAGCACTCCACCTCCACATGAACTCAGGAAGGTGCCGGCGCTGACCTGACTGGGGCACTTCAGCTGGAGAGGGCCCTTCTATCTCCAATCAGCGTCCCAGTCTGAGAAGACACCAATTTGGTCCTGAGAGCAGCTCTGCTTCTGCAGTGTCACACACTCGAGATGAGACTCCAGGACTGTGTGATGAGCTGCAGAGAGGGCAAAATGAAGAAATGATAAACAATAGGTTCATGCCAACTTAAGTCACGTAGAGCTGCCTGCGTCGATATTGGGGCAGTCAACACTATTGTGGACATTGCTTTTCACCGACATATAACAGATATTTGACATTAACATTTGACCTTTTGGTTTATAAAATGTTTTTGTTGATTAACATTTTATGCATAACCTGCTGTAATTAAGCCAAGTTCACTTAAAATGCTGCTGTACTTTTGAACAATACCATAGCCGTTGGGATAGTGCTAAAAATCGAGCCGTTAATGCATTTTCCTTTTGAGTTTGACATTTGTTTACATTAGCGACTGGGTACATTACGGCCGGGGGTGGCATTTTTCTCATGTCTGGCAAAGACCCATATTTCAACAGGAAAAGTGATCCACCTCCTTCCTCCACAGTGTGTCAACAGCCAATCAGACGGATTACAGCACTAGAGTTTCATCGCTGATTTGTAATGGATTTTGAAAAGAAGCCTTGTTTTGTGGAAAACAACAACACCCCCAATTAAGACAAGTAGTATAAACATCAAAAACAATATGGGTATTTAGTAACAGTTTCACAAGCATAATATTTTTGATTAAAAACTGAGACTGGTTGAGGTAAACAAGCAACCAAAAAGCTTTGTGTTCTGTGATAATAGAACCATGCTGCTGTGCTTTTACAAAGGCAGTTTGACTTCTGCTCTAAACAAAAACATGTTTTAAGGCTGGTTTAAAGAGTCTTCTGCAGTATCAGGGTCCAAGTCGATAATGAGAAACCAAACAATTTAATTTGCATTTGTTTATTTACTTGGACAAACATATTAGTCTTATGTGCAAACATTTCAGTGCCAAACTTAAGCCGTTTTTGAACAGTTGTTCATATAGTCTTTGTGGATCAATCAATCCCGATCCTCACGATCCGCAGCACTTTGTGGAACTTTTTGGCCAAGGAGCATATGAACCTAACCCATGCACCACAGAGCGGTGCGCTAGATTTGACTGAGGACTGTAAATCAGCCTTTGAGTTTAGTTCAACTGATAAATCAACTTATAAATGTTGTTACAAAGTCATCAAGTCAGTCATTCTCCAGTATAATTCTATAGAATAAGTGATTTAACCCTCTAAGCGCCACAGTTTTTTATTTCTACTTTAAGCCTCAATTGGGATTTAGTGGAAAAAAACAAACAAACCCCCCCTCAAAAAAGAAAGAAAGAAAGAAAGAAAGAGAACGAAAGAAAGAGAGAAAGAGAGAGAAAGAGAGAGAAAGAAAGAAAGAAAGAAAGAAATAGAAAGAAAGAAAAAGAAAGAAAACATGCAAAATCAGCTCGAATAATGCACTGGTGTCTGGGGTAGAATTTGTGCCAATACTGGGTGCAACAGGGCTCCAGAGACAACCCACTGAAGAAAGAAAGAAAGAAAGAGAAAGAAAAAATAAATAAAGAAAGAAAAGAAAGAAAGAAAGAGAGAGAAAGAAAAAGAAAGAAAACATGCAAAATCAGCTCGAATAATGCACTGGTGTCTGGGGTAGAATTTGTGCCAATACTGGGTGCAACAGGGCTCCAGAGACAACCCACTGAAGAAAGAAAGAAAGAAAGAAAGAGAAAGAAAAAAATAAAGAAAGAAAGAAAGAAAGAGAAAGAAAGAAAGAAAGAGAGAAAGAGAGAGAAAGAAAGAAAGAAAGAAAGAAAGAAAGAAAGAGTGCTGCTGGGGGTCTCTAACAAAGTCCCAATAGAGTACCAGATTCAGAGTACCATATACATAGTACCATCTGCCGGGCGATAAACTTAGTCATTTTTTCTGAGTTTGTGCAGACAAGGTTCAGCCCGGGAGTCCCGGGCTGATTAACGCTGCTCAGGCGAAAATCCTTACGCTGCTCCCACGAACTTTGACATTTGCGTTGTTCCAAGGGATAGTCGGGCAGTTTTGGGAAACGACGTTTTCGGCGATTGACATTTGCACAAATCCTGGTTCTATGGCATGCCTGCACTGAGCTCTGTCTGTGGGCAATGAGAGATACGTTTTACTGGGCTTTTTTCTGGTTCTATTGGTCCTGAATGTCCCAATAATGTGTCCAGCTTTGAAGCACTGTCTCTGGGGTAAAAAAAAAAAAAAAAAAAGGAGCAGAATGCCAATGGAATGGGACCCTGGTGCAATGTGCCTGGGTAACGCTGCTCTCATTATGAGTCATGCCCAGGGTACCGTGAATGGCTGGGGCGGGCCAGCCCCATCCAGGGTGCAAGGTGTGAGGTGTGTGACCCAGGAGCAGTGTCTGGTCCTGGGTAGTGATTTGTGAGCAGTGGTGGAGCTGGAGTTCTCCACCTTGGGCCTTGGTGGGACTACTGTCTGGTCGATGTGCAAATGTGGCCCACCACACGCAGGGCCTCTGTCTTGTTTATCTTTACAGATGGTTCCGGTGCACTGTGGGTCTAGTTTTATGTGGGAATGGGAGTCCTAATTTTTCCTACTTAGCCCTCCTGGCCTCCCTATGGGGAAACCGGGTCCCTGCAGCAGTGCTGGAGTTCATTGGTCTGGTTGTCTTACCCCTGTGGTGGCGCCCAGACCTTTGTCGCTGGCATCTGCTCAGGTTGGCTGTGCTTAACGTTTGGCACCTTTGCTCCTCTGTAGCAGGACCTCTGCAGATCATTGGGCTGGTTGTCTTACCCCTTTGGGGTGGCACCAGACCTTTATTTGCGTTGTCTGTGGGTCTACAGGTAAGCTGGAGGTATCTGCGTTTGCCGTTGGACGTTTGGCATCCTGGGCTCCTCTGTAGCAGGACCTCTGCAGTTCATTGGGCTGGTTGTCTTACTTCTTTGGGGTGGCGCCAGACCTTGATTTGCGATGTCCGTCGGTCTACACAGGTAGGCTTGGGATAACTGCGTCTTGGAGAAATTATGTGCTTTTCAGAACCACAGTCCTGTTGGAAGCGAGACCAAGCTGCCCAGTCTGCCTAGCGGTCTGACATAAACAATGTTTCTCAAACCCATACTAGAGCAGCCTAGCCTGGGCGCTCGGACACCTGCCAATGGGCAGGTCACATTGGTGTGAACACCCTAGGCCTGCCTCTGGGTGTCTGCCATGTCTTGGCAACAAATCCCCCCTATGCCTTGTTGCTTACAGGCTTTCTGGATGATCCAATGGTAAGTCTGGTGCTCATGTCGAGTGTCAAAATCTGAAGTGCTGCAAACAAGAGTCGCGGGACTCTTTCCCAAACCTCCATATCTTGATACTTATCCAGCAGGGATGGTGACCCCTATGGGGAATACAGACCTGATTCTCCACAGTTGGAATGGGAAATATTTGAATGGCTAACATCCAAGGAAGAGTTATGGATGCAAAGAATGGCATAATAAGAGTCGCGGGACTCTTTCTCAAACCTCCATATCTTGATACTTGTCCAGCAGGGATGGTGACCCCTATGGGGAATACGGACCTGATTCTCCACAGTTGGGATGGGAAATATTTGAATGGCTAACATCCAAGGAAGAGTTATGGATGCAAAAGAATGGCAAATCATCCAAGGAAGGTAGAAATGTCTGTGGCCACTTCCTAAACCACGTGCATCCCGTGGTTTTTGAGGTGTGTGTTACATTACAGAGTACCAGGGTCGCTGGGTCCTGATCGATATATTTCAAAGTGTGGAGCGGAGTATCAGGTGCCTTGTCCGAGACTCCAGACAACCAGGTGCACCACTTGAACCCGGGTACCCACCCTTAAGCACCCCTCCCCGGGCTACACACCCTTGGACCGCACGCCTGGAGCCCAGCGACCCTGGTACTCCGCTCTTCTGGACACCGTCTGGAGACTCCAGACAACCAGGTGCACCACTTGAACCCGGGTTCCCACCCTTAAGCACCCCTCCCCGGGCTACACACCCTTGGTCCGACCCTGTTACTCCGACTGGAGTAGAAGGCACCTGGTACTCCGCTCCACACTTTGAAATATATCGATCAGGGCCCCGCGACCCTGCTACTTTGCTCTTCTGGTGTCCAGAAGAGCAGAGTACCAGGTCGCGACCCAGGACACGCTGGAGGGACTATGTCTCTCGGCTGGCCTGGGAACGCCTCGAGATCCCCCGGAGGAGCTGGAGGAAGTGTCTGGGGTGAAGGAAGTCTGGGAGTCCCTGCTCAGGCTGCCTGCCTCACACCTGCCCCCGGATAAGCGGAAGAAGATGGATGGATGGATGGATGGATATATATATATATATTTATATATATATATATATATATATATATATATATATATATATATATATATATATATATATATATATTTTAGTTTTACATTTTTAGTTTTACAAGTTTATTTGATGGATTTTGAAATGAAAATAGCTTATACACCACAATCTATCTTTGTCTCTGTGTTTTAGTAAAAAGCTCATGTTGCCCATTAATTAATGTATTATTTGGCCCAATAATTACTGACATGAGCCTGGGGCTTCACCAAGTCCTCTCTTTGTTTGGGCCAGTGGTTTATCACAGGCTCTTGTGTCAGTGAATTGTCAAACCTTCAGCTGCAGGAGTCATAAGCAAGTCCAAGCATCTGCAGCTTTAGGATTAGTGCCGTTTCTTTTTTGTCTGTGAGTGAAGTATTGATGCGGCGCTTTGTTGTGTTATGGAGGTGGATGAAGAAACACGAGAGAAAGTGGAAGTGGCAGACACACAACTATGCGTGTGATTCACCCCTTGCTCACTGATACTTCTCAACACACAGTGTTAACTTTTTGTAAACGCTGTTAGTCCTGGTGACATAATTCTATCAGACGGAGGGTGTACTTGCAATGTTCGCTTCACAATGTGGTGAAGCCGAACTTTACTTGGGTAGCAAATTAGCTCACCAAACAAGCAAAGATAGGCTTCTCCCACTTTTTCAATCTCTTCACCTTTTCCTGAAGCTCCTGCTGTCACACCCTGCTTGTTCTCTGTCCATTTATTTGTTGAGGAAAGTTGAAAAGTCTGTGGAGAAGTGCAGAGTATCCATGCTGTGTTTATCTGACAGGGGCAGTGGGGAAGGGTCTGTGTAGGTGCTCATGCTTCAGTGCATTGTGGTATTGCTGTAGTTTTAACAGGTTCTATCCGTTTTATCAGCAGGCCATTAATAATATAAATTATCTTGTGGGCAGGATTTTGCCCGAGGGCCGCCAATTTGACACGCGCTAAATATAGTGTGTCTGTTCCTTGAGCGCTGCTGCTGTCCAGTCTGAGTACAGAGTTAATTGCTTTCCCCTCCCTCCCAGGTGTAAATGAGCCGGTGATCAGACTCTGATGGAAACCTCTGCCCCTCCTCCCCTCACCAAAGCTCAGCCCACCTCAGCTCAACGGGCCGCACCGGCACGCACCACTTCCTTCCACTGTGAGTGACATTCAATTAAAAGTGTTAGAGGGGAATCAGAGGCTCGCTCCTGAATGCTGCACTGAATATGAAGACGCTTTTCTCCTGCGTCCTCTGTGACTACAATCATATGCCTCTGGTTTTGAGTCTTAGGAATGGCCCCAGTTTAATGCCCCACAGTGCTGCTCAAAGGAGCTCATGGAGGGAAAGTGAAATCAAGTATTGACATGTTTTTTATGCATATGAGGATGTACATTTAGAGTGTGTATTTGGTCCTGATGGTGACTAGGTTTGGTCCTGTTTCAGATTTTGTTTCAGGTTTAGTCCTAGTTTTGTCCCAATTTTGACCCTATAATAGTGACCCTAAAAATGTTCAAACTTTCACAATACTTTTTAATGACAATAAAAACTGTTTTAGTCCAATAATTTATAATTTATTGAACTGCATTATAGCATTAGAATATTTCTGTTTTTCTATTTTCCTTGTTGTTTTATACAGGATTTTACAGAAGCGGATTTATTATAGCTCTCAGCACAATTATATAAAGCTGTTACTCTGAACATTGAGGTTTATGGGAACTATAAGCCATTTTGAAATCAATTAAAAAGTCTTGACAGTGATTGTTTTTATAATATGCATATTTAAGATTTTGAACGCTTACCTATTGGAACTGAATTGTATGACTTGAGTAGAACAGAAGTTAGACACAGAACTTCGCAAGGACGTCAAAATATGACGGTAAATTGTGTTCATAAATTACAGTGATTGAAGATGTTGTGACAAGCTGTTATCAGAAAGTCCACTTAAAATACAGAATGATGGATGTATCAGGAGATGAAGCTGAGATTTTTTCTGACAACAACATCCTCTATTTGGCTCAAAGAAGTTGTCCCGCATGACTTTTTGACTTGTCGCTCTCTCCCTCTCTTGATTCTTATTCTTGTCCGTATTGTTTAGTTTTATCTCCCAACTCCAGTGAATACGGCTCAAAGACTTTTATAATTCCTAGAAAACACAAATCATTCTTTTGTTCTACATTGAGCAATCATTCCTAATTGATTTATATTAGATTTCTGCTCTAAAACCTTCACGGAGACAAGCAATTCCTGATCAGTTCATCTGAGACCTAAATCTGATAAGGAGAGGGGATTTTCACATCAATATTCAGTCCTGGAAAATTGACTTCCTCCATAACATGACTGAATTTTACAACTCCACTGAACCTTATTGACACTCAGCAAAGAACAGATTATGAAGTTATGGATCTTTTGTCACGGCCACAGCCCTGTTTGTTTACAGTCAAAGAAGATCACATTTCATTAGAAACAAAAGCCTTTAGTTCAGCTTTGTGCTCCTCAGATAAATATCCCGCAGTCAGCAGCTATTTGCATCACATTAATTCCTTGGCAAAGATTAGCGTTACATATACAACGAAGTAAAGTCAAGTCATTTGTTTTGGAATTGGCGCTTTCACTAAGAGTTAATTGTTTTCCATATATGGAGGCATACAGCACAATCTGACTGGGTCCACACTTCATATGTTATAATTACTGTATGAGAAAAGTGACAGGGATCTATTGTCATGTGCAGAATCATTTTTCCCATTCATCAGCAGCTGCAGAGTCAAGATGGTTTCATTTTGTGCTAAAAGAAAAGGCGACATGTCAGAATGTATTTTCGTCACTACACAAAGAGTACCATGTTTAATCACACAATATGTGTGGTCTGTAAATGTATTCACCTTATTCCGCCCCGGCCACTTTTGCCCCTTTTTATGTCTATGATCCACATTCTTATAGGAAAGGGACTTCTGGTTTGACGAGAACGCCGTTCGTGCAAATGGCTAACAAGAGAAAAGTCTTTCTTAGTCCATTTATAACTTATTTTCTGTTGAGCTCGTCTGTCCCATGTAACCTACAACGTTAAAAGATGGCGGCGTAAAGTCTGCCAATCAAACTGATGTGTTGTCGTAGCCCAACATCTACAAGCAGAGTGATAGGGTCAAAGATGCACTATGCATATTTTTTAATCTATAGAATTTGGTTTCTTGCACTCCTACTTTTGACAATTCACAAGACTGTATAGTTCTAACTTTGAATTTTAAAAGTATTGCAGAATTTGGGAAGCAGTATTTTTGAAAAATAAGGTGAAAATGTCAGGTATCCATCCATCCATCCATCTTCTTCCGCTTATCCGGGGCCGGGTCGCGGGGGCAGCAGTCTAAGCAGGGACTCCCAGACTTCCTTCACCCCAGACACTTCCTCTAGCTCCTCCGGGGATCCTCGAGGCGTTCCCAGGCCTGCCGAGAGACCTAGTCCCTCCCGCGTGTCCTGGGGCTTCCCCGGGCCGCCTCCCGGTGGGACATGCCCAGAACACCTCCCGAGGAGGCGCCCAGGAGAGGCATCCGGAACAGATGCCCGAGCCACCTCAGCTGGCTCCTCTCGACGTGGAGGAGCAGCGGCTCTACTCTGAGCTCCTCCCGTGTGACTGAGCTCCTCACCCTATCTCTAAGGGAGCGCCCAGCCACCCGGCGGAGGAAGCTCATTTCGACCGCTTGTATCCGCGATCTTGTCGTTTCGGTCATTACCCAAAGCTCATGACCATAGGTGCGGGTCGGAACGTAGATTGACCGTAATCGAGAGCTTCGCCTTTCGACTCAGCTCTTTCTTTACCACAACGGTTCGACATAACGCCGCATCACTGCAGACGCTGCACCGATCCGCCTGTCAATCTCACGCTCCATCCTTCCTCACTCGTGAACAAGACCCCGAGATACTTGAACTCCTCCACTTGAGGCAAGGACTCCCCACCCACCCGGAGAGGGCAAGCCACCTTTTTCCTGGTCGAGAACCATGGCCTCGGATTTGGAGGTGCTGATCCTCATCCCAGCCGCTTCACACTTGGCTGCAAACCGTCCCAGTGCATGTTGCAGGTCCTGATTTGAGGAAGCCATCAGGACGACATCATCTGCAAACAGCAGAGATGAGATCCTGTGGCTCCCAAACCGGACCCCCTCCACGCCCTGACTGCGCCTAGAAATTCTGTCCATAAAAATTATGAACAGAACCGGTGACAAAGGGCAGCCCTGGCGAGTCCAACATGCACTGGGAACAGGTCTGACTTACTGCCGGGTACAATGCGACGCAGCTCCTGCACTGGTCGTACAAGGACCGGACAGCCCTTAGCAAAGTGCCCCAGACCCCAAACTCCCTGAGCACCCCCACAAGGCGCCCGGGGCACACGGTCGAATGCCTTCTCCAGATCCACAAAGCACATGTGGACTGGTTGGGCAAACTCCCATGAACCCTCGAGCACCCGATGGAGAGTATAGAGCTGGTCCAGTGTTCCACGACAAGGACGAAAACCATACTGCTCCTCCTGAATCCGAGGTTCGACTATCGGTCGGATTCTCCTCTCCAGTACCCTGGAATAGACCTTACCGGGGAGGCTGAGGAGTGTGATCCCCCTGTGGTTGGAACACACCCTCCGGTCCCCCTTCTTATACAGAGGGACCACCACCCCGGTCTGCCAGTCCAGAGGTACCGTCCCCGACTGCCACGCGATGTTGCAGAGACGTGTCAACCAAGACAGTCCCACAACATCCAGAGACTTAAGATACTCAGGGCGGATCTCATCCACCCCCGGAGCCTTGCCACCAAGGAGCTTGCCAACCACCACAGTGACTTCAGCCAGGGTGATGGACGAGTCCGCGTCCAAGATCTCAGCCTCTGCTTCCTCCTCGGAAGACGTGACAGTGGGATTGAGGAGATCCTCAAAGTATTCCTTCCACCTTCCGACAACATCCCCAGTCGAGGTCAACAGCTCTCCACCCGAACCGTAAACGGTGTTGGTGAAGCACTGCTTCCCCCTCCTGAGGCGTCGGATGGTTTGCCAGAATTTCTTTGAGGCCGACCGATAGTCCTCCTCCATGGCCTCCCCGAACTCCTCCAAATCCCGAGTTTTTGCCTCTGCGACAGCCCGGGCTGCAGTACGCTTGGCCTGCCGGTACCTGTCAGCTGCTTCAGGAGTCCCACGAGCCAGCAAGGCCCGATAGGACTCCTTCTTCAGCCTGACGGCATCCCTTACTTCCGGTGTCCACCACCGGGTTCGGGGATTGCCGCCGCGACAGGCACCAGAGACCTTGCGAAAATGTCAGGTAGTGGAGCAAAAATTTTACACATATTGACTACATCTCATTTGGTAGACTAATAAAGGTGGCTTCATATAAGAAGGTGGTTCAAAAAGAATCTTCTCTGTTCCATTAAATGCATTGTGTCCAAGTGTAAAACATGGTTGCGAGGTAACAATTTCCTGGTGTGATGTCACAATTTACAACCAGAAAGTAAAATTAGCAACCTAAAAAATGGCCAAATTGGTTAAATATGAAGCAAATTTAAGATTTTGCTCATCTTTCATTTCATTTCATTTATTTATTAATTTCATTCATAGCAACAAAATAAAACAAATACATCTTGAACAGAGATGATGAATGAAAGGGCACAGAAAGAAGCAAAAGCTTATGATATCTGCCCCTTATCAACAGAAATCGTACACTTCCAGTGCGATGCGTTGCAAACAATAAACAAACAAACAAAAAAAGAAAGGTTTTCTGCTAGATTACACAAAAGACGACTTAGGATGTCCTGCTACACAACATTTTTGTATCTTCCCACTAACAATTTTTTCACGCTTTTCTTAAAGATATTAATGGACTTGGAGGTTTTAATTTTGCACTCCAGGTTGTTCCACAGACTGACTCCTTGAATCGAAATACATCTTTCCTTTGGTTTTGTTCTAAACTGTGGCTTAGTCAAAAGATCAGTTCCATCTACTTTCTCTCTTTTTGAATCGTTTTTGCAATCTATCTGGTAATAGCTCTTGGTGAGCTTTATACATGGTTTTGAGGAGGTTATATTCTACCAATTCATTGAATTTTAATGTTTCTAATTGTATAAATATTGGATTTGTGTGCGCTCTGTAACCACTCCCACTGATAACACAAAGAGCTCTTAACGGTGTTCTAGTAAAATGAGTAAAATGAGCCTGTCATCGGCACTTTAATCAGTGGTCAAGTCCCTTCAGCTGGTGGGAAAGGAATACCTTAACCAGTATTTTATAATCAGTTTTATACACCAGGGGAAAAGTCCTATATTTTTATGCCAATATTAGACAAGATATGCCCATATTTGCCTTGAGTTAGCTGCCGTACAATGGGGCTGAGGTGAGGAGTGCCTTGCTCAAGGACACTTTGACATTGTAATGGGAGGGGCACAAGATTGATCTGCTTTGCCTTCTGCACCTCAGGGTGTAGCTTCAGTCTACTGAGACTAAAATGACCTAAACTATTTGAGCCATAAATGATGATCATTGTAATTGGTGTGTGCAGAATGTCAATGACCACTTCAATGGCAGCTGCTCGTCCAACTGAGAATATTGCACATATTATGTTCTACCTTTTTACATTGATTGAAAAGCTCAATAAAATCAGTGTAATGGGATGTAAAATCTGAGGTGGGTCAGTTCTTGTGTTAGTCGCGTGATCACATAAGATATTCAGATATACCCAGTGTTATAGGTTAATGAAAGTACTTAACTGAAGGATTGTACAATTGTTTTTGGGAAAGCTGAAGTAACAGTACAGTCCCCAAACCTAAGCCCTGTTTCCTCTAGACCTGGTCCCCCAGACCGGTTCACTTTGGAGCGTCTCGGATAGCTTCTGTTAATGGCGGACGGTGTTTCCGTGCAGAGGTCATTGACATCACCCAGACATAACTAATGTTTTCTTCATGAATAACATCTGATTTGAATCACACTTTTTCATCATATGATTGATTTCCCAGAGTCACAAAAAGACATTTAGTAATGTAGCGCTGTGAGACGTGGATAAAGCCAAGAAAAGAAAACACAGCTTCTGGTTTTTCATCTGCTTATTCTGCATTTATCTAAGTCAGTGTTTGGTGAGGAATTATACATTTTTCTCACCTGAGTCGGTGTTCTCCTGTGTTCTCTCTTGCCTAATCATCTTGCAGCACCCACCCACTTCTTATAGCCCCCTTCGGACCCCTCCGCTCCATTACAGTCCCATGAAAACGTCCTGTTTAAATCTGTAAATCTGCATGGAGAGACTCACTGATGAATGTTCTTTTGATAATTTTACATTTTGCCCTTTATTTGATCAACGAGGTTAATTCCAGGTCAGACAAACCAGGGCCCGTCTTCCTCTTTGATGGTAACTCTACCCCACCATTAAGCTCTGACAGTTTTATTCATCCATACGAGTGGCCAAGGCTGCTTTCTTTGTGCCGTCACTTTAGCGGCGAGAGGTTTTGTCCAAGCACTAGATCAAAGACTTTTACTTTCCTCAACCATTTTCTGCTTTTAATGAATGAGAGAAGACGCATTAGCCTCCACTGTAGCTGTAAAGGTTTTCAACATGAGCTCATGAATACATCACTTTCAATCTGTGTTCGTGGGGCAGCTAGCTTCCCATTACAATCGTTCAATATCTGCTTCATTACCGGGGAATGACCAAGCACTTTTTGTCGGGCAGCGCGAAATCACTCCTGTCATTTTTTAAAAGTCGTCCAACTTTTTGACCTAAATTGTGGCAATAAATCTCCTGGTAATGCCGCCTTAGTCAATATAATCCATTGGCGCTGAGTGATGGAGAGTTTCCTATAGCAGGAGGTTTGGGCAGGGGCCAGCTCAAATATCCCTGGCCCCCTGAACACATCACGAACCACTGACCTGAAATGTGTGGAAGATGGTGTGTGACAGAGAACTAATAGGTCAAATGTGACCCCAAACCATAGGGTCATTTCCGCTTTTCTGAGATAAAATATAATGACAGAGGGACAAAGTGTTGTTTATTGTCAATCTTCAATGTTTTGGTGTTGACGGCTACAATAAATTATGTTAATCAAGTGTTCACTGGAGGGTGCAATATGATCTAAGTACTTTCCATTTTTCAAAACCATAATAGGCTGCATAATCCAGTTTTGTAAATCTACAGCCATTTACAGTTGCAGGGTTAGGGTTATTGCTTGCTTTTTAATGTTGTTGCTGACACTTTTTAAAGTTGAGAAACTTGTAAAATGAATATGTGGGTGCACTTGATTTCATAACAGAAGAAATATACTGTTGACTGCGGTGGTGATGGATACTATACTACTAATGTTTGTCATAATTTCTATCTTTGACAGAGTAAATTGTTTTCTGCGCATGGAAAGAGAGATTTATGAGGGGAGATCAGATTTATGTGTGGAAATACAGAGCCGTGTGACTAGAAGCTTGTTCATACTGTAAGATGTAAGAGAGGAGTTACACTGACATTCACAACCCTCTTCAACCCACTTAGTAGTAGGCTGTTGATTCAATGACCTGTATCTTAGTACATAGACATTTTCTTTTTGTCATCAAACATACCCAGAGTTGTGTTTTGTTTCATACGATACAACAGTGCACTCATTTTATCTCTATGAAAAAGAAGCTATCCAGACTGCTTTCTTTTTCTTTGTGTCAAATATGCAGGTTTGATAAATAAATAAAATGCAATTAAATAAATAAGTGGGCAGAACAGAAGTAAAACATAGTTTGCAGTTGGACCTGCATTCACAGACGACTGGAGGGATTGTTAAATTTTGTGCAGCCTATTTTATGCTTTTACCAAAATGTTAAGTCTAATCCCTAAAATGCCAGGTCTTATTGTTGCCTGCTAATGGCAGTGCAGAGATGACAGCAGTAATGCCGCTGGCTGCCTTCTGCGCCGTCACTGCAGCGGAGCCTCTTTAGAGTTTCCATGGTGAACGCTCTGTCTGGACTTAATCCTGCTTTGTAATACGGACCATCTCTGCTCCTCATAGACACATTTCCCCGGCTCCTCTCCTCAGAGCAGGGCTTGTTCTAAAGCTCTGATTGGGTGAGCCTTTGAGTGCATTAGACTCTAAGCCCTGTCCTCTGGGACACTGCTGCAGGTGGCACAAACCTCTCCATCCTGGAACAGAGGCTCATCCAGTGAGAGAGCAGTGAACATAAGAGGGCGCTGTGTGCCAGACAGATACGTGGGTATAGTTTATAGGGCTTCATTCATAATCAATATTTTTGTTTCCTTATTGCAAAAAGAACAAAAAAATCCCAGATATTGCCAGCCATTTTTGGTCTAAAATTATTTTGACAGTGATTTTTGACCTTAATTGTCACTTCTATTGCAAAAGCGTACGTACCTTTCTCAGTCATATCATAACTCCTGCCATGAGTGTTCATTACAGGCAGTGGGACTGAGAGAGAGATGTGGCTGTATGTTAACACAATCATGCAACAGATGATTTTATAGCAGATAAATACATTTTGTTATTATTTTTACAAAAGTGAAAAGTTAATTTGTGAACTTTACTGTAACCTACTATATGTTTTTGTTTTTAATATCAGTTTAGGCAAATATTGTTTATCAGCCGCAACAGAAGACAAATATTGCATGTCGCATTTTAATAAATGATTTGCAAGTCTGTTCCTACAAGTTGATTTAGTCGATGCAGTCACCGGGATCTGATACAGGAAAAGTTATTAATTCAATAAATTCTTGGTTCAACAAATATACCGGATATTATCTTTAAAATTTACTCAAATGTCCCATAAATAGAAGCATGAAACTCAGTGGAGAGGTTTGTACCTTTTGACAACATATGTTTTTTCTTTATGAACAGATTACTAGAATAACATCCCATACGTATCTTTGAAATAGACTGACCCTGTGAATTTCCAAGTGACTAAAATGATTGCACATGCATTTAAATCTACTATTTCCAGAGAAGGACACGGGCTTGTGAGAGGTCTGAAGATGAATAACACTGTCTGCACTTCCTTGGCTCATTTGCATTACAAAGACTCAATGCTTTGTCACGACCACAAAACTGAACTTCTATTCAGCCAAACTGGAATAGAGTTCTTTCTCTTGATACATTTTGGACGGTTTAAAATGAGAACAAAGAGAGGATTATTGGAGATATTGTGAATGCTCCTCTTGACCCTCAATTTAAGTTTTAAATGAAAGCTACCATATGAGATATTCACCTGTTGCTTCTGTGAGAATTGTTTTATCTTCTCAGGACACGAAGATCCGAATTGGATTGTCCTTACTTTGACCTCCTTTAAAAGATATGAAGGCATTTTTTCTAACATCTCCTTAGACATATTGTAAGTACCACTCCAAAGATACTTCTACTGTAACCCCTTAACATTCTGAATGCGTTTATTCTCAAACATAATGTTTCCAAAGAGTCCCACAGGGAATACACAGGGAAGATAAAAGTCATTTTAATGCAGTTTTTAATAAAAGTGCTGGCAGTGGCCTACGCGGTGTGTTTTGGGGAAAATGCAGCTCTAGTCAAAGTGACACTTGGGAGACAAACTGTTGGAAAGAACATGGCGATCTGTAAATATGTGACAAGTGTCCAAAAGTTCAGGCAAAGGCCACTGTCAGGGTCAATAAGACTCACCCAGAGGACCAGTGGATGTTGTTTGGGTTGGACACATTGTGAGGAATATGTGCCCTCAAGTGTAAGTAATTGAAAGATATTTGAAGACAAAGTGGTGGGCTACATTTACCTAAGGTTTAACAGAGCAACAGACATTTATGTTTGTTATTGAGATCATAATGTTAGGATTTGCTGTAAAAGTTCTGATTTATCTGAATAATTTGGGCCAATTCACCTGCCTGAGGGTGAAAATTGGAGAACTGTATTTTGCCCCCGGGTCATTATTTGGACACCCTTGAGCAAAGAATGAATTACCTTTTGCTTTTGAGAAATAAATAAATGCATATTCCTAACAACAAGCTTTCTGAGTGACATAGCAGTGCATAGGTGTAATTGGCATATATTTGCGAAACGTTAATTTCCAAAAGCTTTTTACCCAGACGTCTATGTTTCCTGACTCTCAATCCTGAGACCTCCATGTTTAAGACAGATGTGTGAAGACCTGAATGGGCAGGGTGACAGTGGAGTGGACAGCTTTGTGACAGCAGCCTGTCAACTCCTCACTCACTGTCAAACAAACCAGGATCTCATTTCACAAAGCAGGCCTGACCATTAGTATGAAAAATGTCCCGGGACTCACTTGGGTACATTTCCTCTGTGAGATCTGATTTTTGGTGTGTTTACAAGAGACATCTGATCATTCACACACCATCAACACCTGCTGACATGTCAGTTAATCATTGTATATTAGAGTGACTGTTGTATTTCAAGTACTTTTTTTTCCAACAAAATCTATTTCAACCTTCAACATTTTCTCTTTTTCTTTTGCTGAATTGTCCTTGTCAAAACCTGCATGTGTGAAAAATCTGAAATAAATCTGTTTACTTGCATCAGATTCAATTATACAGGACACTTGACTCTGGCTCAAATACATCAGCTTTTTTTTTTTTTTTTTTTTGAGCCAGAAGTAATGTGTCCATGTTTGGATAGGACAGTCTTATGGTATAGAGTGCTGTTTCCAAAAATAGTCCTGGCTCAAACCATGTCCACTTGCGCTCAAAATTATGAGAGGTAAATTCAGATGCACTGGGCCCCAATCGTGAATGAGCATGGAAGAATGAGTACTCCAATACAGTACAACAATTTGGAACTTGGAACACTGCACTGTAAATGGTGCTTGTCATATGAATATAATCTGTAGGCCCAGATGTAATTATTTGTACTTTAATATCCTATTGTCAGGAGCCAGCTGACTGCACTGACGATTCTTCCATGTGTTTCCTCCCATTACAAGAGCAAGCCTTCAGACCATCATTTGTCATCGGTTGACCATTTGACCTGGACTTTTGAAAATGGCATTGCCGTTTTCCACATTGAGGATAAAATGATCACTTCCTAGATCCAACCACCACTTTAATACCACAATGGAAGTATTGCATATTTTCCCCTTTCAATAACATGTCACACCTCATAATTCGGTGTCCTCAGTGTATCCCCCAAGAACTGTGTGAAGGTTATGGTAAGCGGTCTTTACTTTGAAACTAAAGCCTCTTCTGTTGGAGTAGAGAGTGGTGGAGATGTCAGGGCCTGTGATGTGCCTGGAAATGACAGGCTGGTCCCAGGATAGTGTCACCTCTCTCTCTGTTATCTCTGTGCAGATAACGGCTCGGGCTGTTAGCAGGTGCCATTCCAAGTCGAGTGCCTTGTCTCACTCTGCAAACCACTGCTACCATGCCTTCATGCCCTCATGAGACAGGCCTCACAAAAGTAAGGCTAAATTGGAATTTGTGCTGATTCGCGGCCCTATGTCATACCTTTCTGTTCATCCGAATAGTGGTAAAAAGAAAGCTGGACGTTACTCCTGGCAACCACTATACTCCACCACAATTGAAGACATGATGCAATTGTGCCGTCACCAAAATCTCCTGTTCAAAAACACAATACAATAATATACATGATACATAATAGTCAAATTAAACAGAAACACTGCAATCACTACCAATTCTGAGCAACAAAATGTGGTGTGTGCTTTTGGCAAAACTAGGTTGAGCACATCACTGAAGTTGTCAAGTTGGAAGAAAACAATAATTTTGAAGACTAGTGATTGTCAGATATTTCAGACATTTCAAACAAATGTGTAACAACTACCTTTGGCAACTTGATAGGCCAATGGTTTAGAAAGTAATGGCAAATTTGAATAGGGATGTCAAAAAGAAAACAAAAACAAAAAAGATATGAACAGTTCAGGGTGTTACAGATGACACGATGATGAACTTGATCAGGTCAAAGATGAGCTGGTCAATGCAAGCCTCCACACTTTTCGAAAGGACTTTTCTTTAAGGTGCACTGTGTAACTTTTCTGGAGGATGGTCTGCCACCGAATTGTCTTGATCTGTGGTCTGTAGAGCTGCGTGTCTCTTCAAGCATGAGTTCAAGGTATTTTTGAGCAATAAGAACACTTGTAATATGCAAGTATGTAGATCGGTTTAATACGTCCAATTGGTGGAACATTCCAGGCACAACATTAATATCTCCATGAGGACAAGCAGGTAGCAGACTCCCACTAAAAGTTACAAATGCAGCCTGGGGAATTAAGAAATGATTAGTTATGAAAATAATGCATTTTCAATTATGTCAGTGAAGAAGTATTTCTTTTCAGCAAGGAAAGAAAGACTCTGTATGATTCTGTATCATGTCATGACAGAGCTGATTTTTATGAGCTGTTCAATGCCTTGCCATTTTTTCCGCAAAAGCCTGTTTGGACTTGTTTGGTTTAGGTAAAAATAGAGGCCAAATCATTTACAATAATTCATCTTGTGGCAGCTCTACTGTTGAAAATGTCAGAGGACAATTACCCTCTCAGACATATGAATAGAGAAACACAATGGACTGAAATTTAGGACATGTCTGCACTGCATCATTACTTTGGCATATCCACAATGGGGCTAATGTTTTGGGATATACAGTACCAATGAGAGGAGGCCAGAAAGGTTCATGGCTGTAAGAATATGTCAAGAGAACCTTTTATAAACCAGATAATAGGCAATTTATTTTTTTGGATGAGGGTGATGTTTCCTGTAAGTTTTGTCAAGGTTACAAAGTTTGAATAAAATGTCTAAAACTATGTATTACTTTTGTTCAGCTGGAAAATAGTGTTGTGTCGCACCCAAACTCATTATTTCAGTCACACTCCAGCGTTTTCCATGCTCGAGAAGCATTTTTTTTTTTTTTTTTAAGACAGAAACCTTTTTCATGCAGTGTGTTGTACCTCCAGGAGATCTGTGGTGGAGAATACTAATTCTGCTCGCTTTAAGGACGAAATCATTGATTGGGCTAAAGCACACATCTGTATTTCCACACAGAATTCCCAGGACTTCCGGCTTTTCAGAGATGGATTCATTTCATCTTATGTTTATCAAGGTAAAGGTTAAGAAAACATTAATCAGGCCTGACTCAGATAATAAGTGGTTTTCAGCAAGTTCTTGTTCTGCAGCTTAGGACAGAAAACATTCACATTAACCCTCGTGCTCTCTTCGTTTGAGCATTGCACATTTGGTCAAAGAGCAATATATGTTTCATATCAGGAAAAAAAATACTTACTTTATTTAGAAAAACTGCATAAATTCTATGTTAGGTGATGTTATGGACCACCCAAGAAAGTCGAAATAACAAACAAAACAAAAAATCTAGATGGGGTCAAATGGACCCGAAAATAGTAGGAGGGCTAAGCAACCACAAAAACACTACAGTAAACCACACACTGCTAACTGTCAGTGTAGTCTTTAGACATAAACGTTTGCACGCCTTTTTAAAATAGGGATAAGTGCTGCTTGTCCTCAAATAGAAGGGGGTCATCATCTCAGAGCCTGGTGTGGTTATGGACCGTTCTGAACAGACTCCAGCACAGACCGTCTCATCTTCTGCCCAGACAAACTGTTGGTGATCATTTGTTGCTGTAAACTTAGAAAAGTACTAATGATGACATGCTTCATCATTGACATTTGGATGGTGTGGTGGAGAGCTGAAAGATGGTCAGAAAAAAGGGAGTTCAAAGCACCCCACAAAGGTGTCTCCGGTTAAAAAAAAACACCAATCCCATGGTAGATGGAGGTGCTCCAAAAGTCCTCTGGTTTCTCAGTGTGAGTCAGAAATAACAAGCTTCATCTGTGCACAGGTCTTTTCCACATGATCTGATTCTTTTTTATATAAGGTCTATTGAGGACTAATCACAGAAGGTAAAGTTGGGGTCAGGTCTCAGGAGTGGCTGTCTCACAGGGAGGTGGGGAGGTAGAGAGATTTGATCATATATATAACTTTTGAAATTTATCAACATGTGTTGTGTTACACATTAAAGACATAGTAAAGTAAAACTAAAATGCCCCTCTACAGTAATATTGTAAAAGTGAAAATTGCCGTTTGCCGCCCACTACTAATTATTAAACAACTTTATTGATACAATTTATTTATTATGCTCCTACTACTTCCTGAATCAAAAACCTTGTTTATTAAGGCAAGACACTACAGGCAAAACTCCGTTTGCTATCTCAACATATCGGCTTTCATGTATAAACAACAAACTTGTCCAAGCTACTCTTAAAGCTGTTTTATTCTTCCATTTCATCCATAGATTTCTATGGGACATTGTAATTTCAAAGGCCGTTTTCTTAAAATGCATTTTTCTCCCCTCGGGACATAAAGATCAGCCTTAAAGTAGCTCACACACACACACACACACACCAAACTTTACAATCTTACACTCAACAAGATTTTGACCAAACATACACAAGGATTTTTTAAATGTCTAATTCTAAAACAGATTTATTTAAGTTTTAAGTAAAAAAAAAATAGTGAAATTAAATTTCACTTTTAGTTTTTTCTAGTTTACATAAAAAATAAATAAGAAATCCATAAACCCCTCTGTAAATTTTTTTGTAACTAATATGTGTACAAAATGAACCAAGAAATGTAAACCTGCTTCTGTCCACTTTCCCGGTTTATATGTCCTAAATATGTGTATTTTTGGCCATTTTTACACATAAAATACCTTATTTCTACATGAAAACATGAGATGGTTAAAAACTTATGTGACTAAACTACAGGAGAAGTTTCAAATTGATATTTTTAAATTTAGGATTTTTTCCTATTCACCTGCAGTGTCTCACCTTAAAGAAATGTATTCATTAACTAAAAACTGTAAAATAAATGATGTGAGTTATGTAACAAATCAACCTGCTAGTCGGTTATTTTCATTATTTAAAACTACACATTGGGATCATAAACATGTGTCTGTTAAATGTCAGCCCTGAATGAAGACATCTAATCATCACCATGAAAAATAAGACCACCAAATACAAAACAAGAGAGCAAAAAATTAATCTGTTGTCTCTTTGGAGGGTAGATATTAACCCTTTAAGCGCCCTCGTCGCAATTATGCGACTTTTTTTTTTTAAGTGCAAAGACAATTATCGGGGGACATATGGTACTCAGGATATGGTACTCTACTGGGTCTTTGTCAAAATTCCGTCGGGGACATAGACATTGAACACATCACACCTGTTTCCAATTAGGACAGCGGTTTTTTTGGCGGGCTTTTTCTATTGTGTTCTATGGCGGGAATTTGTACACGTGTTTCTCTGGTTAGCTACATGGCTGACTCTGATTCGGACGGCAATTATTTGCCTGAGAGTGAGAGTTATTCCTCCAGTGAAGATGAGAAGACAGCAACACTAAAAAATAGAAGTGGCAGAGGATGGAAAGGCCGAGGAGCCCGAGGAGCCGGAGCAGGTCGACGAGCCGGAGGAGGTCGAGGTGGAGGTCGAGGTGGAGCCAGACGTGGAGCCCGAGAAGCCGGAAGAGGTCGAGGTAGAGCCAGAGAAGGTCGAGGTGGAGCCAGAGAAGGTCGAGGTGGAGCCAGAGAAGGTCGAGGGGGAGCCAGAGGGGGAGCCAGAGAAGGTCGAGGAGGAGCCCGACGAGGCCGAGTAGCCAGAGGCGGCCGAGTAGCCAGAGGCGGCCGAGTAGCCAGAGGCGGCCGAGTAGCCGGAGCAGGTCGACGAGCCGGAGGAGGTCGAGGTGGAGGTCGAGGTGGAGCCAGAGGTGGAGCCCGAGAAGCCGGAAGAGGTCGAGGTAGAGCCAGAGAAGGTCGAGGTGGAGCCAGAGAAGGTCGAGGTGGAGCCAGGGGAGCCAGAGGGGGAGCCAGAGAAGGTCGAGGAGGAGCCCGACGAGGCCGAGTAGCCAGAGGCGGCCGAGTAGCCAGAGGCGGCCGAGTAGCCAGAGGCGGCCGAGTAGCCAGAGACGGCGGTACGTCCTTTGACGCTAGTGGGGATGAGGGCTGGGAGCAGCTGGAAGAAGTTGTCCATTTTGAAGCGTGGATAAAACCGTTTGATATGCCTGTCGGCTACACTGGAGACAGAGACTTGAGAGACGCCAGACCAATAGATATTTTGTCGCTCTTTCTAACAGATGAATTTTGGAAACTTATCACTGATGAGACAAACAGATATGCAGCCCAGGTCACATCAAAAATGGAGATGAAGCCACATTCCAGACTTTTAGCTTGGCATGATGTATCAATTTCTGAAATGAAAGCTTTTATTGCATTGTATTTGTCTATGGGCCTTGTAGAGAAACACGGAATAGCGGATTATTGGGCAACATTTTGGCTTACCCAGACACCTGGTTTTGGGAGTGTCATGTCTAGGAACAGATTCGAAATTATTCTTTCACGCTTTCATTTGGTCAATAACAACAATTATATTAGACAAGGGGAACCAGGGCACGATAAGCTTTTCAAAGTCCGTCCAATAATAGAGTTGATTATTCCCAAATTTGCAGCAGTTTACAGTCCACTCAAGGAGCTTTCTTTAGATGAAATGACTATAGCTTTCAAGGGGAGATCAACACTAAAATGTTATAATCCAAATAAGCCAGACAAATATGGCTATAGAGTTTATGTTTTGAGTGAGAGCAGTTCAGGGTATGTTTTGCGTTGGTCTTTGAACACAGGGCAGTACACAGACAATGACAGCAACATCAGTGCAACGCACGCTGTTGTGCGTGAACTAGTAGACCCTTACACTGGAAAAGGCCACGAAGTATACATGGACAGTTACTATACTTCCCCAGCAATTGCAAATGAATTTGCTGATTTGGAAACCGGACTGTGTGGAACAGTAAGAAGTACAAGGCACGGCATGCCTAAAAGCCTGGGGAAAGCTGACTTGCATCTAAAAAAGGGAGATGACCCAGTTTTTATGCGGAAAGGTAAACTTTTGGCTTGTGCGTGGCAGGACACTAAACGAGTCACAATGTTGTCGACAATCCATGGCAATCAATGTGTTCAGAAAAGAATCAGGTCCAGGACACATGCGACTGGTTTTCGTGCAATAAACAGACCACTGTGTGTCAACCAGTACAACATCTTCATGGGCGGTGTAGACACAGCAGACCAGAGGATGAAAACGTACCTCTTCCCACACCGTTCAAGAAAGTGGTATCACCGCATCGTTAACGCCATCCTCAGCATTTGTGTCGTCAATTCACATATTATCTACACAAAATGCACCCCAGGTCCACACAAAGCCCTGAAGGCCTACATCCAGGACATTGTCGATGCATTGTTGGCTGGTTACACCAAAAAGTCGGGCAGCAAAGGTGGCCGGCCTTCCAGAGCGGGGAGTGAAATACCACAACGCCTCACAGAACGTCACTGGCTTTGTGAAGCAGATGGACGTCCGGACTGCGTTGTCTGCTCGGACCGTTCTCGTGCCAAAGGCAGGCGGCAGACAAATTACAGGTGCCGTCAGTGTGGTGTCGGTCTTTGCGCTGTACCCTGCCATGAGAGATACCATACTCTCAAAAACTATAAATTGTGTCATTTAGATAATATTTAGATAAATAAATGTTTCTTACCTCAGGCAGTTGTAATGGATGTGTTATCTCTGAGTATAAAGCGCTTATACACTTTGGTACCTGTGAATAAAAAAAAAAAAATTGATCAGACTCATTCTCTCCTGACCTTTTTTATGGTTCTTACTTGTTTTATTTATAAATCCACAACACCTATTTTTCCACAACACAGTCCTGTCAGAGTACTGGCTGCACCAGGAAAAAAAGGACCAAAAAATAAATCAATACATAAAAGGACACGCACTCGACATCGTCAAACTCCAGACTTGCACTGCACCAGGACTGCACCAGGAGCACTTCTCCCGGCTCGCACGCACTCGACATAATGGCCCCCGGAACCAGGCGCACCGCTGGAACCCGGGTACCCACTCTTAAAGCAGGCGCACCGCTGGAACCAGGGCACCCACTCTTAAGCACCGCTGGAACCCGGGCACCCACTCTTAAAGCAGGCGCACCGCTGGAACCGGGGCACCCACTCTTAAGCACCGCTGGAACCGGGGCACCCACTCTTAAGCACCGCTGGAACCGGGGCACCCACTCTTAAGCACCGCTGGAACCGGGGCACCCACTCTTAAGCACCGCTGGAACCGAGGCAGCCACTCTTAAGCACCGCTGGAACCCGGGCAGCCACTCTTAAGCACCGCTGAACCGGGCAGCCACTCTTAAGCACCGCTGGAACCGGGACAGCCACTCTTAAGCACCGCTGGAACCCGGGCACCCACTCTTAAGCACCGCTGGAACCCGGGTACCCACTCTTAAGCACCGCTGGAACCCGGGCACCCACTCTTAAGCACCGCTGGAACCCGGGTACCCACTCTTAAGCACCGCTGGAACCCGGAACCTGCTGGGCACCCACCCTCTGGCGGCACCCACTCGCCGGCACCACTCTTCCTGGCCAGCTGGAACCAGGGCACCGCTGGCCGACTGCGACCCTGGGCAGGGGGCACCTGGTACTCGGCTCCACACACATGGAAATATAAGATGAGCTGACGCGGTGCGCAGGACGGAGGCGTCTTGGACCAGGGCACCCACTCTTAAGCACCGCTGGAACCCGGGCACCCACTCTTTAACCAGGGCACCCACTCTTAGCACCGCTGGAACCGAGGCAGCCACTCTTAAGCACCGCTGGAACCCGGGCACCCACTCTTAAGCACCGCTGGAACCCGGGCACCCCCTCTTAAGCACCGCTGGAACCCGGGCACCCACTCTGCCATCACTGGTGAGAACCGCACCCACTCTCACACCCTCCCTGGGCTAGACGCCCTCGGGCGGCGCTCCCGGAGCCCGGCGACCCTGGTACTCCGTGGCACCTGGTACTCGGCTCCACACACATGGAAATATAAGATGAGCTGACGTGTGCGCAGGACGGAGGCGTCTTGGACAT